>JAJOZX010005051.1:5000-22500 GCA_023014485.1 Bathynomus jamesi | reverse complement strand
AGAAAAATATCCAGTGCGTGTAAAAATTATAAAAGATTTTGTATTAATTGATGTTAGACTTAGGCCCTAGAGAAAACGGGCCACCAATTAATTTTCTCTGCGGTCCGCATACGTGTTTCTGTCCGGCTGTAGTGTTTGTGCTGTAGTGTTATCGTTGTTTGATCATGATTTGCAAATACCGTCATGTCTATTTTCTGCATTATTACAGAATTATGAGTAAATAAACAACTTATTAAAGTGTATTCAGCTGACTAATGTTGTTCACGTTATCGACAATCGTTTTTTTTTTGTTTTTTATTAAAATATTACTGTTTACCTCTGTTAGAGATGTATGGCGTGCTGAGGTATAAACCCTGAGTGAAATGGTTTCCAATTGCCGGTCCGCGGTATTTTATAGCTGGTTTTTGCCGATCCGTTGCGTAAATGTTTAAAAATCACTGGTGTAGACAGTGAGTAATATTTTCAACTCTTCCGTATTTTTTCATAGGAGCGATCAGGAACGAATGCCATATTCAAAATCTCAACCATATCATCATAGCCGAAATTACGAAACTTATTGATATCTAATTAATGTTATAAATTAAACTAATAAATTAGTCTCAATCATTATCAACGCGAGTTAATATGTTCCTATAGGATACGGCGAAAGAAGGTTTTTTGCATTATTTCATCCCTTTGAAGTTGTTATTTTATTAGATAGGCATTTAATTAAATCATATTTGTATCATTTTATGGGTCTTGGTAATATATATTAAAAATTAATAATGAATTACTCTTACTGTTTAATAGTAAGAATTAATATGATTTTGAGATATGGAAAAGAAGGGTTTTGCGCGGCTTCGCACTTCTAAATTGCATTTTAAATAAAATTACTTTTGAGTAACAATGAAAAAAAAAAGATTTTTGAGGCGTCGATGTTTTTTTTGGCAAAAAGAAAGTGTAAAAAAAGAAAAAAAGAAAAAAAACACGTCGCATCAGCATACATATTAAGTGCGAAACTCATTATAAAGTAATTTAACAGGGAAGCAGTGTCAAAACCTTTTGTAATGCCAATGGTAATGTCTTTTATTTACACACACACACACACACACACACACACACACACACACACACGGTGTTATCAAATTATGTTTCATAAATTAGTATACATATTCAGGACGTCAAAGTGAACAAAAAGTTCCTATGAATATAAATCCACAAATTTATGCGGATTTATGCATTATGCCGATTTATGCATTTATGCGGATTTATGCATTATGCAAAATAATGCGTGTTTATGCACATTTATGCGGATTTATGCATTATGCAAAATAATGCGTGTTCATGCGTGATATATATAAAAAAAAATATATATATATATACACACACACACACACACAGGGTGTTATCAAATTATGTTTCATAAATTAGTATACATATTCAGGACGTCGAAGTGAAGAGAAAAGTTTCTATGAACACAAATCCGCAATCAGTTCGTTTCCGAGATACTTTGCTTTTTTGCCGAGGACAATCCAATTAAAATGAAAGTCATTAAAGTTTATCAAAGTTTATTTACAGCAAGTGCTCAAAATGGTTTCCCTGCATCAGAATACATACATGGGCGGCATGGTCCCGTCGCTTGGCCACCCAAATCTCCGGACGTAAATGCAATTGACTTTTTCTTATGGGGTTATTTAACAAATCTTGTTTATGCGAGAGAGGTTAATAACGGATGAATTGTGGCAACGTGTTCAAGCTTGTTCAGAAACAATACGCAACCATGTAGGTTAGGGTGGATCGATTTTACATTTTTTTCGATTTCCATATTCTAATAGAGACAGAAACTTGCGCATGCATGAGAAAATAGCCTCTGCAAAATCTTAGCTTAATAGGTAATCATCTTCTGCCCCCGGCAGAGCGATGAAAATCATATTTTAGAGTCAAAAACGTATTTTTAAACCCTAGCCTAGAGTCATAAAATTTTGCGTGTGTGTTATTTCATGCCTAAGCAACGATATAAATGCTATGGGAAATATATAAATGCATTATTTAAGACAAAGAGCCGATCTGAAAATATGTATATTATACATATTTTCAGATCGGCTCTTTGTCTTAAATAATGCATTTATATATTTCCCATAGCATTTATATCGTTGCTTAGGCATGAAATAACACACACGCAAAATTTTATGACTCTAGGCTATGGTTTAAAAATACGTTTTTGACTCTAAAATATGATTTTCATCGCTCTGCCGGGGGCAGAAGATGATTACCTATTAAGCTAAGATTTTGCAGAGGCTATTTTCTCATGCATGCGCAAGGTTTTGTCTCTATTAGAATATGGAAATCGAAAAAAATGTAAAATCGATCCACCCTAAATTGTAGGTGTTTTCGAACGTACGCGGAAAAATGTTCAAAACGCGTTGAAGCATGTACTCTGATGCAGGGAAACCATTTTGAGTACTTGCTGTAAATAAACTTTGATAAACTTTAATGACTTTCATTTTAATTGGATTGTCCTCGGCAAAAAAGCAAAGTATCTCGGAAACGAACCGATTGCCGATTTGTGTTCATAGAAACTTTTCTCTTCACTTCGACGTCCTGAATATGTATACTAATTTATGAAACATAATTTGATAACACCCTGTGTGTATATATATTTATATATATCACGCATGAACACGCATTATTTTGCATAATGCAAAATCATACGTTTATGGTTAATACTCCATTTATGGGACCCTATGTTTTACATCAGATCTAAATGAAATGCTTCTATTATCTCGAGTGCAGAGGGGTTAGTACGGAAAACATCTCTGGACGCAAAAGCTTGTGTTCTCTCGGCTGTTGAAGTATGCACCAAGTTGTATTAACGTTGTCGCGTAATGTTTATTGACTCGGCTTCTGCTTAATTATAAAGTTAGGTGTGTGTATATATATATATATATATATATATATATATATATATATATATATATATTATATATATATATATATATATATTCCTGGCTTTGAAGGGTTTTTTATTATTATAATTTTTTTCCATTTTAACATGAATGCGACCGAGATATGCTGAGAAAATTAGTTGGGGAACTCATTTTTCGTATAATGTTGCGACATTACCTGTATATATATATATATATATAGATATATATATATATATATATATATATATGTTAACCCCTCCGTCTATGGCCCGGGACGGTTCGAAGTCGACGGGATTCTAGTTAGGTGGCAGCAACGGATGTGTGACTTGCAGTAGTTTTCTTCTATATTACTCTCCGAGTTCTTCTATAGTGGCTCGGAGGACTCTGATAGACTTACTAAAAATGCTGAAGGTTCCGGACTCTTCTTATAGCCGCAGGGGTGCTCAGACTTCGGAGACCTTAGGGCAAAATTTGCTAACTATTATCTTTGGCGGGCACAAACACCAAAATTTTCCCCTAATTTATGAACTAAAAATAATGATTATGATTAGCTTTAAAATGCCTTTCAACATTATATTTTTTGGCAACAGCTAGAGTAGATTGGCATATTAAGCATATACATTTAGAATTTATGTTTGAGAAAAAGTAAATATCTTCCCATTCACTTTGAAAATTATACGTCCTTATAGTCTTATCACTGGTTCGTGTCGCCATTATGAAGCCCTGTCAATAAAAATAAAATTAATAATGTAATTTTTAAAAAAATATTTTGCGATCTAGCCACTATCAGAGGCTGAACTTTTACCACTTGAAACTTCAAAATCGGACACGCTGCCGGTCGAAATAATGCTAAACTTTTAATACTAAATGTGAAAACGTCAAATTACGTAATAAACGACTAAAAAATAGACACATTTCATGTTCGCATCCACACACAAGGTCACGCGGACAGGTCAAACGCGGAACTAAATATCGATCCGCCCACTCATCTTTATAAAATCAATAAAAATTCGAAAAGACACAGAAAGCCTAGCGAGTCGTTTCTAAAATGCCTTCTGATTGGTTGTATTTTCACGAAACACCCAATCAGCCAACTCGATTCATTATATCCGTTGAAATAGAATCGTCGCGCTTTAAGCGACACAGAAATTGGCGGAGCAAAGCAATGGTTTCAGACATGTTTTAAACATGTATGTGAGCGCTCTGCTCGCATGTAAAAATTCATTTCTAGTAATTTTTATATTGCCAGTTAAGATTTCATTTAGGCCGGCTATTCCAAAATAAACCAGCGGGCACATTCAAATCCATGGCGGGCACACGTGTGCCCGCGGGCACGGGTGTGAGCACCCCTGTAATATAGCGTATCCGGAAAGTTTAATGACTAAGTTCTTCTGAAGAGAGCAAGGCTCGAAGGATAAGATAAAAACTATCTTCACTGTAATTTACTGCTAAAATGTACAGGTAGTGCTCAGCCTCTGAATTAGCTTCTGAATGACAATGGAAGATTTTTAGTGGGTTTATATACCCAAAAACTGCTAACATCATTATTATTAAATGCTAAAAAGGCTGTATTATTTTTGCACAATATTCGAAAATAAAGTAAATTTTTAGCTGTGGTAAGGCTTGAACGAGTAAACAAAATATTTGAAGACGAAACCATATTTTTATCTTAAACCGCGACTTTTCAGATCTGATGTTATCATGATCTGCCAAGTTAACTAAAAGTGGAAATCGGACTATGCATCTTTACACTAAAATATGCATATGAGTAAAATTTTAAGGTTTAAGATGTACAATTTTAATGCTTAGGCAAGACATGATCTCATCTTTTATAACGAAAGAGAATGTATACAAAATATGAACATTGCAAAGCTTAAGCAGGATTCCTTATTAAGCGAAATCTAAAAAAATGATTATGAGATTTTAAAAAAACAACAGGTCACCAATTATTTGCAAAGTAGAAAGCAAATCAAAATTTTATCCAAACTCGCGTTGGGCGATTTTGGTCCTTATGTAAAAATGAATACACACACGTACATACATATGAGTATAGGCATTATATAAAGTTAAATATATAAGAATATACAGGATTATATAAATACATGAACCATATAACACATGAATTTTTAAAATGGTACTTTTCTTAAATGGATACTTTTTCTTAAAATGGATACAAGAACTATATAAATGAATACAAGAATTACATGAAGAATAAGATAATATAGGAATATGGGAATTATTTATGGTTCATTTTTACAGGGCTCTTCCCTCTAGAATGATATTAATATAATAATGTAACATCCTAACTAATGCTAACTAGATGATAACTATGGGTTTTATAATACAGATTTATATATACAACATAAGTCGGGTGGTTAAGTCTAGTTCACGTGGTCTGGGTACGCACTCTTGGTCGTGCATAAATAGTTTCATGTTCCGTGTCACTTGGTTTTCTTTGTTCCCAGAATGATCTTTTCACCACAAATATACCGAGGATAATAGCACATACAATAATGATACTAACGGCAGATGTTGAGAAAATGGTTACCGGTTGTAGTATTTGTAAGAGGTTATTTTGGTTATCATCCGAAATTTTAAACCGGCTCAATTGATCATTCCATTCAGGGGCATGTAGTT
This sequence comes from Bathynomus jamesi, assembly GCA_023014485.1. Lineage (NCBI taxonomy): Eukaryota > Metazoa > Arthropoda > Malacostraca > Isopoda > Cirolanidae > Bathynomus > Bathynomus jamesi. The sequence goes on along the minus strand of JAJOZX010005051.1, from coordinate 16,957 downwards.
CGGGTAGGATGGTTACAGGTTTTATGGAGAGATTTAAGATCTCTATGACGGGTTTAAATTTAATTTGCGACGGGAATGGGTATGAGTTATTAAGGGTAACCTTATACGGGTTGTATATTTGGAGGGCTTTTGAACGCAAGGAGCAACCAATTGGTAGCCGAATAACCATAGGGATTGTGATGAGGGAATAATTCGATGGACACTCGAGAGTAGCGGCAGTCCTGTTCGCGAAGAAACCCAGATGTCTGGTCCAATTCGTAGTTGGATGGTTTTAGGGGAATGAAATTTTTTAAATGAACATACGGGGCATGCCGGTCACGAATTAAATCGATAAAGCAAGACCTAGTAGTTGGAAGAATAACTGGTTTGAGTGGAGGGCAGACGAGTTGTTTATTTGGTTGCGGGAATCGGCAATGCCGGACGTCGCTATCTGACATCATAGAATAAGCTGATAGATCTTTGGTGAGGAAAAGGTAAGGTGGTACGGTGGGTAAATACAATCGATAGACATTAGAGTTATTTTGGTAGGGTGTTGGGAAAGGGTGAAATTTATATACGTCATAAGTGAGGACATCGAAAAATGGTATAATTATGAGGTATGTGTAGGGGCGTGGTCCATGTACAGTCCAGGTGTATTCTAGAAATTGAGGGTAATTAGTGTGGTTGAGTGGGAATATGGGTGATAATTTTAATTGTGACTGGGCGGTGTGAATCAAGGACTGAAGTATTTCCCATGGTATTAGGGTGGAAAGAGTGATTTTTCCATGGGCTAGCTGGGTTGCACGCAAAACCTTGGAATGAATCGTAGTTATTCGTTGTAAGTATTTATCGATTAGGGTTACTTGTAGGTTCATTATCTCTATTAATTCTAGATATCTTTTGTGTTCTTTGTATTGAGCTAACATGGATTCAAGGTATGTGAATCTGTCCGAAAGGGAGTGGAGGAAGCGATTGTTTTCGTGTAATGACCTAATAGTTTGTTCTAACATGTGTCCATTATATTGTCGATTTCGCGCGAAGAGATTCAATTTAAGTTCAATTCTTTTAATATCTTCTTCGGTTGCTAATCCGAATAAACCTTTGAACAGTTTCCCTCCTATATCTATCAGTCCCCTTTTACTTCTTTGGTTAAAGTTTTCTGAATTTTTAGTTTCAGTTTGTATCCATGGTAAGGCTAATATTTCTGATAGGGCGCGTGCTGTAGTTTGAATATTTTCGAGGGTATTTTCTAACAGAACGCGACTAATCTGATCTTTTCCTTGGAAAGAATTCTGGACTTTACTTTCAAACGTTTTTAATTGGGTTTGTATCTGAAGGAGATTGATTTTAATTCTAGCAGGGGGTTGCAAATTTATATAAAGGTCTGCGTGCCCTTTCAAAAATTTACCTTCTGCAAGTTTTTCTATAACAACTCCGGTAGAAATTTTAATGCTAGGTCTACAAGAGTAAATAATTTGGAAAATTATAAGGGGGACAATTTTATTCATTTCTACGCCTTAGTTATACGGAGCTGGGGGTGTTGTGTGGATACTTGTGTTTGTGGGCGAAGGGGTCGGCCTCGTTTTGGTGGCAATGGGGGTCGACCGTTGAGCTCGGATTCTGAGCGGGTTCGTTTCTTATGTGAAGGTTCTAGTTCACGTGGGTGATGCATTTGCGGGCGGTATGTAGGGTCCGTGCGTCGATCATCAATCGGTGAGGGTGGTGACAGAGGAGATGGTGGAGTTGGAGGAGATGGTGGAGTTCCACTGAGTGATCCTCTCGAAGGGGTTTCTCCAGGGTCTGGGTCCGATGGGACGCTTGGCTCTGGGGCCTCCTCTTGTTCAGAGATTGCCTCGAGTACTGGTGGTATTACGAGGTACCAATCTTCGTCATGGGTAGCGGTTCCCGCGGTGACCACTTCAGTTTTTTGATCCCTGCCCGATTTGTTAATATCTTGACCTTTTGAAGGATAGGCGGCTCGAACGCCTGGCAGCTGTTTTTTGGGAAGGTGTTGTTCGGAAGCTATCTTCAAATTGTCAGCGTGAATGATCTTTAGTTTGGAATGATCCCGGAGGTCGAGGATTTCATAACGATTTTTTCCGAGGTTTTTCATAATCCTATATGGGCCATCCCATTTTGGGTATAATTTGCGATGAGCACCTGGCGGTTTCACGCTCTTCAGATAACATCGCATACCGACGATTATAGTCCGTTGACGGGGATGACGCCTATGTTGCTCTTGCTCCATCTGTTGGTTTCGTTGGTCGAGGGCATAGCGGATTATGTCAAAAATCTTGAAAGATCGTTCAGCTAGTTGCTGATTTGCTTCTGCCATTTCGGAAGATGTTAGAACTGCCGGGTCGGTTTGGTCGGGCAAATCAAAAGGTAGACGCTTGTCGTAGTGATAGAGGACGAAATGAGGGGTGTCCCCGATGGACACATTATAGCCATTGTTGATGGCTGTTTGTACCATGGGAAGGGAATCATCCCATGTACGGGAGGATGCATCGACAACGTGGCGCAGGGCTTCCAAGATCTTTCGATTGTGCCTTTCCACTAAGCCGTTTGCCTGCGGATGGTATGCCACAATGTGTGTATTTTTAATTTTACACATGTTACAGAGTGACTCGAACAGTTTGGAAGTGAAACTAAGGGCGTTATCCGAGATTAGGATGGAAGGAGTGGTATGATTTTGGATGACGCGTTCCACTAGGGCTCTTGCCACAGTTTCCGAGGTCTGGTCTGGAATGGCGGCTACTTCGCTGTAACGCGAGAAGTGGTCCGTAAACACAATGATGTACTGATTTCCCTTTGACGTTTTGGGAAATGGTCCCAGTATATCCATTCCAGTTCTTTGCCAGGGCCTTTGGCATACTGGATATTTATGCATCGGAGCTGTGGATGGTACGTTGCCCTTATGCTTTAAACACGACGGACATTCGGCGATGTATTCTTGTACCTTTTGTTCATCTCGGGAAAGTGGTATCGCTCCAAAAGACTCTTGATGGTGCGATCCGGCCCCATGTGTCCATACAAAGGTGAGTCGTGACAAAGTCCAATGGCTATATCGACGAGATCCTTTGGTATCTCCACGAGGTCATTTCCATCTTCGTTCCTGAAATGTACGAGCCCATCTTTGAGGTTGTACTGTTCTTTTACCTTCGATGGTTCCTTTTGTTCCAGGCGCGCCCGAAGGTTTTGGGTGTGTTGGTCCTGTTGTTGGGAGTATTGCAGACACTCGTAGTCGAACACAGGAAGAATTCCTATTTTATTCACTTGGGCGTCGGGCTTGAGTCTCGACAATCCGTCTGGAATAACTTGCAGTTTTCCCGGTTTGTATACGATTTTTGCTGCAAAGTCCTGAATCAACAGAGCCCATCTACTCAATCGTCCTTCAAGTAGCTTGTCCTTGAAGAGGTACGTGAGTGGCTTATGATCAGTCTTGATGGTTACATCGTAGCCATAGACGATATTTCGGAATTTTTTCAAAGCCCAATATACCGCTAGGGCCTCTCGGTCCGTAGTGGAATAATTCCGTTGAGGTGCAGAGAGAAGTTGACTGGCATAAGCAATGGGTAATTCCACACCGTCTACGTCCTGTAACAGGACGGCTCCTAGTCCATAGGAGGAAGCATCTGTGGCTATGATGAAGGGTCTTGTGTAATCAGGATATTGTAAAATGGGATGACAGGTTAGTTTATTAATTAAAGTTTCAAAGGCATGTTGGTGATCGGATTCCCAGTTAAATTTCGAATTTTTTGGAACAAAAGTAATGGGTTTAGCAATATTTGAAAATTGGGGGATAAAGTTCCGATAGAATCCGACAAAACCAATAAATGCACGGGCGTCGTCGATGGTTTGGGTACAGGGTACCTTTCCAGGGCTTCGAGTTTGGCTGGATCAGGTTTAATTCCTGTGGACGAGAGTAGGAATCCTAGGTATACCAGGGATTCTTGTAAAAAATTGCACTTTGCAAGCTTCAGTTTAAGGTGTGCTTTTCTCAAGTGTGATAGCACATTCTGAAGGCGTTGAAAGTGTGTTTTTATGTCCGAACTGTAGACGATAATATCGTCAAGATAAACGAGAGCTTCGACACCTAATAGGTCGGAAAGGACTATATTCATCAACCTAGAGAAATTAGCAGGCCCATTTCGGACTCCGAAAGGTAAAACCTGGAATTCGTAATGGCCTCGGTTAGTGGAGAAAGCAGTCAATGCCCGAGATTCGGGACTGACCTCCATTTGCCAATAACCCGATGCTAAATCGAGGGATGAAAAAAGTTCGCTTTCCCTACGTTCAGAATTGTTTCCTGCATGTTTGGAATCGGGAAACGGTCTGGGATGGTAATGTTGTTCAGGCGTCTAAAATCTATACAAGGGCGAGATGTTCCGTCCTTTTTGGAGACGAGAATCATAGGAGCGGACCAGGGACTAGCTGAAGGCTGAATGACATCCTGCTCCAACATGTCCTTGATGTGTTCCTCAATAGTGACTAATTGGGAATGTGGAACCCGATAGGGAGGAATGAAAATGGGTTTGGAATTGGGTTCCAACTTGATTTCAAAAGGGACCAAATTAGTTCGGCCCAGAGGATCTCCTTTTAGGGCAATCACATCTCTATTTCTTATCAGGAAATCGAGAAGTGATTCCATTAGTTTGGGATCCTGTAAAGCTGGTGACTCCTGAAGGGAGTGCTCCAGACATTTCTTATATTCTTCTTTTAATACTGAAGGATTTAACTCTAAGGAACTGGAAACACGATTTATCATACTGATGGGGAAATCTGAATCTACTTCTACTGTGGAAACAGTTCCTATTTTCTGATTTGAAGTTAATTCTATAGGACTTTTTCCTTTGTTTAAACAAACAACAGGGATAGCTGAATTCTGACTCTGACTAAGGACTTGGGCAATAAGAACATCTCTTTTGAAATTACTTTTCTCTGTAATCAGAGTACGCTCTGACTCTAATAATTTTCCTTGACTGTTAACTACTTTTGCTAGGAAACAAATCTTCTCATAAGGTGCTACTGTTATATGCTCGGTAGGGCATATGAAAAATTGTGAATCTGACTCTGGTTCGGCGACTAAAATTTGCCTTATTGGCTGAACTGAAGCTGGCTGACTGGAAACTGGCTGACTGGAAACTGGCTGACTGGAAACTGGCTGACTGGAAACTGACTGACTGGAAACTGACTGACTGGAAACTGACTGTGTTGATCCAACTGGATTCAACAACTGGAACTGATTACCCTGGGGTCTGATTTCTGGAGCGGTTGTCCCTCTGGATACAACCGGCTGACTTGAACTGCTATCAAGTGGAGGGGGTTTCCTATTTCTTTCGGAAATCTGAACTGACTAATTCTATTAGCATTAAGCTGTCTGTCATTCTCACGGAGATGGTGTGTCCTATTTCGACACTTTACTAACTTTCCGGCTGGGTAAATCTCCCATTGATTCCGGTTAAAAAAATCCATACCTAGTAGGATGTCTGTCTGAAAGGTGGCGACTGTGTCCACTATACAACATTTCGCGGGGTATACCGCGTTTCCAACTTCTAAATATAACTCAATTTCTCCGTATGTAGGTATGGGTGTGCCCGTAACTCCTCTGAGTTGGCAGGATGGTGCCTTAAGTTCATATTTGTAATTTGTATTCTCTAATAATTCATCTACACATTGTTTCTTAATTAACGTCGCGTGTGCTCCTGTATCTAGGAGAGCAGTTAAATCTTGGTTATCGGTGCTACAATTTATTATTAAATCTAGGAGGTCCGCACCTATTATCCTGATGGGGAGTTTGTGTGCGTATCTGGGTTCATTACTGTAATTTAGGAGGGCGGAGGTTGAACTGCTGCCTCCAATGTAGGGTCTAAAAAAGGGCTCGAATGGTCTTCTATGGGAGGACCTGGGTCATATTCTACGGGATTACATACGCTGGAGGGTGTTCTTGAAAACTGTACTCTGGGGAAAATGATTCCTCCACGGGTACTTCTACGTACCGAACTAGTTGACCTTGCTGGTTGTACTGAGGTTTGTACATGGGGTAAGAGTGTGGTTGACCCTGTGGTCGTATCTATTGGGTTGGTAGTTCGACTGAGGCTGGGAATGGACTGGTTTCTGGGGATTGGATGACTTTTGGGATACGTTTTGGGAACGTGGTTGGTTTGGTTTCTGAAAGTGGGGTCTATACCCTGCAGGGGCTTTATCAGCACACTTTTGGCGATCGCCACGGCGATGACCATGTTCGTGACAGTGGGAGCAATAAGAGGGATAATTACATGACTTATCATGTGCCCAAAGCTATCGCAGTTAAAACACTGTGGAGGAGGGCGTGTATTCTGGGTTTGGGGGGCTTGTTTCTGGGGTGTGTCCCTGCATTGGCCTCGATTTATAGGGTTGTTGTTGTTGCTGTTGGTGTTGTGGCTGCTGCTGTTGAATGTAATGTACGGGGGTTTCTCTACTCTTTCGGTAGTTTTGGTTTGCTAAATCGGGGTAATGTTCCCGTGTTTTGTTTATGGCTACACTTACAGGTTTGTCAACATTTAAAAACTCCTGAAACTTTTTTTTAGGTGCTCCGGGTAGGTTTTGGTAAATAGTTGTTGCTACTATTAGATTTCTTTGTTTCGAAGTGAAAGTTATGCCACATGCATTTTCTGCGGCACGGAGGGCTTCTCCTGCAAGTTTGTGTTCGTGTAATAAAATTGTTTAAATCTTCGTGTTCCTCTTTCTTCCATTTAGCTTGGAAGACCGCTTCTAACGTGGCCAAGGGTTGTGCAAGTGTTATTTCTTTAAAAAATTCTAATAAGTTTTGTTTAAAATCGTCCCATGTTGTAGCTTCGCTAATTGATGGGACGTAGGTGACTGTGTCATGAGCATTTCCCTCTTTAGGGTCGATAAATCTTTTTGCTTCCCTAATTTTTATATCATCATCGGTGATGGTTTCGCGTAAGAAATGTTGCTCTAAAGATTCAATCCAAGGTCTTCGCGTGGTTCAACAAAGCGATTATCTATGGTCCCCTTAAAAATTAAAACAGTATGAGGAAGGTTTACTAGTCTGCCTAAGTTAATATATGCTGGGGAAGGGGTTTGAGACTGAGACATATTGGCTTGTTCTGGATCTGAAGTTTGTGTGTTTGGGAGTATGTTTGAAGGGCGCGGGGTAGGTGGAAAAATGGGTTTAGGTGAATCTTCGATGTCAGAAAGCGCACCGTCTGAATCGCTCATATGTGAAGGTACTTATTAATGTGTTCTAATTAAGTCTGCTTGACCGATCTTAACTTATGGAATGATCACTTAAGGGGTTTTCCTAACTACACTATCTAAAAAAATACACATTAAATAAATGCACAATAATTTTCCTAACTAGGGGAGAATTTGAAAAGATTGCAAACAAAATAAAAAATGTAAACAAGATTTCACTCGAATATACGTGAAGGTATGGTAATACTATGTTTGGTACATTAAATAAAATTATACTATACGAACTACAATTGTGAAAATAACTGTGGAAATAACTCTCTGAAACTAACTCTGTGAATTTTAATTGTGACAATAATTCTGTGAAAATACTGTTTTCAATAAAAAGAATGTATCACTGGTGTCTGAAGTGTCCACTGTGTTTTTTGTTAATTCTGGCTCAATACTAAATATTAACTGTTAATAATACTGACTTTTCAAATGTTTAGAAATTATTTAAAAAAAACGTTTTGTACTTAACAAGATTCCTACGGCGAAATCCTTAGAGACGTGTCCTGAAGACGTGTCTTGCTGGCCACTTGTTCTTGGATGAAAACTAGGCGTGGAGAACTTGGAGTCTTGACGCACCGGTTCAAGGGTAGATGTGACGAACTAGAAGTCGTGACACGCCGGTCAACTGGGTGTTGGTTCTAGTTCCAGGGTCTGGAAGACTGGAAGAATCCTGGATGCAGAAGTTGTCAGTCGTGAAGATTCTGGTTAAAGGGTCGCCAGTTGTTAACCCCTCCGTCTATGGCCCGGGATGGTTCGAAGTCGACGGGGGTTCTAGTTAGGTGGCAGCAACGGATGTGTGACTTGCAGTAGTTTTCTTCTATATTACTCTCCGAGTTCTTCTATAGTGGCTCGGAGGACTCTGATAGACTTACTAAAAATGCTGAAGGTTCCGGACTCTTCTTATAGCGTATCCGGAAAGTTTAATGACTAAGTTCTTCTGAAGAGAGCAAGGCTCGAAGGATAAGATAAAAACTATCTTTTACTGTAATTTACTGCTAAAATGTACAGGTAGTGCTCAGCCTCTGAATTAGCTTCTGAATGACAATGGAAGATTTTTACTGGGGTTTATATACCCAAAAACTGCTAACATCATTATTATTAAATGCTAAAAAGGCTGTATTATTTTTGTACAATATTCGAAAATAAAGTAAATTTTCAGCTGTGGTAAGGCTTGAACGAGTAAACAAATTATTTAAAGACGAAACCATATTTTTATCTTAAACCGCGACTTTTCAGATCTGATGTTATCATGATCTTCCAAGTTAACTAAAAGTGGAAATCGGACTATGCATCTTTACACTAAAATATGCATATGAGTAAAATTTTAAGGTTTAAGATGTACAATTTTAATGCTTAGGCAAGACATGATCTCATCTTTTATAACGAAAGAGAATGTATACAAAATATGAACATTGCAAAGCTTAAGCAGGATTCCTTATTAAGCGAAATCTAAAAAAATGATCATGAGATTTTAAAAAAACAACAGGTCACCAATTATTTAGCAAAGTAGAAAGCAAATCAAAAATTTTATCCAAACTCGCGTTGGGCGATTTTGGTCCTTATGTAAAAATGAATACACACACGTACATACATATGAGTATAGGCATTATATAAAGTTAAATATATAAGAATATACAGGATTATATAAATACATGAACCATATAACACATGAATTTTTAAAATGGATACTTTTCTTAAAATGGATACTTTTTCTTAAAATGGATACAAGAACTATATAAATGAATACAAGAATTACATGAAGAATAAGATAATATAGGAATATGGGAATTATTTATGGTTCATTTTTACACACACACACACACACACACACACACACATATATATATATATATATATATATATATATATATATATATACCAATTATAGAGGCTGTCTCTCTCAAAGTAAAGTTTTTATCTTTGAGCTTGTACGTATAGTTTTGGAAAAAATTTCTTAAAAATCCTAAAAAAAAAAAAAATACTAATTTCAGGGAAAAAAATTCTGATTTGTAAGTTTACGTTTCTCGGCAAACTTTTTTCCGAAACTGTATATAGACCCTCTAAGTTTTATAAACTATCGAAATGCAGGACAGTATATTCACTTCATTGTACACCCGGTCAATGAAATATCCTCAAACCTTTCCTTTTTATTTTGGTTTAAACTTGGAAATTGAAAAAAAATAGTCACCGGAAGCAAGATCAAGAGAACAGTGTATCATCTGCACGTTTTTTCTCATGTTTTCTCTTCTTAAATCGAGGATGCTCAAGTCGAAAGGCGGCAAACGTGCTGCTTGTCAAACGAAGATTCACGGTCAACGATTTTGCGAGTTAAAAAAAATGGCTAAAAACGAAGAAGACGAATAAGTAGTTCCAAAAATGTATATAATTGAAGTCTCAAAAAATATAAGCTCTTATAAAATGTATATAATTTTCACGGACAAATTAATAAGTTTAACAGAAACTATTGAAATAGGAATTGCTTTGAGAAATGAATAAAGTACGCTAATTTTTCACGATAATTGCGCTTTGAGCGCGCTCACTCTTCGTATAATATTTTTATGGAAATTGTAGGAACAGATTTACGAATGTTCTGCTTATCCCCTTGAGGCACACCCGCACATAAATATTTCATTCAATTAAGTACTTTGTTATTCCCTTTAAAAGGTAAAAATAATACGTTACATTAACATATTTTTATTATTATATTTTATTTTTATTTTTATTTTATTATTTTTTATTTATGCTTTCTTTCATGCGCTAATCTTATTAAAATTTGACGGATGTAAAAAGGAGTATATGTAGTGGTTTAAGGAAAAAATTACAATGAAGTTAGGACTGAAAAGTGGTTTCACTTTGAAACCACTTTCCCTAAAAGGGTTAAATTACTCTTTTTAACCACGAGTTTTGCGTATAAGTTTGCTGCCTTTCTGGTTGGCATCTTTTCTGTTTTATATGTATCTCTCATTTTAACATTTTTTAGCCGGTTTTGAAATGAACCCTTTTTCCATGTTTTTGGGTTACAACGTCCAAAATACACGATTAATTAATTATTTGCCAACCAACGAAAATGGCGAATTAATCATTACGATATTTCCGCCAAACATGCTTATTTTTCTGGTATCAAATTTAAAATGGGAACATGTAGTCGAATTATCTATTTAGATAACGTAATTTGGGTGTTACAAGCACGTACTTTTCTACGTACATCATAATTTATGAAGCGAGGCAAATGAAAGTTATTGTTTTTTATTGTTTACTTACTTTTGTTTACTTTTGTTGAGTTTGAACGACGGTTCAGGATCGACCTGCGGTCGACCCCTCTGCAGCATCCCGCCTCATTTGCGGGATTTGGTGAAGGAGGGAATTGCTCTCTGATCGCCTCCTGCCCTCGTAGCCAGCCACGCATGGCTGGTCAGGGACTTTGCACAAGAATCTGTCCAGCTGGTTCTTGAAGTTATTCAGGTTGGTGTGCTGGAGATTCCTCACTTCTTTTGGAAGGACATTGAAAAGCTTTGGGCCCCGTATTCTGAGGGTATTTTCCATCCTCGTTTTCATGGCTCCTTGTCCCACCGCAGCTGGGACCGTACAAAATCTGCCTCTTCTCTCATTCCAGTTTGTTTCTATTTCATTTCTGAGGTTAGGGACAGAGCCCTCAAGTATGTTCCATATGTATATTATTGTGTACCGCTCTCGCCTTCTTTCAAGAGAGTAGAGTTCCAGGGATTGTAGTCGAGACCAGTAGTCTTCACCTTCCGTTTCCTCTATCTTAGACGTAAAAGTCCTTTGTATAGCTTCAATGCTCGCAATGTCTCTTTTTCTGTGTGGGCTTGTGAGTACTGAGCAATACTCAATTATTGGTAGGACTAGACTCTTCCATAATTTGAGCATGATGTTTGCTTTTCTGCTGCGGAAGCTCCTCCAGATGATTCCCATTATTTTTCTAGCCGTTGTGATTTTGATTTTATAGTGCTCTCTGAATTCTGCATCCGACGACATTATTACTCCAAGATCCCTGACTTGTGGATTTGGTGTTATCTGTTTGGCTTGCGGAGTTTTGTACCCTTTTTTCTGTAGCTCTTTATTATTACCATATCTTAGAAGTTGGAATTTTTCTTCGTTGAACTTCATATTGTTGTCTTCTGCCCACTGGATATAATACATGCGTATCCTTATAATAATAATTAGGATTACGTTGCAGTGTTTCTTTTCGTGAGATGAAAACGATGTTGGCAGAAACATGAAGCACTTTACTTACGTACCCGATGAATTTTATAGATTAGATATGACTATGGAGCTAAATATAGTTTTTTTACCATTGTAATTTAGTACATTCTCTCTCTCTCTCTCTCTCTCTCTCTATATATATATATATATATATATATATATATGAATTCTGGATTTTGACATATCGTTTGAAATGTCTAAAAGACTCTTCAATTGCAACCGTCGCGTCATCTTCAAATCTGTAAAGATTTTTAAGAAAGTTGCTTTCAGAAAACGATTCTTCGCGAGCATTCGTACAATTTTATTTAAATTTAATATAAGTTTATTCTCGCACTAAAAACAAACATTTTTTAAAGTTTCTCATCACTACACCAATCGATGGAAGCTTTTAATGAAAATGAAGATTAACGTAAGTAATGTAATGATCGCTTCCTGATCAAAAAGGCAATGAAAAAAGTACCATCAAATTTATAATGAAAATGGAGTGCGGGTTTTATAGATGTTAA
>JAJOZX010005051.1:0-2500 GCA_023014485.1 Bathynomus jamesi | reverse complement strand
TGCAAAAATTATTAAACCTTTTTAATATTTTTTTATAAAAATAATTTCTAACGTAAAATTTACCTGAAATTGTTCGAAATGTTTTCCTTCCATTTCAATAACTTTTTTGTATTCTTGGCCGGAATTCATCTATGGCTCGATTTACTTGTTCCTGTGGAAGCTCTTCCCATTTTTGAATGATCTCACGTAAATGAGCGACATCTTTTATCCTAGTCCTGTAGACTCGCTCTGCTAAGTTCTCTCATATTCCGGCCAAGAATAAAAAAAGTTATTGAAATGGAAGGAAAGTATTTTGAACATTTTTTTTAATAATTTCAGGTAAATTTTACGTTAAAAGTTATTTTTATAAAAAAATATTAAAAAGGTTCAATAATATTTGCATGTTAAGTAGAAAATCATACTCTTTCGTTAAATGTCGATAGAATTTGAATTATTTGATATTTTAGTCTGAAAACTTGTTTGCATATAGATAAATACATATGTTTTATTGTGTAGAAGTTTTATTAAAATTAAATGACAAATGTTGATTTTATAGCCTTTTTAAAATGTACCCCTTTTTTATGGCACACCAGTTTTATATATATATAATATATATGACCAAACCTTCGACAATTTGGCCCAACCCATGCAGATGATCGAATAATTATAAACCCAAATTAACCACACATACCATAATAAACCAAACTGATTAAAAACAGAACCCGAATGTAGGTCTGTCATTCCTTTAATCAAAATATTAATTACGAGGTATAATTTATCCGCATTTTATGCTTTTAATAGTATCCACTTATGTTGAGAAATGCAATAAAAATGCCATCATTTACGCGATTAAAGAATCTGTTCGTTCCCCTTTTACACGATTGGATTCGGACTTCGTGCCGTTAATTATAGATCTATCTTCGGCCTTCCCTCGCTGCAACTCGAGAATCATTTGTAATTTCGCCATCTCTCGCGTGCCTCGCAGCATGCATCGTTTTAATATCTTTAAAATGATTAGCCAACCAGCTTAAAACAACTCGCAGGGGATGTTCGGCTTTGATCAGAAGCCGTTTTTGGTCCTTCTCTAGCCGCAAATTTATAAGTAAATGTTAACATTTTCAACTTTAAAGATATTTAGATAATGTTAACATTAATACAATGCTTCAAATTGTAAATATTAGAATAAAAGGTTATTCAGCTCGTTATTAAATTAGTTGCTTTCCATATAATATGAAAAATAGTGAAATGTTTAAATAAGTTCATATTTAATATACATTAATGATAAGTCTTTATACAAAGCCTGTTATTATTCCTTATAATAATAATAATGTACAAAGGAATTAGTAGTATTACCTTTTCAATAGTTTCGTGCAATACAGTGAATGTTCCTAATGAACTCAGAGTTAATTTATATATTAAATTACAATGAATACCTTATTATCGTTTCTTTAAATATAAAATGAGTAAAGTCAAGATTCATTAGGATTTCATGTATAAAATTTTATATATATAATATATATATATATATATATAATATATATATATATATATATATTATATATATATATACACACGAACAACTGATTAAATTGTTAAAAATAGAGTAATAAAAAAATTCCTAATCAAATTCCAATATATTTAACTTCATTTTCTGCTTGGGAACATTTTAATAAAGAAAAGTGGCAAAAAATAAATATGAAGCGTAATCCAATCAATGCTAAGGGCGAGTTTGGCTCTTTTGGCTTCGATTTACTAAGGAATGGAGCCATAACCGATCGGATGGTGTTCCTTACCTTAAAATTCCCTCAGAGGGAAGTTGAAGACTTCAAGTGCCAATTGAAAGAGGAAGAAATTTACTTTTCGCGAAAATGGTAACGTACTGAGAAAAAGGTTCCAATAAGGATTCATTTATCTCAAAGCAATTACGGTTTATGAATCATACATTAGGAGAGAGAGAGAGAGAGAAACGAAAGCGCCATTTTATTATTTTTTTTCACAACATTATATAACGCATGTAAATTAATTGAATACTTTTGTTAAGTTTGTTATCATAATTAATGACAAAATTAATTGAATAACTTTCAGGTTTTTGAAATGCGTCACAATCTATGCAAAGTTTAAAGTAGGTTTTTTTTTTTGTTTTATTTATGAATTAATTTTAAAAGTATTTACAAAAAAACAGCAACTTTGTTCGTATTTTAATTCATTTGAAAGATCCTGCAATGTGAGACATTTGATCACATACACATATACATGTTTGGCTACCCTACAAAACTGTGACACTTTCACATATTCAATTATGTATTGCGACATTTATCCAATCTAAAAAAACTTAATAATTTTAACCAAACCTAAACAAACCTTACCTAATGTAGCGTAACCTAACCCAGCTTAACCTCACCTTAATTATATTCCTTTTTTTCACGATAAAAAATTGCGTAAACCACCGCGACACTGTAATGTCGTGATAAATCACACGTTCGTGTCGCGATGGGTTCAGTTGCATCTAAAGATGTCGCGA
>JAJOZX010005050.1:0-350566 GCA_023014485.1 Bathynomus jamesi | reverse complement strand
CCTAGCTGTGAACTCAGGCCCATTATCACTGAGTAGCTTTTCAGGCAGCCTGGGTAGAAATGGATATACAGCCATCCCTTGCTTAATGAAGGGGTTACATTCCTAAAAAGCCTCGTTATGTGGAAATTTGTTAAGCTGGACCTAATTTTCTATTGTTTTATATGGGAAAAATCAGTTTGGTTTCTAGCACACTTTTCCTAGCACAATATCTAGCTTCATTTCTATCGTTATTGCCTTCCTCATCTTCGTTGGATTAGGTAATGCTGTTGAGCTTGGCATTTTGATGCCACGCTATATATTGGGGTTACAAAATAGTAACAATAACACTTCGTAGAACATCACTTTCATTATGAATGCAACATGTGAGAACGCACAATGAACACTGATGCTGTGAAAAGTGTTGCAGGGACAGTGGAAGACCATGTGTTAGGTGGTAGAGAGATGTGGGAACTGCCAGTGTAGTGCACCGTGGATTTAAAAAACCTCGCCTTTGTTATAGCAAAATTTCCTTTGTAATATTTGAAAGTACAGTTGTCCCTTGACATTCGCGAGGGTTACTTTCCAAATGCGGTTGCGAATGTCAAATTTTCACAAATACTTGATGCCCCCTATATAATACCATAAGGCTTATACAATTTGATATGCGAGTTTACGTGAACATATCGGTAACAATTTTAGAGTACCGTATTTTAGTTATGTTTGAAATGTTTTAAAATATGTTTTTATTGTGAATACCATTCATTTTAGTTACTTTTATGATATTTCTGTAAATAAAAAATCAGTTAGATTCTGTACATACATAAAATAAGAAAAATAAATATGGGTAGTGTACTGTACGTACCGATGACTATAAGAGTGTAGGCTAAGATGATTCACCTTGATGGTGATGAGTTTTTGCCATACAGTACGATGAGTTGATGAATACTGATGAGAAGAGGGTACTGTACGGCATGATGAAGCTACTGGAGATCAGGAAGAGGTGGATCATTGACATCTTCATCCGAGTCATACAGCGATAATGGAGGAGGAGAAGAAGGCATTGTAGGCTCAGTGGGCATTGCTGCTTCGCTCTGACTGGTGGAAGGGGTGGGAGCCGGGGTCAAAGGTTGGACAGGCGTGAAATACATTGTGATCTCCATTTGCTTCTTTTTTTCTTTTCATTTCATCAAAAATGTTTCTATAAGGTGTCAGTGCTGCCTCCACTCCATTTTTCAATTTCATTGACCAAAGCATCGAAGGGTCAATGTCATAGAAGTAGTCTAGGGTTCGTTTGAACATGCGAAATCCTTCGGCTAAATTGTCCAGTGTCAGCCTCGGTTGGGGAATCACTTCTTCTGCTTCATCATCGTCTTCCTCTTCATCAGCTGATTTCGTCAATTCACGCAAGTCCTCATCGGTGAGCTCTGCTGCATTTGCATTGATTAACTCCTCCACCTCATCCCCCTCCATGTTGGCAAAGCCCTCACCACCGACTTGCTTTGCAATGATCACAATGTTGTTGACGATCTTCTCACCAAACACGATAATGGAGAACCTCGCAGATAGTCAAAGTCGCGAATGTTAAATTCGCGAATGTTAAATTCGCGAATGTCAAATTCGCGAATGTCAAGGGACAACTGTAGTATTAAATAAAAACCTTCGTTGTAATGAATATTTGTTAACCAAACCTTCATTAAGTGAGGGATGGCTGTACTCAAGCTTTGAAGGCTTGTGCTATGATAGAGGCCTGTTTGTTGGGTAGTGGGACAACAGACAACCACTTGGAGAAATGGTCAACCACCATCAATGCACAAACATTCCCCTTTTGAGAGATAGGGTAGGAGATAAGATCATCTGCAATCAACTCAAAAGGATGTTGGGTTACAATCTTAAACACAGGTGGTGTGTAGAGAATATTGGAAATCTTTGCTCTCTGACACACTACACAAGAGGTGACTATCTTGGTCACTATATACTGCAGCTGTGGGTACCAAATATGTTCCAATAATAGGGCAAGCAATTTATTTTGCCCTAAGTGAGCAAACTCCTTGTGAAAAATGACATCCCAATCTAGAACAATGCCTTTGGCAACTGCATAATGCAAGTGGTGGGCTCTTCCCCTATGGTAAATGATGTCATCAATAACTATCAATTGTTGATGATCTCTTATATGGCTGTAGGTTTCCAGTACAGTATATCATTTTGCTGGCCATTGTTGCTTAATCCCCTTTTTAAAGCGACGTAGGTGAGGGTCAAGTTTTTGTAAGGTTATTACTTATTAAATCTTCCAGTGACAATGCCCTTCCTTCTTTCGGGAGGTGTTCCCTCAAAGGGATCACTGGACAGATATCCACCACAACTGATGTCATTTCCAATTGTGGTGGTGGGTTATCAGATGGTAGATTCCCCTCCCCACTAGTATCTGTGTCAGGTGCAAGGTTCTCCTCCCTCCTCTATGCTTTCATCAAGCAGGGCAAATTCTTCAAAGGGGTTATCAGTTTCCCTATTCATATTTAGAACTTCAGGTGATGGTTTATCATTTGACTGACCAGGTAGATGTATAGGGTTTAACCAGTTGTAATGGATCCCATTGAGGCATTGTAGATAACAGCGATCACTGTAGTTCTCAGAACCATACTTTAATGGAGCTCAATCTCTGTGATATACCCAAATCTCTACATTATTCATATCACTATAGGCTTGGATCACGTGTGGGGTTGGGATCTGACCAACATGTTTTATCAGATTCAGCTGACAGGTAATAGCTTTATCAGAAGAGATTCCATACTTATTTTGCCTGTTAATTAATTCTGCTACTGTTGCTTCTCTGATTTCCCTATGATGATCCATTGTGCCACTACTCCACAAGGATAAACAATAAAAGAGGGAATCTCCTCCCCTTGGGACTTCAGTCTTTATGAATCCTTTTGGAACAGCATTTGATCAGTTGTTATATTGATCCAATGATTCTTTACAATAATTGTCAATTGGAGACCTGGATAGTGCATCTGCGATACAATTCTGTTTCCTAGGTACGGTATGTACACTAGCCAGGGTTGGCACTAGTGGGCCCAGCCCGAAAAAACCCACCCGGTTTTTTTTTTTAAAAAAAACCCACTTGAAAAAACCCACTATTTTACCCACTTGTGGGTTTTTTCATGAAACTTAAGTGCATATGCAATTATTTTTAAAAATTGTCATATAGGCGCCTATAATGATTTTACATGCAAAGCAAGCAAACATGAGTCAACAAATAGACCTACAGGTATAACTCTTTGGGTGAGGTAGCAGGTTATAGAGTGTAGACATCAGCCAATCAGGGTGTTATACATCCTGATTCTTCAGTCAACTGCATCTTCAAGGAATTTTCTACTTCTTCATGGATTGTATTTAAAAGTGGACCAGACAAATTTCAACGGGAAGGTGGAGTGTAGCCTGGTCTTAGAGTTTCTATCATTTCAATAAAATACTTAGACTCTGCACATAGCAATGGAATATTATTTGCATAAAAGAATTTGGCTATTTTGTTATCAATGACATTTTTCTGCAAAGTTGTTGTTGTCATGCCAAAATCGCTTACTTTCTTTTGAATTTTTCTTTTTTTCATCTGTAATTGTGTCAGTGGTGGTGAGGATGAGTCTGGATCATCTGAGAGGTCTATGTCATGGCAGTATGAAGATGATGTACTGGCAGTATTGTCAGTCTTGTTTCTTGATTCCATGTGTTTCAAACATTTCATTAAATGCATTTTTATTCGCTCTATTTTATTACTTGTTTCATTATTGCAATGTTTGCATCTAACTTTACTAGTCCCATCAATAATATTGACTTCACTCCATTCATGCCCTGATTTTCTTCCTGATCCAAAGGTCTTTGGCATTATTTAATGCAGTTATAACTTCAAACAGACTAATTCTGTAGGCTAGCAGTAAAGATAAATATGCTGTTGCCAGTTTGTTTTATTTAACTGTGAAATAAAAGAAAAAATATTCAGTAATATGAATTAAATAGATATAACTAGCTGAATTAAGTTCCCTTTGGGAGCTGTAATTCATCTACTTCCAGCAGAAGACACAGGGGCCTGTCTTCCATAGGAAGTATAGCCTAACAAATAGGATAATTTACCACCAAATTTAGTTCAAATTGGTCCATGTTTTCCAAATTTTGTTGTGAAGCTCAATCTGAGAAAAAATAACTTTTTATGCTTAATTGCCTGGAAGGCAACCTTTTTGCTAAAAACAAGACAAATGTTATATTAATAGTGTATGGTACAGTACAGTATTATTATAAAAATAAGAATAGGTAGGTCTAATATGAACTACCATATGGACATATGAAAAAACCCAATTTTACCCGGTTTTTTTCGGGTTTTAGGTGAAACCCGAAAAAACCCACCTGGGGTGGGCTTTTTAAAAAAGTGGGTTTCTTGCCAACCCTGACACTAGCTCATATTTAATGCTACTCAGCTCTTCCAGTGTGTGAGCAACTCTGTTATTCACTAAAGGCATATTGTAAAGGAAGGTTAAATGTTGATGATCAGTAAAAATCTTAACTTTGATTCCATAAAGGAAGGGTTTTAGGGTCCTCACAGCCCATCGAATAGCAGCTAACTCTCGTTCAGTGATTGAATACTTTTGTTCAGCCCTATTGAATGTGGTTGAAACAAAGACTATGGGCCTATTCTCTCCTTCCTGTTCTTAGGACAGGCAAGCCCCAGCTCCAATGTTAGAAGCATCTACATGGAGCTGTAGGTAGTGGTTTAGCTTCCTTTGACCTATCTGGGTATGTTAACAAGATTGGACTAACTAAGACCTCCTTTAGTTTATCAAATGCAGCCTGGCAACTTGCTGCCCAGGCCAGCGTCTTGCAGCCTGTAAGTTCACTAAGAGGCTTTGCTATCTCTGAGCAATTTTGGATGTGTCATTGATAGAAATTAACCATCCCTAAGAATTGGGGGAGTCTTCTGATGGTGTTTGGGATTGGAAACTTGGCAATGCCTTCTAGGTTTTTTACTAGTGGCACCATCCCTTTGGAAGAACCTGATGTCCTAGGAATGTTACTTCCTCTCGACAAAGCTCTGTCTTTAAGGGTTTGATTTTAAAACCATTAGATTACAAGGCATGTAATACCCTTCCCAGAATTTCAAGGTGTTCAGGGAAGGTGCAGCTTACTACCATTATGTCATTGAGGTAGATTTTCCATTGAGTCCATGGAATTCCAGATAATGCCATCATCATGGCTTGCTTAAAGGTAGCTGGGCCATTTTCCACCCCAAAGAGTATTCTAAGAAATTCCCAATGGGGAAGAGGGGTGGAGAATCCAGTTTTCTCAATACTGGATTCCTCCATCTCAACCTGATATCCTTTGACTAAATCAATGGTAGAAAAGTACTGCATTCCATGCAAATTGAAGTGTCAATCAGATTAGGTAATGGAAAGCAATCTCATTTTGTTTTATTTTGTTGGGCTCTTGATAATCAATGCATAACTGAATTGACCCATCACTTTTCTTAATTGGTATGACAGGTGCAGAGTATAGGGAGAAATTTTGTCTGATGATGCCATCTTCCTCCAGCTGTTGGCAGTGCTCTTCAATATCCTGCAGTACAGGTCCTTGAACTCGCCTTACTGGGATATGGACTGGAAGCCTGTGTTCTGTTTCAATCCAATGCTTGATAATGGTTGTGTGGCCAATATCCCATCACCATGACTAATAGCTCCTTGGTGGCTCATCAACAACTGGACTAACTGATCCTTTTGTTCTGCTGAAAGAGATGTATTTGTCAACTCAAAAGCATCAACCATCATTTGTGAAGTCCAGTCCTCCTGATTTTGAGAAGCTTTTGAAATGTCAATGAAGTCCACTGGATGGACCAGTGAGTCCTTACCCTGCAGTTTCATAGCCTTCCCACTTAAGTTTCCTCTGAAGATCTTCTGTGAAAAATCTCCAAGGTTGAATGCAGCAACCAAAAAGTTGTCTTCTGTGACATTCATTAATCCAGGTTGTATAATCAAATCTTTTACAGAGGAGTTATTTTCCAAACAAGTTAACTCATGATCAGGGTTGTTGTATCCTTGTAGGTGGAAACAGGCCTCTATCATCTGACAGGTGCTGAGTGCAACTTCAACATCTTCCACACTTTCACATTCAAGGCTGGTTGGAAGTGGCTGTTGAGCATCCTAGGCAACTGTGACAAGTTGGCTTCCCTTCTGAGTGAGGAGTTCTTGTTTAGCCAAGTCTGGAAGCAAACTATCAGTCTGTAACATGTCTACCCCACAGATCAGATCAAAGTCTGAGATATGGTCTCTCACTTCCACAAACTTGATTGGTTGTGTTTCAAAATTGAGAAACATGAGTATGACTGTACAATGTGTTTACTATACCCCAAATCCCCTCGAGAGGGGACAATGGGCCTGTGTGGGAGAATTTTTTATTCTTGGCTGGATGACTAAGGCATTGCTTGGTTGTTGCTCTTGTCTCAGGTCCAGAACTTCAGCCAATTCATTTTCAGTGTTCACAGGCTGCTCTTCATCCCTCTCCAGGGTTCCAACTTTTACAACATCTTCAGCTGTCTCATCTTTAGTCTCACTCTGGGGGTCCTGAAGGTAGTTGTGTGTGATCTGACTTGCTAATGGATATTGCCATGATGGTGTTTCTTCCTGGGAAGCAATGATGCCTTCAAAAGACTATTCATTGCTAACATGCTGGGGTAGCTCTGGCATGTGGCCCTCCATGACAGAGCTATCTAGTTTCCCAATTATGGTGCTAGTTTTTGTGATGGTGGGACCAACCCTTGGTCATTCATGCAATCTTGACTCAAATGTGGTCCTCCACACTTTGGGCATTGTGGCCTCCGTTAAATAGTTCCTCTGGGTAGGACACTGTGCAGGGTTATGTCCATGTTGCTTACAACGTATGCAAATGTTCCTGGCAGTATAGCAATCTTGATGGAGATGACCCTGCTTTCCACACCAATGATGTAAAGGGTGTGAGGGTCATTGACCCTTTGTATGCCCTGACTGCTGACAATGGATACATGTCCTGTGGTCTCTTGGTGCTGTTGCAACTTGCTGAGAGTTATTGGCTGGTGGGTGAGACTGCCCCCTAGGAAGTCTGCTGCAGTTCTCACTTTTCTTCCGTTGGGCCATCTTGGCTTTCCTTGACTGTTTTGTTGCTGTAGACTGAGGAGCACCCATGGCAACCATGGGCATTTCTTGCCTTAATGCAACTGGTGGTGAACTCAGATGTGGTGTGAGAGTTGACTGGTGTGGGATTTGTTCAGAATAGTTATGTGGCCAAGTCCATGAAGGAGGTGGATAAGAACACTGATTCAGTGGGGGTGCTGCTTGAACTGGAGGAAGGGCTGGTGCTAGATGTGCCACATTGGCCATTTCAGGTTGGGGCCTCTCAGAGGATTGGAATGTCTGCCACTGAGCAATTGATGGGGATGTTTCTTGGGTGCCTCTATTGGTGGTTCCAGTTTGACCTTCCAAGGGGGACTCTGTGGAATTTGTCTGCTATTGCCACAAGCTTCTTCCAAGAGATCTTCATTCCTAGTAAGGTCCCTTGAGTATGGATGATCTTTGTCAGTTCCTGCCTCAGCTCCAGTGGCAACCCAGAAATTACCCATAGGGAGTTGAGTGACATCTATACCAGGGAAGCACTGACAGGCTAGGTTTATTACTCTAAGGGCATAAGCAGAGACACTCATGTGGGTGCTTGGTATTCTCCATAAAGTCATGACTCTGCCTTTCTTCTTTCTTTCTTTGCTCTTTCTCATACCAGGTTATTAAATGAGCCTTCAATGTCCCATAATCATTAGCAGAGCATTTTTTAACCTAGTGAGTGGGTGACATGAATGTCACCCAGTTAATGAAATTTTAGGGTACTGGGAGACAAGGAATTTTCAAAATTTGTAAAAATAGAATTGTCTTGGAAGCCATATAAATACATACCGTATAAACATGCACATATGCCACAATTAGAACTGCTTATCCTAAATGTAAATATGAAATTTACATTGAATATTTATATATAGATAATGTTAGTGTTATTTCAGACCACATGGGGATGGTGGCCTGATTAAGGAACATCCGGATTAGGGTGCTCTGAAAATTAAAAGATGTTGAAAAAAGCTCATAAAACTTTGCTCCCTGGGCTTCTTCTCATTCTTTTGTATCATATTAATGCCAGAAAAAGTATTAGCTACATTGAAACATATTTAGTCTTGCCACCAGGCAGCTGAAAAATATGCTTTATTGAATTAATTTATTATACTTAATACTTACATTTAAAAAAAAAAAAAATTCAGATTTACCTATCATAAATAGCGTATCCATTAAATAAATCTTGGTTTTACTTGAGTTTATATAAACTTAAATAATTATTACAAAATTTAATACTTATTTTTTGTCAAGAAGAGCAATAATTAATTACTTTTCAATGGCAGACAGAAATGGTAATAATAATGAAGATGATCCAAATAAAAAATCGAAGGATAATTCAAATATTTTCTTAAGAAAAGATGATATAATATGGCTAATAGAAAAGCCTATTGAAAAACTCTCTGATGTTCGAATCCCAACAAAGGGGGACATTTTACGCTATTTTTTCTCCCTAAAAGATGGACCAATGAAGAAAGAAATTTAGAAATTTTAACTGTACAATTGCTGAAAAAGTATTAGAAGATACAGAAAAGCAGTGGATAAAATCAGGAATCGAAACACAACGTAAAGATAAAGTAAAAAAAAAGATTTTAGACCTTTACAAGAATTTATAGGAGACACCAAAAAAAGAAAGGTTCCAATTCGAACAAGGTAAAGGAAGAAAATTTTGTTAGAGACCTTGACTCCTATTTTTTTTTATTGCCCATAAAGATGCTGAATGCAGAGTTCAAACTGATTGGTTAAGGACAACAGAACAGAAAAAAGAGGATATTGATTTCATAAATGCAATGAAAGAGGGTAGAAAAGTTCTTTTGGGATCTGAAGATAAAAAGTATTCAAAAAAGGTTCAAGCTAAAAGGAATAGGGAAGAGAATTTCACTTACAGAATGGAGACAGACATGCAAAGAAGTGGTCAGTGGTCAACTTGGGTACGATTCCAAAAAAATAAAAAATCTTGAATGCTTTTGCACATTCACATCGCTTTTTTATATACAACCCTGGTTATCAGCTACCAATGCAGCTGCTGCTGCAATAAATTGTAAAATTGATTCAGATGTGGCCTCAGCAGCTATAAAAACCTTTGAAAAACATTTTTGGTATATGACAGAAGAGTTAGCTTCAATTTCACTGTTTTCAAATAAAATTGAGATCTCTGAAAAGCGCCAAATAGCTAAAAAATTATGAAGATGAAAAAGTAAACAGTTTTAAAATGGGAGTTTCCACTTTCCCTAAATTAAACTCTCTGACGAAATTAATTTTGCTGATTGGAGTAAACTCTGTTTCTTTTACAAACTCTGGGAATAGATATGGAATGGATGACAAAGGACCCAAGTGAGTGGAACATAGATTCTGAATATAAAAAAGCATTTGAATATGTTAGAAGTGTCAAAGTAGTAAATGATCTTGCAGAAAGAGCTGTGAAGCTCATTCAAGATTACTCAAATAACATTACCAAGGATGAGCCCCAAAGACAGTACATGCTTCAGGTTGTAGAGTGCCACAGGAAATTAATTCCTGATTTCAAGAAAGGGGCACTAAACCATCTTCTGTAAAATCAAAATAAGATCAAAACAGACTGTTTATAACTGCCAAAAGGAAGAGGCCCATTCCTACTAAAACAAAAATAAACCTGATGGCTACAGTTATAAACAATTACGCAGGAGGGAGGGGCATAAACCTTGGTAAAGGCCAATCTTCATCAAATTTCCCTAGAAATAAGGAGAAATACCAAATTTTAAGTTTCGTGTTTTTTTTTTTGTTTGCACATATACTTATACTATATCAATGCTTTGTATTTTTAAATCAATTCTAATTAACCCTAATTTATTTTTGAGGTTTATGTAACTTAATCTTAAGTAATAATACCTACAAATCAGACCTAATTGCATAATTCGAAAATCACAAAACCTCAATTTTACATGAGGCTGGTGGCAAGGCTTAATATGTTAGGACTGAGCTAAAAATTCCCAAAAGTATTCAGAAGCATGATAGCAATGAGAAAATAACTGGGGAGAAAATATTCAAAATTTTTTTTTTTTTTTTTTTTTTTTTGAGCACCCTAATCTTAATCCAGATCCATAGTATCCTTAATCCAGGGGTGTGCTGGGACTGGTTCAGTCCAGTTTGCCCGAACTGGTGGTTAAATTTTGATTGGATCACCGAACCATTTGTTTGTTTTTAACAAATATTTAACAGTCAGTAGAAATTTATTTATATCAAAATTTTTTTCATTTTTTCAGGATTTTATAGAAAAATATAGGTAGTATCACAAGCAGTGGTTGTTTCAACATTTATTTATTTTTTGATGAAAAATTAGTTTTTTAGATAATTATGTCATTAGTGAGTATAAAGAATGTTAAATAATTTTTTCCAAAATGTTACAAAATGCTGTTTGGAAAAGCTAAAATGTGTTGGCTTCTGGGGCTCCATCCTGGACCCCGCTGGGGGAGCTACTGCTCACTTCAGACTCCCTAGCTCAATGACTCGCGCCATTGGTGCTTGCCGATTTACACCCGTATCTGTATCAGAACTGGTTAAGAAATTGGCAGCACACCCATGCCTTAATCCCCCCCACCCCCACTTCCTGATCTGCCTTTGTTGCCCAGTGGGAAAAGCTTAAAAAATGCTCTGATCACTAGTAGACTGCCACATTACTATAAATTTCTAAGGCAGAGCCATTAGGCCTGTTCAAAAATCAACTTTTTCTTATTTTCATAGGTTTCTGTAGTACATTTTCCCATGCTTTTTGACCTGAAAAAGCCGAAAATCACAACTATTTTGACCTAGGATGTTGGGAAGCATTGCCGCATGGAGCTTTAAATTTTCTGCCTTGAAATCGGCCAAAGCGCCAATTCCAGGGTCCCTTGAATTATGTTTTGCACTTTAACTTTTGATCTAAACAAGATAGAGCAACAAATTAGGTATCAAATGAAAGAGCAAAATTAATAAATAATAATAATAATAATAATAATTATCTATCATTTTTCAGGAAACAACAGAAACTCAATCAGAATCTAGAAAACCATCTACAAGTTACAACTTCACAATGGCATTAAGCAAGGAGCTGAGGGAGCTCCGTGGGCGCACAGTTGATATCTCAGAACCTCCACGTACTGTCCACAGGCAGGTGTCAACTGGGCCATCTACCAGATCTCTCACTGAAACTTTCCTGGTTGGATACCCTTCAGCTTTTATCAGTGGTTCCCAGCTTCCCACCAACAGACAGGCGTTCCAGTATTTCCTTAATCTTCAGAATTTACCGGAAAATGCAGGGAGGCCCATGGTTCAAGACCTTGCATATGAAACAGTTGAATCTATCATCCCATTCTGGCAGATGGCTAGGATCAAGACAATGACCAAGTACAACGCAATGAAGCTCTTCATGAAACTACATGAGAAACATCGTGCTCTGGTGAAAAGCAAAGGAAGAGCAAGTAACCCTGGAGGAAAAAGAGGAGCATTTGTGCTGGAATTAGACAGCCTGTTCGATATAGGAGCTCCAGATGCAATCCAGGAAATACAGAACAACAGACTGTTATCCAGAGAGAAGAAAGATGAGAATATCAGGTTCTACGAAGACCAAAAGACTGAGAGGAAAGGTCATATGTCTGGTCATGACAAATTTTTGAGACAAGATCCCTGCAGCAAGCACGAGGAATGAAAGACTGCAGCATAGACAAGAACAAGGTAAAACTAATTACTTTGAACGTTACAAAAAGTTTTAAGTTTTACTCCATTGCGATATTTAGCATGTACTTAACAATTACTGTCTTAACATGTTGTACTATTTTACAGCTGCAGCAGAACAAGAGGCAGTTGTTCATGTGGATGACATTACCTGGGTGACTCAACTGACAATGACGCTAACACAGAGGACATGGATTACCATCAGCCTCGTCCTGGATGTTCTCACCATCAAGACACTGTGACTAGTGTGACTTTGACGTTTCCAAGGAAGGTCATGGAATGTGATGTCATCTGCAATACAGCTGATCGTCTTGGTTTATCAGACAATCAAGTTACTGCCATGGTTTCTGCCACCTTGAAAGCTGGAGGGGCTGATCTGGATAACTTCGTCATCTCAACCTCAACAACACATTGCAACAGAATGCTGTCCAGGTATAATATCAGCCAGAGTCACATGTCCAAGTTTTGTGAAAACCCCCCACAGTACACTGCCTTACACTGGGATGGAAAGTTGCTCAAAGATGTCTTGGGCAGTGAACCTGGAAGTACCTCAGAGACTTTAGCTGTGCTAGTGTCTGGTCCACCTTCATACACTGAAGGAAAGTTATTGGGAGTACCTGTCATCGACAATTCTTCTGGCACAGCTCAGGCTGAGGCTTCAATGGATTTACTGGAGACATGGGAACTTACGGATAATGTTACTGCCCTTGTTTTTGACACTACATCCAGTAACAGTGGAGTTCACAGAGGAGCTGCCAAACTGCTAGAGAAAATGCTGAACAAAAAGGTGTTTTATCTGGCCTGTCGACATCACATCCTGGAAATCCTAGTAGGAGCAGTTTGGGAGAAGCTGTTTGGGAAGGTGAAGGGGCCAGATAATCCCTGGTTTGAGCATCTGAAGGATGTTTGGACGGACTTGTCCAAGGAAAACCCAAAGATGCTGGCTATCAACAGCAAATGGCTGAAGGAAAAGAAGAACAACAGTGAAGAAATACTCCAAGACATTCTAACAGCAGAAAGGCTTCCAAGAGCCGACTACAGGGAAATGGCTGAACTGACAGTCATTGTTCTTGGAGGAACGCCTCCTCGAGGTATTCACTGGAGTCAACCAGGCGCCATTCATCAGGCCAGATGGATGGCCAGAAACCTGTACTCCTTGAAAATGCTGATGTTTGCAGATCAACTTGAGTACGACGAAGACACTGTATCAAAGCTGGAAAGACTCAACACCTTCCTTGCGCTGTTCTACACTCCTGTATGGATGATGTCAATGTCTGCTGCAGATGCTCCCGTGAATGATCTAAGTCTAATCCAGGACATGTTGAAGTACAAGAAAACTGACCCAGAGCTTGCTGATGCAGTACTTAATAAGATGGAAAACCACAAATGGTACCTGACGCAGGAAGTCGTGCCATTTGCCCTGTTCAGCAGTAGATTGAGTGACACATTGAAGCACGACATTGCTGCCCAGTTACATGCCACTGAGAAGCCAGACAGCTTCAGAACAGGAAAGCCTCTATTCCAGAGTCACAGCTAAGACCACCCTGGTTGATCTCATTGGCCCAGAATCACATTTCCTGCTGGACACACTGAACATTGGATCCGAGTGGCTTCTGGAACCTGTCACGTCTTGGCCACAGAATGAGGACTACAGAAAAGCGTTGGACTATGTTAAGAATCTGAAAGCGGTGAATGACATTGCTGAACGTGGTGTCAAGATGATGAGCGACTTTGCAAATGTCATAACAACAGATGCCAAGCAAAGGGACTATCTCCTTCAAGCTGTGGAGTTCAACAGACGCCGCTTTGACAGCTTCAAGAAACAAACTCTCAACAACTGACTGTGTAAATGTCATTATGAATTAATCATCATGTAATGCTTTCACTTCTTGATCGATTAGACTTGACAAAATGTTAATCTCAAATTTGTGTCATGAATAAGGCGCCTTGTCTGCCTTGAGTGTGAGAAAACGAATTTTGTGATATTTCTGAAATCTTTGTATGTACCAATGTGCCATTTCTTGTTCCAAGACTATCATAATTGTATAAGCTAGAAAGAGGATTAAAAACACTTTAATTTGGTGCCTATTTTGTTGCTCTATCTTGTTTAGATAAAAAGTTATAGTGCAAAACATGATTCAAGGGACCCCGGAACTGGTGCTTTTGGCCGATTTCAAGGCAGAAAACTTAAAGCTCCATGCGGCAATGCTTCCCAACAACCTAGGTCAAAATGGTTGTGATTTTTGGCCTTTTCAGGTCAAAAAGCATGGGAAAAAGTACAGAAACCTATGAAAATAAGAAAAAGTTGATTTTTGAACAGGGCTACAGAGCCATCAAAGTAATTAGCTAAAAGGGATCCCATCCTTTTAAGGGAACCTGGATATTCTTGCTCAAAATATTTCTCACAGGTTCTCAAAAACTCACGAAAAATCATGTCCTTCACTCAGGCAGTATTTTTCAGGTGGAAGAACCTTAGGTGTATGCCTATCAGCCAGTATTTGAGATATCATGGCCATGGTCTGAGCATTTTGAATAATCATTTGTTGAAGAATTGCCCATGATGGTTGGTCAGTGCTCCCATTCTTAGGGGTTCCTGCCAAAGATGGTGACTGACATGCTGGTCTCTCAGAGGTTGTTCCTATTGGCTGTAAGTTAGCCACTTTTTCCCCACTACCACCACTGTCATGGTCATATGGGAGATCAGTCCCTGCTGTCAGGATGGGACTAGCTATTGTGCTTACACTGACTGTCGATGAAGCCATAGCAGTGGTGATACCATAGAGGTGGTAAGTTGACTGACAAGACTGTTACCCAGAATATTTTGGTGCATAAATAAAACCTTCGTATGCTAATGGAAATATTTTAGTGCATAATGGAATAGAAAGAAAAGCTTCCATGCTGCATATCAAATTTCTGAACATCAATGAGCAAACAGAAACTATGATTTGAAAACTGGGGTGGTGGGCAGGGATAAAGAATGTACTCGTACATGCTCCTGGCTCACAGTGTGGCAGCTTTGTAGCAGAGAGGTTAATTTTTATTTCCAAAAGATGAATTTGTGGTGGTTGAAATGTGATATTCAAGGGATTAAGAGGTCTGAAGTTGTTACTGCGGAAAAAAATTTCAACCTAGTACTAAAGTGTCCTTCAGCGAGATTAAGCTCGTGTTGCTAGGCAACACAAGATAGCTAGAATATATAAACTAACTTCTGTATTGCACTAGCAAATGTCTGTTTGAAACTTTGGCTATTGTCATCAAGCCATTAATGTATTTGCGCTTTCTCAAATTCATGATTTCTTGAATATTTACTTCATTATTTAAAAAATTAAAAATTACTGCAAGTTTATTTTATAGCTGAACAATGAAGTTGAGTGGGAAATGGAGAAAACTGATTTTTTTAGCAATCTTGCAACTCCATTCTTTTTTCCAAAAATGGCGGGAGCATCATCACTTGTAAAGAAAAGTTTTTCATGTCAACCAACTTGAAAAAAAGATTTCTTTCTGTATTTGTTTTTGCAGCACTAAATCAAAGTTAAGTGGGCTTCCAAAATAATTATTTCATTACTCAGGTCTCGTCAAAAGTACTGTACCATACATAAGTGAAACTGGTGCTTTTGAAATCTATTGATTTATCAGTATGAATCCCAAGACCCTTTTTTGCTTCCTTCAAAGTTTTTGTATCATTGCTTTTACTCCCCACTCCCACCCCAGTTGTGTTGTAGGATTAGGAGGGGGAAAAGGGAGCTATGACCCTAACCTTAACTTGGTATACAAATGAGTTTTAAATGCAATAACCACATCTAAATAAGGTAGAAAAGGAAATGAAAATAAATATAGAAAAGACATGTAGCTATGCTTATAAAGTTGTTTTGACTATATAGTTATTTAGGAATAAAGTTTTTTGGTAACTATTTCTGCCTACATTTTGTATTTCATTCTCATACAAAAATGGATGAGCGTGCATCTTTTACCCCCATATTCTATTAGACTAGGAGTTAGCAAAATGCTACCCTAAAAGGACTTTTGGCAGTTCCTGACACTAACTGTAACTTTAATTGCAAAGAAAGAACTTCCCAATATTTTAGATAAACAATGAATGACTTGTATCTAAAAATTCAGTCTCAAGAGGCATTTTCTAAAAAAAAACACTACCTTTGCTGAAAAGTATCCAGCAAAGTTTAATTACCCCTTGGTCCATTGGCTACAATAGAGAAGTTGTATTTGATGAACAGAAACCAGATTTCTACATTTTCATTGGCATGCTGCAGTGTGTCTGGGTTCCCAGGGGCATTATCAAGAAGCAACAGCACCTTAAAAGATAAGTTTTGCTTCTTGAGGTAATCTTTCACCTTTGGTGACACAAAAAATTTGAACCAGTCTGTACACAATGTTGCAGTGTCCCAAGCCCTTCTGTTTGACTTCCATTAGACTGGTAGGTATGCCTTCTGCTTGACCTTCAAAGCACGTGGGTTTCAGCATGGTAAACAAGCATCAGTTTACACTTGAAATTCCCTGATACATTCAAACACAACAATGGTGTAAGATGATCCTTTGCAGCCTTGAAGCCAGGTACTGTTTGCTCTTCCTTCAAAATGTATGTTCTGTTTGGCATTCTTTTCCAAAAAATGCTGGTTTCATCTGCATTAAAAATTTTCTGGGGCCTGTAACCTTTCTTCTCAATTAGGCCTATTTAAGAAAATTCTGGTAGGTAATTTTCAGCCACCTGGTGATCAGCAGAGGCAGATTCCCTAACTAATTTAATGTTGTGGAAGTTATAGCATTTTCTAAACCTATCATATCATCCTGCACTTGTACTAAAAGGAATGTTAGTGGATGGTTTACCATCTGTTTTGCAGACAGTTCTACATAGTACAGGATCTGGCCTAGAGTTTGTATAAATTTCTGGGTGCAGAAGTTTTGACAACTGATCTAGACTAATTTTGGGGTATAGAATCCAAATTTTTCTATGCCATCGCACCAAATTGGTGTGAAAGTAGTCAAAATGGCAAAAAATTGGCAAAAATGGCAAAATTTTATCAGTTTTTCATGTTTTTGTCATATTTGAGTTGAAAATTTTTTTAAGGGCAATTGTTTATTTGAGAATCTGTGTTTGTAACATACTGCTGCCTGAATCAAGAAAACTGACAAAAATGTCAAAAAATAACGGCAAAAATAGTAAAAAATTAAGTAAATATTGTCAAAAAATTGCAAAAATGAAATTTTTGGCTATTTTGGTGCATAAACTAGCTCTAACCAATCTTATCAAACTAAATAGTTAAGAAATTAGATATTAATAACTCTACTAAAATTTCCTAATACAAAAACATGTACAAATGTCTAAATTTTGGGTTACAATGATTAAAAATGGTTGTAGAATATTTGAAAAAATAGACGAAATATAAAAAATAGTGCTAATTTTATAAAACTCTTAGGTTTGCATGTTGTAAAAGACTGTGAGATAAGATAAGATCATGTATTATTTCTGATGAAGAAGTTGACTGAAAATCTTGCAAAAGTGGCAAAGCTTGGAACAAAGTCATCATTATCAGTATTTGAGTTAGTTGAAGAGCCCTGTATTGTGGTTGTTCTATGTTTGTATCGCATCACAAACCACAGGAAATGGTCAAGATTAACAGTCTCTAGTAAATGATCGTTTGCCTTGTATTCAGAGACTTGCAAATCTTGACTTATTGTACCTCGTGCATGTCTTGGTCCAATTGAGATAATTTCTTGGCAAGGAAGAACGCTTTGTAACTTGCCAAGCCGGAGGGTTGACTCTGGAGCTTCACTGATCTTATTAGTATGCTATTGTGTTGGTGCAGAGCTTAATGGAGCATTTTGGAATAAAACTAGCACCGTATCGTGTGCTGAACCAATTCCAGACAAGGTATTTTCCAAGGTGTCAAAATTATCCATTGCTGCTTGAATTGGATGGTTTTGATCAAATACTGGAGGAACTGGAACTCCATGTGAACCACATAAAGATATTGTACATTTTGCTAGTGCAAAATTTATTTTGTGAACTTCTTGATATTCTACATAAATGCTCCGTTTGTTTGCAATTTCAATAAGATCTTTGGACTGTGACAGGTTATGTATAGTTTGAGCAAATCCGACATGCAATGGGGTGGGCTCCAAACCATTATGAATGATGTAAAACATCATCTGGAAGATAGTGTCACACTTCAGCATCAACTGATTGTTGCTATCTGATACATTCCGGGTGGGAAACAAATGCTGAAGAAATTCCATCCATATTGGAGGACGTTCATTTTGGAAGTGTTTTAAGGCTAGATCAAGATCGTTTGGATCACAATAGCTAGAGCATAAACCAAAATGGTAAGTTTTTAACTCTTTCCTTAGGCCCTTAGCAATGTTTTCGACAGATGATTTCCGCAAAGTTTCAACAATTCTTGCACGCTCAATCTGGACAGAATAAACCATCTGGGATTTTCGTTTGTTGCTAGGATATGTAAAATAAATGGTGTCCTTAAATTTGTCTATAAGCAGGCTCTTAACCAAATAGTTACTGATAGATTCATCCTGGTTCAGCTTTTTATTGATCGCTTGTCTCAAGTAGGTGACACTGTATCCACAGCTTGTGAAGTCTATTTTTGAGAGTACATCATTAAACGCTTCTTGAACCATGTCAGTAGAACCCATAACTTCATTTTCTTGCTGTCTGTTTTCCAAAATCGTCTCTATTCTGCGATCATGGGCTGCAAAATGCTTCTTTATACAATTATTATGATAGAATACATCTGCAGCGAATACATCTTTGTATTCGTTCAACATCGCTACTCTGGTAAAAACATCGTCTTGGAACAAGTGAACGTAACTCAATAACTTTTGGGCACGACCTGGAGTACATATCCAAAACAAATCATGGTCATTGTTTCCACCGTTCAATTTGACTTGAGCTGAACCACAAAATACACACACTTTCATATCCTTGATATGCTGTGTTTTAATCCTTTTGCTTGAACTATTTTCTGGAGGAGTTAATGCTTCCCCTAAGGAGGAGTCAGAGGGTTCAGATTCATCATTTTTAGACTTTTGGCTACGTTCAATGAACTTTTTATATGTTGCATAGCATGAAGTGCTGTGATACTGGATATAAGGAGTCTGACTCTCAGTAAGAGCTTTCAAACGCTTGCTTCTGTCATCATTTGGGTATGCAGAAGCCAAGTGAAGCAAATTTTTTATTCCATGTTCTCTGCTGCTCAAATATTTCTCTCCACTTGGGCTTTTGTTCTTCTTGCCAAGATACATTTACCAAGGTTTGAGCTATGCTTCTTTTCTGGCACAAGTTGACATACATCCTGAAAAAATAAAATATACTAAGACTTCTTGCAATTGCAATTATAATAAACTGGTTCTATTCTATACATATAAAAATTAATTTGTAACACATTCAGAGGCGTACCAATACTTTTTGCCACTCGGGGGCCCCCCCCCCCCCCCCCCCCCCCCCCCCCCCCCCCCCCCCCCCCCAAACAATTTTTCACTTTAAAAAAAAAAAAATTCCTTTACAAAAATACTTAATTTTAACTTCAATTTTACAATACTACATAATTTTAACAATAACTATATAATGTATAATGCCTAGTTAAATTTTCGGACTTTCATAACAGAAAATTCATGAATGATTTTTTCTATGTCCATTGTCTCTGCAACTTCGCGTTCAATTGAAATAATCGCCAAATTGCTCAGTCTAGATTGACTTATAGTTGACCTGAGGTAAGTTTTTATAAGTTTCAGTTTCGAGAAACTTCGTTCGCAACTTGCCACGGACATGCATGTAGTTAGACAGATCCGGAGGGCAATTGTTATATGAGGCAAAGATTCCACTAGATCCCATTTAACGATCCACTGAAGTAGTTTTAACATATCCCAGTTCTTTGGATCATCGTCGACGCTTATGCTTTCGAAACTGAGCAAATGTCTGCGCAAACGCTTTATTTCTTCCAGTAGACTTCCTGGATTAATGTCATTGTAGATGGAAGAAAAATTATTGACCTTGGTATTAATTTCTTCATCTTTGGACTGATTCAAAAGGTACGAAGGAGACAGAAATTCAAAGCGATCATTCATGTTTTTAAGACAAACTGTGCGTTTTTCAATTTCTGCTAATAAACGATCCATGATTTCAAAAAATTCTCTGCGTACATCCTCTTGCACGGTCAATCCAGCATCACGAGCTTGCTCTCCAGGCATTCTTCTCCGTCTCCTGACTCTGCGGTCTATACTGATATCCATTTCATTACAGAACTCTTCGGCGGCATCTGCAGCGTTTGATACTACTGCCTCTCGTTCATTAGTTAAAAACACGGATAAAGAGTTCATTTTTAATGCACACTGGTCCAAAGCAAGTCCCTTTCTTTGAAAATATAGCTGAGCATCATTGATTTCTTTCAGCACTGGATCCCAGAAAAATAAGTACACAATGAATATGTATGACATGATGGAGGTCAACAGAGCTTCAGCATCGCCCTTTGTGTCCAGATTTTCGGAGACCCCTTCACTCAGTTCTTCCAAGGCACTAACAACGTGAGTCAAGTTCTTCTTAAGACTAGAAACAGCATCATACTTAGCACTCCACCGCGTATCAGAGACTCGCTTGACAGTGATTTTGGAATGTTTTGTTAAGACATCCCAACGATGAGTAGAGGAAGAAAAGTAGACGAAAATTCGTTCATTGTTCCAAAGAAAGTTACAGCATTAGGACTCAGTCCCGCGGCATGAACTCCAGCCAAGTTCAGCGAGTGGTTATTGCAAGGAATGAAAACAGCGTGTTTGCTAACATCAAGAATTCTGCGTTGAACTCCAAGATGAATACCTGCCATCGTAGCAGCATTGTCATACCCTTGACCATAACAATTCTGGATATCCAGCCCATCCTCACGGAGCTTAGTGACAATGAGATCAGTAACTGCCTCAGCAGTCTTCCCCTCTAATTTAATAAAATCAACGAAGGATTCCTTCACCTCTACATTACCATCTTTAATCGACACATAGCGAATTACCTGAGACATCTGATCAATATGCGATATATCTGGTGTACTATCGAAAATTATTGCAAAGTACTTTGCACTAGACACATTATCAATTATACATTTTCGAACATTACAGCCGATTAGTGTGATGAACTCATTTTGAATGTTAGGTGACAAATACGTAGTGGATATCTTGTCAGTCATTGTATTTTTGTAAGATGTTCCCTAATTACTGGGTCATTTTGCCCATTAGTTTTATTAACTCCAAAAAGTTTCCAGAATTGCCAGCTAGCCCAGCTTCTTCATTTAAGTTCTCTCGGTGCCCTCGGAATGCAAGATCTTGTTTTGCCAAGAACATGATGCAGTCATAAATTCGTCTCAGTATTTCTTTCCACTTAGCAGTAGCATGTTTTATTTGCAACTGATGTGCATTATCTATTGTAGCATTCAACTGAAGGCGCATAGACAACTCTTTCCATTGTTCAAAGCATCGGGTATGATATGGACTGTTTTCATGTTCAGGTACTCTTGGATTCAGTTTCCTCCAGGCAAAAATCCTTCTTCTTTTCCAAATGCACTGGAGATGTTGTTGAAGAGACGACAGCAAAAGCAATGCAAGCTACATTTTGAAGGTGAGAAGATTAGCCATGACCTTTCAATTTTTTCGCCATTTTCCAAAGTTTTGAAATACCAAACTTTTGACATTGACCTATTGTTTGAATCAGCTGGAAAGGGTCCATTCATGTTTTTCAAATGTGATGGTCCACGTTTAATGAGTTCGATTCTCAAATTGTCCATCATTGGAATGGGCCAGTTGCCAGAATCATTAAACAGACTCTGTGGGTGATGGGTGACTTTGTGATGTAGATGAGGGTTGATCCTGATTATTTGGGGGTTCACTTGAAGTTGCCGCTTGAACATCTATCTCTAAAGATATATCACATTGCGGTTGATCTCCTTGCTTCCCAGAAGGCACTGAAGGTGTGTGTGAGAATCCCATTAACTGATGAAATTGCTTAGCAGCACGCTTGCCTTCCTCCTCTTTTTTTTTCGCGAAGATTCTTGTATGCAGCACCACTCAGTCTCTGTCGTTTGCTCATGTTTGCTAATTCAGTAGGGTATCTGCAAAATAAAACAACCATTAATTACACTGGTATGCATATAAAATTTTTTTGTCTGCTGTGAGGGTTTTTTCAACTCATATTATATAATTCGACCATGCTGAATTCGAAAATGACATTGGTTTTCCTCAATCAGGTCAGGTTTTTCTCTATTGGCCATTTATTATAAGTCCAATTTTATCCCCAAATTTATTGATTTTTTTAGCTTAAACACTGTAGATACGAGTAATATTATAAGAACACTCGTGAAAAATGAAAACATTGTGTGAATAAATACTTTTATTCATACAATGAATATGGAAAAAAGTTTATTGAGGAAGGAATGAAGTTTTTTTGGCTTTCCGTCTGTGTTTTTCTTCGGGCACGTCTCGCTTCAAACACCAGCAATAGTCCGCCAGCATATTGATATCCCAGTTTCCCTGGTACCTCTCTTCCATTATTTTGATATCTTGGTGAAATCGTTCACCCTGTTCCTCACTATAATCCCCGCAATTTTCAGGAAAATAGTCCAAGTGGGACCACAAAAAGTGCATTTTTATGGACATGCGCGACCCATGAGCTTTGAAAGCTCCATCAAGTTTTCGACAACGGACTCGTATTCTGGACTTCTACGCTTGCCAAGAAAATCAGTGACAACTGATTTGAATGCCTGCCAGGCATTCTTCTCAGTTGGAGTCATTGCGTTTTCGAACTGAGTATCCTTGATCAAAGTTCGAATTTGAGGACCATCAAAAACCCCAGCATTTAGTTTAGCATCAGATATATGAGGAAATTTACTCTCGAGATATCGGAATGCTGAACCCTCCTTATTCATTGATTTGATGAAATTTTTCATCAAGCCCAGCTTAATATGAAGTGGTGGGAGCAAAATTTTTGTTGGTGGTACAAGGGCACTGAAACGACATTATGCGACCCAGGTTCAAAATTCTCTCTGGATGCCCATTCACGCTGTGCATAGTGCTTCTCATCCGCTCGGCTATCCCATTTGCAGAGGAAACATGGGTATTTCGTGTATCCCCCTTGCATTCCCAATACAAATGCCACAATCTGAAAAAAAATGAAAATATTTAAAGAATTTAGAGAATTTGTTCTATCAGATAAAAAAAATTTATCACTTCTGTGGAAGTTAAGTGTTCTTATACGCTCTCAAATAACCTTTGGAAAAACAACATAGTCAATAGCAATAGTTTACTTATGATATTAGTATTACCTTCAAATCTCCACAGATCCTCCAGTTATGTTGGTCGTATACGAGAGCATCCAGTAAAATTTTCATGTTATCGTAGCTCTCAGTAAGTTGTACGGAATGTGCTACAGGGACTGATGCAACCCTATTCCCAATGTTGAGAAGTACTGCTTTCAAACTTCGTTTAGACGAGTCTATAAATAGCCTCCATTCTGATGCTGTTATATGGCAGGCCCAAGGATTCGATTAGCACCTCAACATTGCAGCAGTACACTAAGGAAGAGGTATTTTCGTGCACTGCAAAAAACTTGCGGAATTCTTCCTCTCGTTTCCTATACCAGGAGAATGTTGTTCCCGGAGCCAGCAAGTTGTCCTCTCGAAGTCGTGAGCCCAAGATCTCGGCAGCTAATTTGGAAAGTCCTAAATCCCTGGTAAGATCATTAAGTTTGGCCTGGTTGAGAGGCCTCGGCTCATTTGAAGCGGTATTTTGAGGTATATACGACTGGGACTGGTCATTGGCATTGGTCATTGATTCATCATCAGAATCATCGAAGTCCAGGGTTTGAGGTGGGTCGGGTATTGGAATTCCAGGACCATGGGGTACAGGTCTCATAGCAGAAGGAATGTCAGGGTATACAACAATGTGTTTATTCTTGTTAACTCCTGAAAATAGAAACACAGAAACATGGATATAAAACTTGCATATGAAATAGAAGAAGCATTCAGACAGTGGCGGCTCGTGAGGGAAGGCTGCGGTCTGTAAGATATGAAATAGGTCGATGGAGTCTGTATTTTTCTTTCTTTTTCATTCATATTGTCCCGGGACAATATGAATGAAAAAGAAAGAAAATATACAATCATTGTATATGTAAATGTAACTTGTATAACAATATGTATGTGTAAATGTATTTTCTATAACAATATGTATATGTAAATGTATGATTACCATTATGGTGAATATTATGCTATATATGGTGAATATTACATTATGGTGAATATTATGTCAAGTTTCATACGAGGATTTCAAAATATTTAAGAAAAATAAATTTATAAGCCCACCTTGGAGGTTTGTCATGCAGAAATAGCAATCTGTCACGTGATCCTTTCCTTCTCTCCAAATCATGGGAATTCCAAAAGGCAAAGATTTCGCTCTGCCTTTGCTCCATCTTCTCAAATTTTCAATGCACGTCTTGCAGCACATATGAGGGGCGAAATTTTTGTCCTGGTCCCCTAGCTTAATTCCAAAGTATGCTCTATACATTGTCTTCACAAATTTAGTGATTTGGGACTGGTTATTTGGCATGGTAACCGTCCCACATATGTAGCAGAATCTATTGGGATCATTTTTACACGCTCTATTCATTATGAAATATTTTATCTATATGCCTGAAAAGTAAAAAAAGATATTATACAGGTGAAACAAGTGATGATAGATGTTACTGTTCCAATTCCGCTTTGACAAAATCACGGAAAATTCTATTTTACTTATGAGGCCATAGCCGGATAACCTGAGCTGATTGAGAAAAACGGATTGCAGATTCGAAATCAGCAGGAAAAACTCTATAAGAATCACTTACAAAACCCTTGACAGCAAAATTGATGCATACCAGTGTTATTAACATCATCAAAGCTCAAAGAATGCAAAGCCTAACCTAAATAATATAGGGAAAGTCTGAAAAATAGGGCTGGCAACCTTTCTGATGTGAAAATTTAACGCAAATATTTGTGGAAATAGTGGCATTGAGGTGGCATATAAGCATTTAATGATGATTTTTCATCAAAACCATGGATATTTTGTACACAAATAACGCGCGACAATGATGAGATATAATTTTTTGGAGGGTTGCATTTTAAAACATAGAACCCAAAATTTTGCATACTGCGCCCGCCTGACAGTAATTTGCCACCCCTCGGGAAGTGCCGCTCGAGGCGGTCGCCCCTCTCGCCCCTCCCTTGATACGCCACTGAACACATTGGTCTTTATATTTGTTTTAAATATTCAATTCGATTATTACTTACCATGATCTATCATCTGTTGAATCACATAATGAATACAGGGATCCTCAACTTGTAGCTACTCCAATACTAAACCTGAAACACAATAAATATGACTTAGTTACTCTAAAGAAATCAGATAAATCAATTCTATAAGAAGTTCAAGCATTTTACAACAAGCAAGCCTAAGAATAACATAAAATTAGTACTATTTTTTTTATATTTTGGCTATTTTTTCAAGTATTTTACAACCATTTTTATCAATTTATACCTGAAATTTAGACATTTGTGCATACTTTGTTTTAATAAATTCTTGCAGAGCTATTAATATCTAATTTCTTGACTATTTAGTTGGATATGATTGGTTAGAGCTAGTTTATACACCAAAATAGCCAAAAATTTAATTTGTCATTTTTTGACAATATTTACAATTTTTTACTATTTTTGCTGATATTTTTTGACATTTTTGTCAGTTTTCTTGGTTCAGGCAGCAGTATGTTACAAAAACAGATTCTCAAACCAAAAATTACCCTTAAAAAATATTTCAAATCAAGAATGACAAAAATACGAAAAACTGATAAAATATTGCCATTTTTGCCAATTTTTTGCCATTTTGATGACTTTTGCACCAATTTGGTGTGATGGCATAGAAAAATTCAGATTCTGTGCCCCAAAATTAGTCTAGATCAGTTGTCAAAACCTCTGCACCCAGAAATTTATACAAACTCTGGGCCAGATCCTAGACTAACATAGGTGCCTGTTTCTGAATTTGGTCTTCATACCACACATTAAGCAATTTTTCTACTTTTGAATTGTAAGACATAAATTGATGAAATTTCATGTGTATATGAATCAAAAGTTGGTCATAAATGGAGGTCAAAGGTCAAATGGAGCTTTTTTTGGTCCCATCACTTTTGAACCACTCAACATAAATTGATAAAATTTCATACACTATCACAAGATGATACTGCAAGCAAGAATCAGGTTCTTGCACCAAAGGTCAAGGTCATGGTTATAGGTGGAGACATTGATGTCATTCTGACAATTCTAGTACTTTTTTATTTATATTGCCCATATCAGTTCCATCATATGGTATTTCCAGTAGGGCCAATACATAGGGCCTATTGCAGAGGGTGACAAATCACACACACACTTTTCTGCATGATTTTTAAATTCAAATGAGTACCTATCATGCATTTTTTTTTAATGAAACCCTCCACAGTTTCTATAATATTTTAATCCCTAAGTTGGCTGCATTGCATACATTACTCAGTATTTCTAACTTTATAAGTTGATAATTAATGTCATAGCTACAAGTTAATACTTCGTGGACCTCTGACAAATCTCAAATAGGTTACATGTACTTGACTTCACTTAATAAACTACCATTAGACCCAAGTAATAAAAGCAACTTTTTCTGATAAATTTTCCTTTGAAATCTGGGTTCACCCCTAAATTTAGTTTGTTGGAGTGACACACATTCACTGCCAGCACTTTTTAAGAAGGTAACCAGCCATCACCAGCATTGTTTTTACCCAATTACACGGTCTCACCAAAAATTAAAACTAGAGAGATATCTAAACAAAATATACCAAAATAAAGCTTATAATATAGCTATATATTCAAGATGAGATTTCTCTTTTTTGGCAGTCAACTGATCTGTATCAAAAGAAAATATTTCTCATCTTTGGCAGTGAATGTGTTGATACACAGTTGACCCTCCTAATACACATTTTTTTTCATATATGGTTTTTTTTATATATGGTTTTTTTTCATATATGGTTTTTTTCATATATGGTTTTTTTTTCATACATGGTTTTTTTTTCATATATGGTTTTTTTTTCATACATGGTTTTTTTTTCATACATGGTTTTTCCCTCACCCTTGGTCAACACAGTTGAGGCATTCCATGTCAAGTGTACACACTTTTTGGGGATTTCTGCCACTCATCTCACCGATTTTAATGATTTTTGGTGTGGAGTTGGGTATGAGGAGTAATGAAGTGTGACCAAATTTTAGCCACTTGGATCAGATAGTTTGGAAGTAATGACCCCCCCAAATTTGGGGTCAGCAGCATAACCTCATGATTTTGAAAGGTCATAACTCAGGATCTAATGGATGGATTTTAATGATTTTGGTGTCAAAATGCTCAGAAAAGACAGCAGAATAACTTTAATTTTATGCACAGAGTGCGTACATTCTGTTAAAAAAGTTGCATTTATATTTCACTTTGACCTTGACCTCAGGTCAGAGTTCAAAATTCAAGGTTATGAAAACTGGCATATGTAAAGACCTTTAGATGAAGCATATTCAAGCAAAAAATTGGAGTGGGATCTACATGGGTTTGCTTTTCCCAAGCATTTGAAATTGTGCATGTTGAAAATTTTGAGCATTTTATTTAAGATAACTTCACAAATAGTTCATAATATACATATTATAATATAGTTACATACATGATTTGATATATACCTATAGGTAAGCATCAAGATTTTTACAAACAAATTATTTGGTTTTCTAAAAGTATCAATAATTTTTATCACAAATCCTATATAATTTTTGCAGTTAAAAATAACTTGAAATTTAAGTGTTTGAATTTTGAACAGTGAACAATGACTAACTTGTACAGGTATTTTTGATGAATTAACACTTCATATTGCTATACTGAACCTGAAAAATATAAATTTTATACCTATTAAAAATTTAAGTAAAATTATCATGATAAGTTGTTTAAAAAATTAATTAGCAAGGTAGGTAGTTAAACCCCTTAGTTACCTCCCAAGGCCTAGGTGTGTACCTTGTTCCAACTTCCGAAGGACATAGCCTAGATACTATGCAGGGTGCCAAAACAGGTTTTTTTTCATTCCGTATTAGTTTAGAGATCTTATATATTCTACTGTATGGCAGAAAGAAGCATAGGCATCGGGCACGCGCTTGTGGGGAAAATAAATTTTCTAACTTCTAAGCTACTAGGATTCTAACCCAGGACCATTTATTTATAGTCACAGGCTCTAATGACTAGAGGGCTAGAGGGATTTCCGCTATTTAATAATAATTTAATATTAGGAAGCTGTACAATTTAAGATAGTTACAGTATATAGGCATACATGTCAAAAAGCAATTTAAATAGCAATACTCACATTTTCCATGCAGTTGTAAGTTTTTGATTATATGTTTTTGACAATAAGTTTGTATCTAGTTTCTTGATTACTTTTTAAGATGACGCTTTTTCAGGATCATATTGGCTTCATTGGTTTCCTTTTTTGTGATTGAATATGTTCTTCCAGTAGCTGTTGTTGGGTTTGATTGTGAGGATGTTGGACAAATCTACTGTAAGTATATCAGGATTTTCAGGATAAGTAAATGACTTGTTGGGCCACAAGGGTGAAGGAAGTTTACTTTCACTTCACCCTCACCAGGATATGTTTCCATCACACACCCAATCCACCAGTGGTTATCATACTCCACTGTTATATATCCTGTGACATTTTCAATTAATTGAGTGGCTTGTTGGGGGGGAAGCGAATTCCTTTTGACTTTCAACTGAGGTGCTGTACATTTGTACTTCTAAACAATTTTTTGTCAGTGGTATGAATGAATGTAATTTTTAGTTCCTGGTATGGTTTCTCACTTTTGATAAAATTGGGTCTAAAAATTCTTTCTCATTTGAGTATTATTCTTGTGTTACAAAGCTAAAAGACATTTGAGTCAATTTTAAGGGACAGAAATCAAAAAGATCTTTTGGGGACAGAATTTGACTTTCATATGGCCTACAAAGACTTTCTTTTGATGCTTCCCTTTTGATGGTTCCTCCGGCACCATCTGATGGTCCCTTGCCATGGCTGGTAGCAAAAAAATGCCACTCAGCCTTAACTCCAAATTCTTCATGGTGGCAGCATAAATTTAAAAAGTTTTTGCAGTTTTTGCATTGACCTGCGCATCCATCAGTAAAATAGATAATTCTGTTTAGTAGCTGAAAATTTGACTCAAGATGATTTATTAAAACTTTTATGAATAGATGCACTGCAACAGTGTCATGTGTTTTACACTCTGAGATAATAGTTAGAGAGCTGTGATTTACTTTTTCT
The DNA here is from genome assembly GCA_023014485.1 of Bathynomus jamesi. Taxonomy (NCBI): domain Eukaryota; kingdom Metazoa; phylum Arthropoda; class Malacostraca; order Isopoda; family Cirolanidae; genus Bathynomus; species Bathynomus jamesi. The sequence goes on along the minus strand of JAJOZX010005050.1, from coordinate 321,352 downwards.
TGCTCTTTGTAATAATAAACTCATGGATGAAGAGTTGCTTGGCAATTATTCCAGTGAAATCCTTGAGCACAATCTTGGACTACAAAGGAACAGTTTTTGGAAAAGTCCCCAATCACCAGAAAATCACCTTCATCCAGTTCATTTTTTCTTTTTTCTAAATACTTGGCTTGTTGTTTGGCAATGATATCATGATGCCTTAGTTGAGAAATAAAGGTATCTACGAAATCTCTAAATTTTGAATAACACAGTCCAGCTGAGATTGATCTGTTGTTGTCCACTGTTTGTACTGGATTTCATCAATACCTTTTTCTTCATAACATGTAAGAAGAGTTTCCTTTATCGAATCAGGTCAAGGGCATTGATCACACACACCTAAATAGCAAGAAGGTTGACTTTTGTCACAAATAATTTTGGCTAAAGCGCAGTGGTAACTACTCAATGGAGTTTCTAACTCACTGGTAATTTCTGCCATTCTAGAACCTGTCATCATTAACTTAACATTCTGATGAATTGTGCAGATGCACACACTATGCATCCCACTTGCTCCCGCCAAAACACATTCTTTGGGGTGTAGCATCGCAAATTTTGAAAATCCTATAGAGCTGGAAACTTAAACTTAAATTGTTGATATGCTTCTTTTAGATTACATAAAACTAACCTCTCTTGATATTTTTTTCATTCACCATTTTCTTTTATTGTTAGGCAGTCTTTCTTGCCTGCCATTTGTCTACTTATTTCATCATTTCTAAAAAACTCTTTAACAGTGTTAGTTACTTCCAGTGGCAATTCCTTCCCCATCTTTGGATTTGGTGATGACAATACTCCCTTTTTCTTTTGCAAGCTGCTGAGCCTGAACAGCCATTCTTTGTGAACAGTTAAATTCTTGAATTAGTTTTCTTACACTCATTGATGGTGCAAAAACATTTAGAATCATAATTTGGTCATGTTTATCTGAGTTTTGATATTTATCTTTAATGTTTGGACAACTACTTCTGGCTTGGACAGTTTGTCTACATTTGATGGACCTGGCTCTTGAGGAATTTCACCTACCATATCTAAGTGTCTTCTTACTGAACTTTGTATTTTGGCCATTTTTGCTGGGAGGTATGCTTCATTTCTTTGAATCTTGCGCTTGACAATCAGACTTTCCCCAATCATGGCGATTGTCTCATTTATTGCTGACAATTCAGCCTCCTTGTCAACAAAAACATCATCTGATGACATGGTTTCCATAGTAGTATCAGATGAGCTTGATGATAATATTTCTGGTTTGGCTATATTTTGAACTTGTAAAATAGGTAAGGAAAATTTTTTTCTGCATGATGAACATAACTTTTGGCCTCGCTTCAAATGATTTGGAATTTTTCTATCAGCGATTGTGAAGCAGGCCGAAGATCAGAAGATTTTAATTTATTGTGGGAATTGAATGGATCACAACAATTTTTATGATATTTTATCAGCACATATAGTCAAAACCTGAACACACATATTTAACATGATTAAATATACAAATTATATCGGTACTGTGATGAAAATTATTGTTCTTTTAGAGCAGCAAATACCTTAATATTTGCAAAAATCTTAATACATAGTTTATTTATCAAACCATGAATGTAGCTATATTTATACATATATACATATATTTATATACATACGGTACATATGTATGAACTATTTGTGAAGTTATCTTAAATAAAATGCTCAAAATTTTCAACATGCACAATTTCAAATGCTTGTGGAAACCAAACTCATGGAGATCCCACTCCAATTCTTTGCTTGAATGTGCTTCATCTAAAGGTCTTTACTTATGCCAATTTTCATGACCTTGAATTTTGAACTCTGACCTAAGGTCAAAGGTGAAATATAAATGCAACTTTTTTTAATGGAATGTATGTACTCTGTGCATAAAATTAGTTATTCTGCTGTGAAAATAAAAACCCACTCTAATAGACAGTTTATTTCCACAACAGTTTCGACGCCCACTGGCATCCTCCCCGAGGAGGATGCCAGTGGGCGTCGAAACTGTTGTGGAAATAAACTCTGTCTGTTAGAGTGGGTTTTTATTTTCATATTTTGACCTTCATGTAGAAAAAAAGTTTTTTGCATTTATTATTCTGCTGTCTTTTCTGAGCATTTTGACACCAAAATCATTAAAATCCATCCATTAGATCCTGAGTTATGACCTTTCAAAATCACGAGATTATGCTGCTGACCCCAAATTTGGGCGGGTCATTACTCCCAAACTATTTGACCCAAGTGGCTAAAATTTGGTCATGCTTCATTACTCATCATACCCAACTACCACACCAAAAATCATTGAAATCAGTGAGATGACCTGACATAAGGTGTGTCCACATGACATGGAATGCCTCAGTTGGGGTTTTGTCCTTCCACAGTTTTGGTTTTAATGTTTATAGCCAGTTTTTAATGTTTAATTTTCCATTAGGACTGTGCATGTTTGTTATTTCCTATGATTTTGAAGTTATTTTTCACCATGAGTCCCCCAAAATGTCCTAATTCATTATCTTCAAAAGACATGCCAGCAAAAGAGGTCTAGGCAGGGCCAGATTAACCATATGGCAAAAGTGGCATATGCCACTGGCCCCATGCTGCAAATGCATATCGCAGCACACCCCACGTGCACAAGCACACTGTACATGTCATGATCAGTGTCTGTTGCTGCAGCCATTGTTGCGATTGTGCTACAGATTATTGATGCTTTTGACCAAGCTAGTAACCTGTAATCACTGATCTTTATATTGTAATTCAGCATTTTTGTCATTTTTTTTGCAATTTTTTAATAGAATTTTCACTTTACTAATGGCCAACCTACATTTTCATTTTTCCTAACCATGATGCCCATGTTCATAACTGAGGCAAGGGGCCCCGGTTACGAATGTGCCATGGGCCCCTTGCAACCTTAATCCACTTCTGGGTCTAGGACACTTATTTCTGTACAAACTAAGCTTGAAATACTTGAATGTCTGGAGAGGAATGAATCTGCAGTTTCCATTGGCTGGGTGTAAAAAAGAATACTGACAAAATTAAGGAGTCTGTGACTGAAGCTCCTTCACTATCATCCATGGTGTCTTTTAAAGTGAGAAATCCACGACTGCAAAAGACAGAAATGTTGTTGGGAATCTGGCTAGAAGATCAAAATCAGAAGAAAGTAAACATGTTGTACTCCATCAGTAGGAAAACACTGAATCATGGTTGGAAGTATGTGTGGCCAGACAGCTAACATGATTTTACTGGATTTGTAAGTCAAGATGCACAAGTGGCTAACATCATTAAGCTGGCATGTAATATTGAAGGAGAAGGGTTTGAAGATATGGAGGATGCTGACATGAATGAGTTCATCCAGTCTCATGAAGAGGAGCTGTCTGTAGATGATTTGATTGAGCTCTCACAAAAAGAGGAGGCAGAAGAAGTAGAAGAACCAACAAGTCCCACTGAGGAGCCAAAAGAGCTGACAAGGAAAAAGCTAGACCATGCCTCCCAACTTGGTATGGATTCAGATCCGAACCTAGAAAGGGCATTGGAATTTCAGAGGGGTTTAATATCTGTTCAGGCTTTATAAAGAAAAGCTGAAGAAACTTAAACAGCCAACAATAGTCAAGTTTTTCACAAAGACTACCTCCCACTCATGGTCCTACTCCAACTTCCCTCCAACACCCTGACCTCCATTCCCACCAGCTCTTTTAGTCTGGAGGAACACCCATCCTCTCCTCTTCATGTCAGTTTACCTCCACTACCTGTTGACAGTGATGACTCAGACCCAGACAACCCAACTTCACAACCTTCAGCTGCCTCACCACCATCTCCACCATCTCCACTACCACCAACCTCAGCTGTCTCACCACCACTCTCACCCCAGTAAACACCTATAGTTCCTCCATCATCAACCCCAGAAGCCCGTCTGCCCACCTCTTTTGGTAAGTAAAATCTTAAATTTTTCTTTTTAGTGTTTCAAACAGCAAACATGATAGGTATTTATATGTAAGCATCATGTTAAGCTGTTCTAAATAGTTGTTTTGTGTTTATGTAATTGCATTAGTGACATATAAGTGAAAATAGTTGGTCTTGGAGAGGGAGCCCAGGGGTCCAGAAACATAACCCCTATTTTCCCATATGGTTTTAATCTTGAACAGCATGGTTTTCATTTACACTTGGTTTTTTAAGGAACCTAACCCCCGTTTATTAGGAGGGTCGACTGTATATTATTTTTGTTTGAGGCTTATTAATACTTCAGTTAATGTGTAGATTAGGGTTTTAACTTTGACTTTTTTTCAAATAAAAGATCTCCTGTATCATAAATCGATGAACTTTTGCTTAAAAACAATGAAAAAGACCCTAATTCCTCTCAGTTTTTAAAAAAAGGTCACCCCCAAATCAAAAGTTTGAATCACCATAACTATATATTTACGTTACTACTCATAAGTATATAAATATATTATTATTAGAGGGCGGACTTTTAGGTTTTAACATAAAAAATATTTTGAATTTTTCAGTACGCTAATATATCGTGAGATCGCCCGAAAAATCACTTCGGTGCTCAAATTCGATGACTAATATCAATCCACCCATACAAGAAAATTCTAGAACACACGACATTGTTCTTCATGCACTCGCAAATTGTATAAAAGCACGAAATGAAATCAACCGAATCACTTGTGTCCAGTATTGCGCAATAGTTACTCAACTGTTCAGTTCAACTCAACTTCAGGTAAGCTTTTATTATTTGTAATATGTTCGCTTAATTAAAAAATGTAGCAAAATGTGGAATTCGCTTCTGCACTCTTGAACATTCCAGAACATTTTTAAAATTTATTAACCATAATAATTTGTTGAATTTTTCTTCCATTTTAACACGTAAACAAAAGCGTATCCAGAATGTTTTGTAGAGGGGAGTCAAACTCAAAAAATATATAGAGCCCAAAATATTTGGTGATAAATATTTTCGTGAGATGTTCTATGGATGTTCTAAAAATATTTTCCAAAATTTTATCACCTAAAAAATAAATATTTGGTCATTTTTTCACCTAAAAATCCGCCCTCTAATTACACTGATCAACAAAGATTTCTCATCAGAGTAAAATTTGTGGTGGCTGGATAGCATCTTTCACGCTGATTCCAAAACTGCATTCAGATTTTTTCTAGCACGTATAGTTTTCAAGATGAAGGCATATATATAACTACACAGATTTAACCATTTTAAATAGGCAAAATACTAATATTTCAACATTTGATTGTGTTTATTTTATTGTTTTTTTTTAGTTTATTCATCTTATTTATTTCAATTATCTTAATTATACATCTTGTGTGTTTCAGGCGTGAGCTTTTACGTCTAGCAGCATTGTGATTCAGGCAACATCGCCGTGCTTTGTGTGTCAAAAGATCAGTCCAGTCCAAGAACTTGTTGTACATTTTTTTTGAATTTATAGTTTGCTCAGGTCAGTCAACATGCCTCGACAATGTAAGAATGACCCCGACAAGTTCTGTTTCGTATGCGGCCAGTTGACAACTAAAACACAGCGACGAAGTATTACAACCGACATTAAGAAAATATACAAGCTATAATTTGGTTGCCATCTAGGTGACCAAGATAAACCATGGGCGCCACATCAAACCTGTTCTGGCTGTTCAAATGGATTACGTGATTGGCTTAACAAAAAGAAAGCTTCAATGCCATTTGCCATACCCATGATATGGAGGGAGCCGAGAGATCATCATGAAGACTGTTATTTTTGTAGTGTGAACTTAATGGGGTTTTCTGCCAAGAACAAACACCAGATTGTATATCCAAACTTGGATTCAGCACGTAGCCCAGTAAAACATGATGAAACATTGCCCATTCCAATTCCCCCAAGTGATGGGCTAGATAGGCTAGATTCTATCATAGATGACATGGAAAGTGATGAAGGTGCAACTGGCGTTTCTGGACCATCTACAGAACCAGAGTACACTTTTGAAGGTAGACATTTAGAGCCAAAAAGTTAACCCAAGGACAGTTGAATGATCTTGTGAGAGACTTATCGCTGTCTAAAGAGAAATCAGAGCTTCTCGCCTCAAGACTAAAGGAGAACAATTTACTTGAGAACAATGTTCGTATTAGCTACTACCGAAAGTGGAATTTTGAATTAACAGCATTCTTTTCAGTAGACAGTCCTCTCTGTTATTGCCATGACATCAATGGACTATTTACAGCCATATCTCAGACATATGTGGCATCTGAGTGGCGCCTCTTTATTGATTCGTTGCAGAGAAGCCTGAAAGTAGTTCTTTTGCATAATGGTAATATAATGCCATCCATCCCCATTGCCCATTCCGTCCATCTAAAAGAGACATATGACAATATGGATATACTACTTAAGGCAATCAAATACGACAGTCATCAATGGAATGTTTGTGGAGATCTAAAAGTTATAGGAATGCTTATGGGTATGCAGTCAGGATTCACAAAATTTTGTTGTTTCCTTTGCCTGTGGGACAGTCGTGCCACTATAGAACATTACACCAAAAGTGACTGGCCACTTAGGTATACATATGTCCCAGAAATAAGCAATGTCCAGTCTGTCCCTTTAGTGGATCCCCAAAAGATCTATCTGCCACCTCTTCACATTAAACTTGGTTTAATGAAGAATTTTGTTAAAGCAATGGGTAAAGTCAATTCTGAAGGGTTCCAATACCTTTCAAGGAAATTTCCGAAGGTTACTGCAGCAAAATTGAAGGAAGGAATTTTTGTTGGGCCACAAATAAGGGAGGTTTTGAATGACACTGAATTTGAAAAAGTCCTAAGTCCTAAGTCCTAAGTCCTAAGTCCGCTGGAATTGAAGGCTTGGCTGGCGTTCAAATGGATATGTGAAAACTTTCTTGGAAGCAACAAGTCACCTGCGTATAAGGATGGAGTCAAGAACCTCCTTGATGCCTTCAAAGAAATGGAGTGTCGAATGTCATTAAAAATTCACTTCCTGCATTCCCACTTAGATTTCTTTCCTGAAAACCTTGGTGCAGTGAGTGACGAGCAAGGAGAGCGCTTCCATTAAGATATTCAGATGATGGAGAAGCGCTACCAAGGATATTGGAATGAAAGCATGATGGCGGACCATTGTTGGATGCTGTATCGTGACAATCCAGGCCAAATTTACAAAAGGAAATCACACTCACAGCGCTTTTAATAAAATAATGTATATATTCTTTATTTATAAGTACATTGAATAAGGTATATGATGTATTTGTTGTTTAGCATTCCTAAGTGTGATCTATACATCCATAAATTTTCTTATAGCGATATCAAAAGTTTACTTAAAAATATCAAAACCAGTGTATCTATATAACTATACATGCTAGAAAAACAATAAAACCAGATTTGGAATCAGCGTGAAAAATGCATTAAGAAAAGTGTGATCATGTTTGTGATGAGAAAAAAACGTTTCATTTTGTTGGCCAGTGTTATTATATTATTTCTATATTATATTAATATTATATATATATATATATATATATAATAATTATATATATAAACAAACAAACAAATCAACTTAATACCTTTTTATATCTGTTTCAGAAGCAATATAATGTCACACAAGAAAAGTGATACTACCATACAGAAGAACAGATATCTGGACCAATAATCTGGTGAGATTCCAGCAGTCACATAGAAGAAGAGGAAGTGTGCCTTTAGAAGAATCTTCACTAGAAGAAAAATGCAGAATGCCACTCCAAATCCAAATCATTGGATGGTACCAGTTTCTTGGAACAGAAATCAAAGGAAGAAAGGAGTGAATAGTGGAAATTTCCAAAGAAGTTACAAAATTATGGAAGAATAAATTGAATTTTCCGCATGTGTCAGATCAAGTAATACGAGCAAAGCTTGAAAAGGTGATGAAGACTTATGATGAATGTGTCAGGAGGGGAAAATATGATGCCCTGAATGAACTTTTTGATATCACTAAAGTAAATGGCCAATGGTTATCCTCGGAAGACAAATGACTGTACCACCTTCAAGTGGAAAGCAAAGGAGAAGTGGGGTACTCTACAGGTCAAGTCGCAAGTGAAGAAACGATTCACCCTTCAAAGAGACGAAAATTGCCTGCTGAATCAGCATCAACATCTTACAATCATGTATCTGGTGGTAGTGGTACTGAATCTGAAGAGAGCGAGCATGAAGATGAAGATGAAGATGAGAGTATTACTCCACCAACCAGAAGACATAACAAAAGTAAAGTTGCAACCAATTTGGTGACATCCACAGGAGTATCAACAAGTAAAGCCGCTAAAATATGCAAACAGTTGTCACTTGATGGTATTGACATTACACCACCAAGTCAAGCAGCAATTTACAAGTCAGCATACAAAGAGGCTGCTAAATTGAAGGAGGAAATGATTGAAAATTTATAGATGGAAGAGTGGTCTTTACATTTTGATGGAAAGCGCATTGAGGAAAATGAGTATCAAGTAGTGGTACTTAAAAATGAAAGAACTGAAGTAAAATTGGATGCATTGTGTCTGAAAGATGGCAAGGCTGAAACTATTGCTGAAGGAATTGCAAAAGTTATGGATGAATACACCTTATGGAATGCAATAAAGATGATCGTTGCTGATACAACAAGTGTTAACACTGGGAAAAAGAGTGGACTTGTTGTCAAATTGCAACGAATGTTCTCAGAGAAGGGTATCTGCAAACCACAATTTATCAGTTGTCAGCATCACATTCTGGACAGGATTCTCCGTTTGGTAATGGACGAAGATCTTGGTGCTAACACCAGTTCTCCAAACATCGAATATCCATTTGTATCCCAACTGGTGAAGAATTATGAGGAACTAAAGGCACAGTTTGTTAATGGAACAGAAGAGGTCCTCGAGAAATCAGGATGGAGAGATGATATTAAGTTTTTGTACCATCTAACACAGGTGTTTAGATTCTTTGAAGAAAAAGGGAATTTTCCTTTGATTAACTTTCAGAAAATTCCAAACATCAGCAATGCGAGGTGGCATTCAAGAGCCATTCTAGCTATCCTTGCATTTATTCTTATACCTACAACAAGGAAGACTTTGGAGAAGGTATGCAGATTCATTTCATACAACTGGGCAGAATATTGGTTTACTAATCAGATGTACAATGAAAATGACTTCAAGAACTTGTCAGAAATATTGAAACCTTACAAAAAAGCATTGAACTCATTGGAAAATCACTGGAAGCAGGAGCCATCCCCACTCAAGATACCAAGAAGTAATCAGTGTGCAGAATGTGCAATCAAAGTTATGCAGGAACTGTATGCTGCCTGCAGAAACAAAAACAAACTGCAACTTCGGTTTATTCTAAGCAATAAGCAGTAATATATGTACAAGTATTATAATGATTATGTTTTGAGTTCTTTTATTATATTACATGGAATATGCAATAAAGTTACGTATGCAATAATCGATTTTTTTATTTCGGGGTGACCTTTTCTAAAAAGATATTAAAATGAAAGTTCATTTCTTTGTTTTTAGGCAAAAGTTCATCGAATTAAAGTACAGGAATATTAGGTTGTAAAAAAGTTATAACCCTAGTGTAGATCTGTTCAAAACTTGGATATTCCTCAAAATATAGAAGTTAAATGAAGGTCCTGAACTGTATCATTTAGAGTCTGATGTTGAAGTTTTTAAATTTTTTCTTTATTATAAATTTCACTGATTTGGTGTTAGCACCCTGTGTATGAACCTCTGGGTTGGATGCTAATGTCGCTTATTTTACCAAGGCATTTATTTAAAAACTGAATGATTAACTTTGAACTCCGTTGTTTTTGATGATCAAATTTTTTAGTTACTCTTACTGATAAGCACTAAATGTTTAGAAAAGGCTTTGCCATAGGTTGGTCATATTCTCATAATATGATTGGGTACTAACATTTAACCACACGAAAGATGCAACATTATCTTAGCTTTTTAAGCCAAAATGAAAAGGTACTCTTCTTTTATTAATTGATGTAAATCACTTCCACACAAAGGTATAACAAGAGTATTATCTAAGCTAGTTTGATGAACTTTTCTCTTAAATTACCAACCTGATGTTGGAGAACTTTAACCCTTTGAGGACCATGGGACATATTTGTCCCAATGGAAATAATAATAATAAATTGTACAATGATGCAACGTTTCTACAAATACATCTACATGTTTATTCAGGTATCGTTTAGTTGTCGGAAAATTAACCCAAAAATGGGTCATTTAAGTGACTATAGTTACTAATATCTAATTGTAAATAACAATAAAACTTAAACTTTTAAGTTCAAAGAAACGTATACTGGTCGTCAAAGGGTTAACTGATAAAATGGCAGATCTGGGGCTAATTTTATGGGGGGGGGGGGGGGCTTTTCATCCATTGCCATTAAGTAAGTGCTAGAGACAATTAGGCCTTGTCTATTAGATATTAACAGAAGCACACAGGCCTATTTGTGTTAAAATAGTAAAAATAGTTCTCTTTTTACCCAATTCTTTTTACATATACAGTACACGTTATTACAATATACCTAAGCTTAGTATACAATTGTAAACTGCCTTTAAGCAAGTGGATTGCTTTATAGGCTGAACTCCATTATTTAGGTAGCCTATAATAAAATTTTTATATAAAGACCCGGACTGAAGGGTACTGATGGGAAAAAATTATGGTAATTTTCAATTTAACATGTCAATACATACGGTAAACTGGGAAAGGGTTTTCCTTGTAATGGGTTGTCACACATTTAGGTAATTTCTTTTTGTATGTTTAAATTTGACAGTAAATCATTTCTGTGTAGCTATTAAATTCCATTATAGTACTTACAATAAACCTGTGTCTGTGTAATACAGGGGGTTCTTGTTATCCAAGTATTCATTATCCAAGTCCCCGCATTTATGCGGCCAAATAATTGTAGAACCATGCAGATAAATTTCCCGCACTTAAGAGTTTTTGTGGATAATGTATGTGGAATGCGGAAGCACAATGGAAAACCATTTAAATTTCTCTCAGACTTGCTGTCTCACTCACTTTCCCCTACATCCAACACTCTACCACCACTACACTCCACCTCCAACCCTGATGCTGCACACTCTGTCTCTCACTGAAATTGTCTCCTGATATAACCCAAGCTTCTGGGCTTTCTTTTCCACCTTTACACACTGTTTGGTAAACTTAAGGTCACTGCTAATTAGCACACCCAAGTCTTTTTCCAAATCAGTGGCCTTGCTATTACTCCCCAACATGGAGTAGTCTGACTTGGGATTGGTGCAGCCAATGCGCATTGTTGTGGTGGGAGTTTTTCTTTTCCAACAAGTTACAATTTAGTCGCCAACCAACAACACAAAATCTTTCACGAATAATAGGGAAAAGGGGTATTACTTTATAGTACCGGCACTTGGACAACTGCTGAGGCTTCTAGATGGTCTTGATGTTTCCTTTTGATCCACTATATATCACCCCTTCTCGATCGACATCCCAACACGTGTGGTTTCTCTGCAGTAAATGGTTCCTCAAAAACAAATTGCACAATATTAGTGTAACACCCAGTTATCAAAAAAAATGTATGCGAAATTACTTGAAGTAGAGTCTCGGCAATAATAAAATGATATCAACTCACCCATTCTCTCTGCAATGTCAATTATATTGGCGACCATACAATCACTTTGCACAGTTTTTCTCTTCTTTACTACTGTCACTGACAATACTAGTCATTAAATTCAGATTTGCATCTCAACTTTGAATAACGATTCAGCTTCAGGATCAATTCTAGACTTTATAAATTACTTTAAAAAAAACTAAAGGTGAATAGTTTTAGATCCTGATCAAGATTGTTTTGGATTCTCAATTAATGGTGTTTCAAATCCCGATCTGGATAGTTTCCAGGGTTAACAAAATTTCAGTTATGTCAGTATTTTTTAAAGCCAGAATTAATGGGGGTTATGGCATTCAATCTGTATGGGAGAGAAGAAAAACAATATTTAATATACATGATAAAATAAATTAATAATTAGTGGTCCCAACTACAGCATGACCTTGCATTTACCCAAGTTAAATGGCATTTGCCATTTTTTTGAATCACACACGTATCCTACCTAGGTCCGCACACAGTTGCTAGGATGGGAGAGGTCTGAAAAATGGCAAATGCCGTTTAACTTGGGTAAATGCAAGGTCATGCATATTGGCTATGCCAATCCCAAGTCGGACTACTCCATGTTGGGGAGTAATATCAAGGCCACTGATTTGGAAAAGGACTTGGGTGTGCTAAATAGCAGTGACCTTAAGTTTACCAAGCAGTGCGTAAAGGTGGAGAAGAAAGCCCAGAAGCTGTTGGGTTATATCAGAAGACAATTTCGATTTTGGAACAAGGAGATTGTGCTCTCTCTGTACAATTCTGGTTCAGCCACACCTGGAGTATGCTGTGCAGTTCTGGTCACCCACCCTCAGGAAAGATATTGAGAGGCTGGACTGAGTCCAGGCAAGGGCCACAAAGCTAATCGCTTCTGTTACAGGGTTCATACTAGGGATGGAAAATAACCAAAAAGTGTAAAACCAGTTTTCACTGTCACTATATTCTTAAAGCCAGTTTTTACCAGTTTTCACCAATGGGATTCTGTATGCTTTTTAGGGAGGTAAATGATCAAAATATTAAACAGAAATAAGGTTTTAATTGATTCAATCAAGTATGTGTAACATTTGAATTAAAAAGTTTATTATTGAACTTGATTTTTGAAATAACACTTGAGAAAACAAAGAGCATTAAGTGTCTGATCTGACATTCTTGATCAAATCTTTGTGACAAATAAACCAGCAGCTGAAAACACACACTCGGACTCTACACTGGTGGCTTTTATTGTAAGCAATGCCTCGTACATTCAATCCAAATTTTTGCTTCTGTTCAAAGTAGCTTCAAAATATTTGAATTCATTGTTTTTGTCAAAGGTCTCAGAAGAATCTTTCTTAGGTTTCATTTTCAGTTTGTTCATCTCACACATGTACTTGTTCATAAGTTGATCGTCATCATTTACTTCATGACCTGAGCTGCAGTGTGAATCTTCGAGTTTCAAAGCAATTGATTGGACTTAGTTGTCTGTTTGTGAAATCTGGCAAGCTTCTGGAAAAAACCTCTTAAATGTATGATCCATATACTTCTTAGGTGCTTGTCTTGAAGAAAAGAGGAATGGTGCTGATGATTCATTTTTCAAGACCTTGGGATTGTGGAGAAAACTCAGCAAGGCGACATCTTCTTTTTGTCTCCTCGATGAGTAGCGATCAATGAGACACTGATGTAGCTCAAAAGCTAAAGGATTGTTTTTGCTTTCAAATTTATCCAAAATGAACTTCATGGAAGATTCAGCTTTGATCAAATTTGCATCTTTGGAACAGAGTCCCTTCAAAACAATTTCCAGTGGATGAAGCATGTCAAAGAGGCTCTTTAGAGCATTTCATTCTTCAACTGAAATCATCTCTGTTGAGTGTATCACTCTGCGGGCCTTTGGAATGCAATTTTTGAGTTTCCAAAATCTTTCTATCATGGCCAAAAGACTGTTCCACCTCGTTCTACAGTCAAGGATAAGCTTCATTTCCTTTCTATTAAATTCATATTTGACAAAATCCTGCAATCTCTCATTTTTCAAAGGAGACTTTCGAAATATGCAGCAGATTTTTCTCACTTTACTTATTACTTTTAAGTAAGCTTGTCAAAGTTTTGGAAGAACAATTACGTCATCTATGTTGGACTCAAAAATTGTATCAGTGCATAAAATTTCACTCATCTTCGCTTAACTCATGTGCAGTGTTCATCTTTGATGGCTTCATCTTCAGGGGTAGGGTCACTTTCCCCTTCAACTGAATTTTCAGCAGTTTTTGAATATAAGATATCTGAAACTGTGAGATATATAGCATGTGCAATGCATTGCTGGTGATCAGGTACTATTTCTCTTCCAAATTTGACCATTACTGAGGCACCATCAGTGGTGCAACCCATGATATGCTTATCTAGGTCCAAGCCAAAGTCTTCCTATTTTCCTAATTAATGATTGCAATAGTTTTGGTGCTATCGAGAAAACCATTTATTTTCATGAGACCAAGAGACCAATGTTGATTTTCATCATGAACATTAATATTAATATAGCTTTGGTTTTGCAAGGATGTATACTCATCCATAGTTAATGAATAGCGGATTTGTTGTCTCACCTGATTCTTGAAGTAGTTGACCAATTCATGTTTCTTTTTCTCATAAAAACTAAGCACCATTTTTCTGACACCATTATGGGAAGTTGGATGAGGATTATCGTATTTTATCTTTCTTAGGTTTTCTTGAATGAATTCACTTTTAGCAATTGATTGGAAACTCAGTCCATCTACACACACAAGTTTCGAAATTTTCTCTTCTATGGACTTTTTTTGCACAAACTCTCCCACTGTCTTTTGTTTCTTCAAGGGCTGATTAATCTGGTTGATGTTTATGCCATGAATATTTTTCATGTGGGATGATAAACTTGAAGTAGAACCTCCACAACACTTTAAAACTTTGTGACACATCATACACACTGCTTCTTCTTTATTCTTACGAGTGAAATGATACCAAGCATTTGATTTCTTTGACATGATGGAGTATTAAATCTTGGAATCTTAACTGATCAATGTGCAATCATCCACATAACATTCAAGACTGAAGCATCAATTATTTCCACTTATAAACAAATAAAAAAAATGATACAAAACGATGCGAAATGTAATTACTGTTTTTAAATGTTTGGAAATATTTGTTTCATAGAAAATGGACCAGAGTGATCAGAGACTTGCGCAGAAATGTGAAAACTGGTTTTATCATCGGTTTCGGTGATGATTAAAAATTTTCATCATCCGTTAAAAACCAGTTTTTTTAAAAGTGGGTTCCATCTCTAGTTCATACACATCTGCAAAAAATATCAGGGGAATACAAAATATGAAATATTTAGGACTTAATTATTTGTAAATATTTTATAAATAATTTAACTATAAATTAATTTAAAATGTTAATATAAAATAATTTAACAAAAATAAGTAGTATTTGTTTTACATTATATAAAACTCATGCATTTTGTTATGTAGTATTAATTTTTTCATCCTGCCATGTGATTTTTGCATACGTTTTTTAAGTAGTTAGAATAAAAATTAGGTTTTAATTGTGTTATATAAGAATTTTTGTTTATACCTTTTTATATATATTTATATATCAGGGGATCAGATCTGAAATATCAGGGGATTATTAGGAAACTTCATTCTTGGACCTGTGTATGAACCCTGGGTTAGGCATATGGGCTACAATCGATGCTTACTTGCCCTGAATTTGTTTTTGCTGGAAACTCGGAGGCTACGTGGTCAACTCATTGAGGTTTTCAAGCTCCTATGCAGGTTCAACGATGTTGATTTTAGAAGCATGTCTAGTTTAAATGATAACCCAACTCACAACAATGGTTGGAAGTTGGATTTGAAATGGTTTAGCACTAGTGTGTGTGGGAATTACTTTACCTACAAGATCTATGACACATGAAACAGGCTAGCTTCAGAAGTTGTGAACAGTTCTTCTGTGGATCTGTTTAAGAAAAGGTTAGACTGAATCTTGCACACTATTTGAGGGTGTGTGAATTTTTCCCTGGCACCCATTGCCATTGGCACCTCCTTGGTATGGGCAGCAAGGTCTTTTGAGGTACTTCTTTTCCTTGTAACTCACTAACTATTGCCAGTTCTGAACCCATCCATGGTTTTCTGGTGTTTTCATTTTGATTTTGTTGATTTTTTGATGTTTAACATACTGTATTTTTTGGTGTATAAGACGCACCCCTATTTTCAAGGCCTTGTTTCAGGAAAAAAATTATGACCAACTGCCTAGTTGTCAGAAAATGTCCATAATTTTCTACCAGCGAGGCTGACTTTTGTTAAAGCCCTCCATCAAAAGTATGGTGATATGTTTTCTTTCACCCATACTCATTATAAGAAAATCGTATTAAGTATACGGGAGACTATACTATATGTTATGAAATATAAAAGTAAATCATTATGCAATACGTAGTTTTCTTGTTATCAGTGGGTTGGGAAGAGTAGAAAACTTAGTGTAAAATTGGCCAAACCAATACACAGTCAGGAGGG
Source organism: Bathynomus jamesi (assembly GCA_023014485.1). Taxonomy (NCBI): domain Eukaryota; kingdom Metazoa; phylum Arthropoda; class Malacostraca; order Isopoda; family Cirolanidae; genus Bathynomus; species Bathynomus jamesi. The sequence goes on along the minus strand of JAJOZX010005050.1, from coordinate 305,238 downwards.
ACTAAGAGATGATGAATTTTTGTAAAAATCCATCAGTTCTTCTAGCCCATATAAAGATAATATTATGACCTTTGGTGTATAAGACACAGGGTGATTTTGAGACCCCTTTTTTTTGGAAAAAAAGTGCGTCTTATACACTGAAAAATACAGTACTTTATTAACATATTTTATAAGGTAAGGTACATAAAAGGGTTTAAAAAGTGTATTTTACAAAATGTTTAACCATAATTTTGAGTGTCATTTATTGTGTTAAGGTCCCAATTAAACCTTATTCTCATTATTTCTTATGGGTTTTAGGTCCCAGCTTTAAATGGATTCACTTAAAGCGGTGATTTCTTGGTCCCCATTATCCTTGGATAATGAGGACTCCCTGTACATCGGCTTACTGACAATATGATACTATTAAAACAAGGAGAAAATAATGCTGGAGTTAATTAATATACACATACACACACACACATATAGCTATATAGTACTAAAACCTATAACTATAACTTGAACTATTTGGAAGGGGTAGTCTGAGAAATAGAGGATTCTATCGTATACAAGTGAAATTTAAAGTACACTCCTCTCCTGATTTATGAACACTCGCTATACGAATTTTTGAAGTAATGAACAAATAAATTTTGTCTGAAGGCTTAATTTATGAATGAAAAATTTGAAGTTACGAACAAAATTGTTCATTAAATTCAGAATTTTTTCATAGCATCAGCAGATGTCTGAAGGTGACTGCAATATTTTTAGTAGTAGTAAATATTGCTAAAAAATAAAATTAAACCATATAAAATGTTTTAAATGTATTTAAGACCTTCATTACTGAACCATATTCACTACAGTAAAGACAAAATATTTTGTCTTTAATGTTGTGAATGGTCTCTCATTAATGGTTGGAAGCAACATTAATCATTACAGTACAATAATGCTGTACACTCATTATTCTACAGTATACCTAATCCTAAGGAGAAAATTCACAGAATTGTTATTCATTACTATCATCATTTTCAGTCATACTTCTGTGACATTCACTACCCCATTTTGTTTGTTTACAAGCTCTCACATGAATTAAAAAAAGTGGAATACTGAACAGTGCCACACTTATTTTCTGGATTTTTGTGGATTAATACAGTGCAAAATGTCTAGTAAGCATGGTGCAAGTGGAAATGATGGTGGCACTAACCCCAAGAAAGCAAGGAAAGCCATTACATTGGAAACTAAGGGGTCATTCTCTGTCAGATCAACCAGTGCCTAACACCCTCATCTCTCAGATTTTGCTGAAATTTGGTTTATAGGGAGTTTGTGGGCCCTGAATCCATTTCTGAAATTATAAGGTCAATCCGACCAACGGTTCAAGAGATATGACCTCGGGAAATTTGAGGTCACTTGCGAGGTCACTAACATTTGGCGACCCATAACTTGGGTAATAATGGTCACAATTATATAAAAGTATATATATTTAGAATCAGAAAACGACAAGGAATCCAAATATGCAAGTTTTAGAACTCTAGGTTGAAAAATAAAAAAGTTACACTGTAACCAAAATTTGAGGTCATGATTGACCTCTGGGGTATCAAATGAGAATTTTTTTTTTTAAATGTAAAAAATGAAGGCATAGGCATTGGCTATTAGAATCAGCAAAAAAAAGTTTGTTTGTTAGTATTTTTCATGTAACTAACATATAAGTGAACACCATATTCATAAGTTGTGCGTCAATTCTACCTATTTTTTCACACTTAAGCTCATAATTTGACCTATAGAAATTAAAATTACATTTTTTTATAGATATAAAAACAAAGGCAAAAAATGTAAAATTGTATTTCACTGCTAATCTACACTGGCAATAATAGTTATAATAGTGAAAAGGGGAAACCTACTTAGAGATTCATGTGCTAGCCTAATACAATTTTTGCATGCTCGATGCTCTCATCAATTTCTTTTTGTGGAAAAATGTATTGAATTCTGCTGCCTCCTCTTAGGGTAGGACAACTCATTACAGTTAATATATGATGTCCTGGCACTGCACATGAATCCTTGTTTGATGGATAATAATATGCACTTGATCCTGATGACCCAGAGGGATGTAGAAAAGTTCACAGTGAAATCATCAAACTCTTCACAATATTCCTCCACAATTCCATACCAAACTTGCATGTCATAAATGCAGCCAACATACTCTCCTGGTTTGACACATTTAGGTTACCAAGCATTGCAGGTTCATTAGTAAAATGACTTTTCCTTATTCTTTTCTTTTCTCCAATGCCACTTGAAATGGGATACACCATCAGTTCTTCCTTTTTAGGGGAACAAATCTATGATATTTCTGAGTTCCAGGAATAGCCCTACTATCCTTGAATCGATGTTCCAACCGTTCTTCTGCATCTTTCAAATCAGCTGTAGTTACAAAGAAAAAATTTATCTTCTTGCTCAAGTTTTCTTCACAAAACTGAAACATGTGTTCTGGTGTAAGAATTTGCCTCTCTGTAGTTCTCTGCAAACTGGCACGAGCAGTAGCTCTTTTCACTGTTCCTCCAATCCCATCACATACATTTTTGCCATGGGATGTAGCAAAGAAGTGCCATTCACAAGACAGACCAAAATCCTCTTCATGGTAACAGAGATTTGTGAAGTTGTATCTGTTCTTATATTGGCCAGCACATCCATCTGAGAAATAGTGCACCTTCTTCAATTGTGGGCATCTGAATTTAACATATGTCATAAGCTTCAATATGAATGAGTAAACCATTATAGTGTTGTGTTTTAGTGATGCAGGTAAGAAACAGACACTAAATGGCTAAGTTCCTGGTCTGCAGATGATCTATAATAGATGACAAAAGGGTGAACTGTACACTGTGAATTGTCCCAGTGAAACCCTTGGGCAGCATCCTGGACAATGAAAGAATAATTCTCAGAGAAATCACCTACTATAACTACCTCGCTCTGAGGTGGTAGTGTTTCTTTCAACTGCTTGAAGTACTGTGATTGTTGCTGAGCAACAAAGTGATGACGAACCATGCGGGATATTTTCATGCTTAGGGATGATAAGTATTCATGAAGTGCTCCACCTTATCAACCATTGTACAACGGTCAACAGTCACCCATTGCTTGTAAGATATTTCATTTGGAGCTGATTTCACACTGTCAAGTAACTCAAGAAAATCCAGGACACCCTCTTCTCTTGGGCAATCATTGCAAAGTTGCATCATGCAAGTCTCTCTTTCTGTACTGCAGACACTGTAATCCATAAGATCCTTGTATGAAAGACCTCTTTCTCCCAATGCAGCCAGCTGCAATTTTGGATTTTGATGGTATGTGCAGACACAGACAGAATGAGTCCCACCACTACCGGCAAGCACACAATATGATGGCCGTAATTTTGCAATGTGGAAAATCCTATTTTGGGATTCTTTTCATCATTTTTATATAGTTCAAACATCTCTCTCAAATTCCCGAGGACCAATCGTTTTTGCACCTTCATTGCACCTTCAGCACTGATAACTTTCACGCAATCCTTTTGGCCAGGACACATACGACTAACCTCTTCTGACTCATAGAATCTTCTAACTATATCTGTGTGTTCTTCAGATATCACTTTTCCTTTGCTCATTAGTGGAATCTTCGGAAGGATTCCATGTTCTGATTTAAGTGAACGGCTTCTTTTCACCATGTATGTTGTAGTTTGAAAGAAACTAGCTGTTTTTTCAATTGTGTATGGTGAGAGTGTCAATATTTGTAGTTTGTGATGGTGACATTTGCTCTCCAGGAATGACTGTTTCAATTCATTCATTAATTTGTCTAGATGTTTTTTCAGATTTAGTTTCAGGTTTTGAAGTATCACTTACCTCCTCGGTAATTTGAACACCATAACTGAGTTCTAGCCTCCCCTTCAGGTGTTTCTGAGCAGATGATAGCTTACCACGAGCCTTGCGCTTTTTCTGGCTTAATGACAGCCCTTCTGAAAAGAACAGAAAAAAGGTTTCACACACCTGAATATTAGTAATTAAATATTAATTATAGTACCTTAAATGCTATATAATTGGCTATATAGTAGATCAAACAGACCTTGTAGTAAAGTATAAGTTATTATATTAATTTATTACTTACTTTTTTTAACTGGTGTTTGGTCCAGAAATGCTAGAACTGGTTCAACTGAAGTTGAAGGATTTTCCTTTATCAAGCAATCACTGTCATTGTCCAGATCTTGAATTGAAGAGATGTTACTCAAGCCACTGATAGTAGATGATTCATTTGAATCCTGCTCAGACTCGTTGTTTTCAGTGGTACTAAGTATAGTGGGGTTTTTCATTATCAGTGTCCAGCAGTTCACACACAACAATGAGTCTTTTTTCACTCTTCCAGCACATTTTTCAACAAGTACATCAGTCACTTTTCTAAGATTGATTGTTATGCGTTTCTTGTGTTTTTGAATAGGGTCCTGGCAGTATTTCAAGTGCCGAACCATTGTATTTTGATCTGTAAAGATATAGGATTTACAATTAGGTAATATATATTTTTTAGAAAATATATAGCTATACACACTTAATATTTTAGGCCTTGATAGTCTCTGAGGCTCATTAAAACAACATACCCACCAGCCACCCACAGTAGGGCGGATCGAAAATGAGGTTTTTAAACTTTTTTTCGAAATTCAAATATGGCTAGTGCGGAAAATATGTGGGTGCTATAGATAATGACTGTGCATAAATATTAGTCCTGCGAAATTATATCTTCAGGTGCCACAAAGCCGTCGAAAAAAGTGAAATATAATGATTTTCTTATATTCTGCATTAGTACAATAACTGAAACTTACTTGTTATTATTATATATTAAGTGTTCCAATTACCAAAATAGTTACTGAATTACGCAGCTCTTAGTTTATTTAGATCAATGTTCTTTTGATTAATGATCTAAATAATCCAGAACTCACCACGAGGAGGTGGCTGCGTGTCGAGCTCCACCCATGCCCTCCCAACCACCCATCCTTGCGCATGTTTTTTTCTATTAACGTTTTATTTAAACTTTATATTCAGCTTTACTTTCGAATGATGGCATTTTTTTACGTGACTGAAGTGTTGATCTTATGAAGCCATCTCGCGCGTTCAATCCAAATACTTTTGATGATGCTTCAGTCACTAATTTTACCATTCTTTCTACTACTTGTGTATGACAAGGGAATTTCTCGAATGGAGGGGTACTCTTGTTTTATGAATTCTTCAATCTCATTTTCTGTCAGGTGTCTTGTCACAGGTGGTTCAGTGACAATGCATTTTTGCAATTAATTAAATCAGTATAATCAGTAGCTTCAAATTGAATAACAGGTACTGTGAAACGCCTCACAACTTTTCCTTGTTTGTTTGCCTTGCTTTGCTTTCTTTATTCGCCTCCACGCTAATTCTCTTATGGCGCTGCGGTCATCATGAATCATTGATGCTAGAATATTTTCTGGATTTGCAAAAAATGCATTTCTTTGTATGACAGGGTTTACAATATCCTTTACTTCGTCATTCAGTGTTCTTGTTAGTTCAATAGTTTTGAAAACATGTTTTGAGCCATTGACAAAAGACGTACTTTGCTTAATAGAAAACCACATTGGGATGTAGACCTTCATTATAAAAGAAGCAATGTTCATGAGGTTCTCAGATGGACTTACAGTTGAAACGTATAGACGAAGCAAACGATTTGCTGTAGTCAGCCATCGTGAATGTGCCATTTTGCCTGGACTACGATGAGCAAGATCTGGAGAGCAATATCCTTTGTTATGGCCTGATGAATATCAATTAGATATTTTTGGTCGGTGCTAAGATCTTCACAGTCTACAGTTGGTTCCTCAGCATCAATCCTTTCAAACTCGACAATAGGAAGACTCTCACAGTTCTCTAATTCCCTGCCAATAGGACCGTGAATCCGCGGGGCCAGATGTTTTTCCATCCAGCTTTGCAACTAAATGGCGTAATGGCAATTCATTGGCATGGAGCTGGCACACTAAATGTTGAACTGGCTTCTTCAGCTTCAATTCTATAAGCCTTATAACGCCTCCCTTTTCTCCAGTGTTGACTGCTGCACCATCGCATCCAATGGCAACAAGGTTTTCCAGGTTCATGTCATTATTTCCAATATACTCAAACATTCCTTTACATATTTCTTCGGCTGATCCAGAATTCACAGAATAATGGCCCAAATAATCTGAACCAGGTTCTCTCACTAAAGTGATATGTTCTTCTGTTACCTTCTTCTGATATACTTTGGACTCTTTTTTTTTCTTGGAAGAGTGTAGAATCTTTTCGACCATCAAAATAGATTCCTCTGATTGGGACCTGATTTTGATCTTTCATAATTTCTGATCTCTTCTTTGTCTTTCTCTTCTTTTTACTCCTATCCACTACTTCAGATGTATTGTCAATAGAACTTCTCCAATATCTTGCAATACTGCACTAACAATGAATGCTGCAGCTCGATCTGAAACTGCAGTCCTGTCACAAGCAGTAGCCACTGAAGGTAGATTTGTAGTTTCCTTTTCTTGAATAATTGTTCTTCAGGTTGTTCGAGCTTTCTCTTCGAGCTAACTGGCTCTGGAAATGTATCGTCTGATATTTCGCCAGATTCACTTTCACTATTTGATGTCGATGATGATAATTCAACATTTGTATCCTGCAATTTCTCCTGTGAAGATTCTTTGGTGAGCCTCACAGCTTCTTTTTGCTTTCTTAGCAACGTAGATGCTTTTTTCTTTGAGAGTGTAATATCTACTCTATCAATAAACAGTTTTTCTTTCACTCCTTTGATCTAAGAGGAACGTCACTTCTTCCTTTGGAACCGTTTTTTCTTTGGGACAAGAACATTGTGTTAGTACTTTGCACTTGCACGCTGCAATGTCAAAAGTTTCGTGTGTGCTTCTTTTTTGAACATATCAATCTTTGCTTTGTAAGCTTCAGAATTTTTTTCTGCTTTGGTATGGCTTCATAATGACACGATACTTTTCGTGGTAGCTTCTGAACATTGTTTCAATTCGCCTGTCTGACAGAATTGGGACGGAAGCACTTTCCCAAATTGTTTTCAATTTATCAACAACTTGTTCTAATATTTGAGATATTGAAGGATCTTTATTAGTATTCTGTTTCAAATCGTTTCTTACAAAACAAGTAATATTTAAAAACTCCTTCGTATGTAGGAAGATTCCTGTGCCACAAATCTTCCCCCATACCAAACATGGGGCACTCAGTTGAGGCCCTGGTTGATTTTGCACAAACTCGAGACATTTTGAAAGTATACAAATCTGAAAAAGAAAGAGCTAATATCAATTATACGTTAATTTCAGTTAATAGTACATGGCAAACTTAGGGCAACACAATACAGAAATGCAAAATATATAAGAAATATAGTTTAGACTATCTGAGTAACGCCAACAACAGAACACCCACCTGCTACGAGAGCGACAGCTACACTGAACCGAGGTACTCACGTGACAGCTGAGTGAGCTGACTATAGAAAACTGTTTTTAGAGAATAGAAACTTTTTTTAAAGGTTGATTGAGCTATTTTTATACAAGTGTGAATAAATTCTTGTCTATTGTGCATCGTGGACTCTTCTGTAATTACTGGTTAAAATCTGCTTTTTTCAATTTTTTTCAATATTGAAGGTCATTGTGGCACCTGAAGATATTAATGTTATGATTTTAAATTTATACCAGCTTATTTCCTCACTACTCCACACATTTTCCACACTAGCCAATTTGAAAATTCGAAAAATGAGTTTTTCACTCCGCCCTAACCCACAGTGCTGGCTGGAACTGTACTAACCTGTAGACAAGGAATTTTGCAACTATCTGTGTTGATTCTGCACTTAGACAAGTAGCAACATGTTTCAACAGGTTTGTTTAGGCTACATGTGAGCTTAGTCTTCCCCTTTCACTATTATAACTACAGTGCCCGCGAAAAGTATCCGATCACTCAAGAAAATACAATATTTTCCCTTGATATTCAGAGACACGTAATTCACTTTCTATTTGTTCTAGCGACATCTGGTAACTTTGAGGTTGCTCGCTGATATGAGAGCTATCCAACGCATTCTCAAATTAGTGTTCTGGTAGCCTTCGTTGCGGGTGGCTGTGTCTCAAATTTGTCAGATTTCACTGTTTGTGTAAATTTGTTGATATTTTTTTTTTTTTTTTACAGAATGTGGTGTAAATAAAATTTATATATAATGTGCTAAAAAACAACTTAAGAGTGATTGTCGAGGTGCTATTGTTGCTTTGCATGCATGTGGGAAATCACAGAGACAGATAGCTAAGGAATTAAACATATCCAAAGTACCGTTAATTTATGGGTTTCACGGGCTAAGAACAATGGTGGCCTAACCACGCCAGTCCCTAAAAAACGATCTGGCAGACCGAGAAAAACAAATTCGCGAACAGACAAACTTATGAAACGTTTAGTATTGAAAAACCCAACAATAACTGCGAAAGAAATAAATTTAATATGAATAATTTGTTATCTGGTGTTCTGAACGAACTATCCAGGAGCGGCTCCAAAAAGAACTCGGATTACCATCTCACCATGCTGCTAAGAAACCGTTCATTAATGAAAAAATGCGTAAAAAAACGTGTCGCATTTTGTAAAAAATACATTCATTGGACTGTTGATGACTGGAAGAAGGTTTTATTTGCGATGAGTCGACATTTTTGACATTCAGAAGTTGTCCAAAAAAGGTTCGCCGGCCTATTGGCTCAAATAGGATGGACCCTAAATACACCCTAAAGACAATGAAACACCCTCCAAGTGTGATGGTTTGGGGTTGTTTCGGTTACTATGGCATGGAAACTTATATTTCTTCCGAAGAACACAACTATGAATGGTGCACGGTATTTAGCAATGCTACAGGATAAACTTCCAATGGCAATGGCAATCCAAAGGACAAAACATACATGCATGATGGTGCACCATGTCACAGGGCCAAAATAGTGACAAAATGGATTACTGACAATAAATTTGATATTTTGGATTGGCCTGGTAATAGTCCAGATCTCAATCCGATAGAAAATCTGTGGCTAATAATAAAAAATAGGTTGAATGCCACGACACTGGCTCAGTCGAAAAATTACAAGAGGCCATCAAAAAGGTATGGTGCAAGGAAATATCAGTGGAAGTTTGTCAAACTTGATTAAATCCATGCCAAAACGTCTAGAACAAGTCATCCAAACCAAAGGACAGATGACAAAATACTAATATAAGGTTAGTATACATTTAAACATTGTTTTTTATGTAAAAAATACAAATTTCAAGGTGATCGGATACTTTTCGCGGGCACTGTATTATTGCCAGTGTAGATAGCAGTGAAATACAATTTTTATTAAATTCTTGGAGCTTGAGGTCAAATTGATAGCTAAGATATAAAAATTCCTTGAAATGACAAGCAATTTATAAATATGGTGTTCACTTATAAGTTAGTTACATGAAAAGTACCAACATAAACAAACTTTTTATGATTGTTTCTATTAGTCAAGAACTGACTTTGTTTTTTATATCTATAAAAATGTAATTTTAATTTCTATAGGTCAAATTATGAGCTTAAGTGTGAAAAAATAGGTAGAATTGACGCACAACTTATGAATATGGTGTTCACTTATATGTTAGTTACATGAAAAATACTAACATAAACAAACTTTTTTTTGCTGATTCTAATAGCCAATGCCTATGCCTTCATTTTTTACATTTAAAAAAAAAATTCTCATTTGATACCCCAGAGGTCAAATTGTGACCTCAAATTTTGGTTACAGTGTAACTTTTTTATTTTTCAATCTAGAGTTCTAAAACTTGCATATTTGGATTCCTTGTCGTTTTCTGATTCTAAATATATGTACTTTTATATAATTATGACAATTATTACCCAAGTTATGGCTCACCAAATGTTAGTAACCTCGCGAGTGACCTCAAATTGCCCGAGGTCATATCTCTTGAACCGTTGGTCGGATTGACCTTATAATTTCAGAAATAGATTCAGGGCTCACAAACTCCCTATAAACCAAATTTCAGCAAAATATGAGAGATGAGGGTGTTAATTTCAATTTTTTTTGGTTGATCTGACAGAGAATGACCCTAAGCTAGAAATATTGAAAAAATGTGATGAGGGCATGCGTGTGAAGGACATTGCCAATCTGTTTAACCTTGCTCCTTCAACTGTGGTTACCACAGGTTCTTTTAGCATGATTGACAAGTGTGTCCAGAACCTCGTGGATAATGACTCAAATTGTGAATGAAGCCTTAAATTAGAACAAGCTTTAGCCTCCTACAGGCAGCTCTACCAAGAAAAAGTCATGCAGGCTAAACAATCAATGCTGACATCTTAAAGAAGACAGAAAGAGGCACAGGCACTGCAGTTGCCTCAGGTCATCTTCAGCTGGAGCAGCAGAGGTTATCTTCAAAGAAGAAGCCCCTCCTACTCTGCCTAGTGATGAAGATGACAACCCTGATTTTCCTCCTTCCAAAGCATCCTCTACATCTACCAAAGATCATACTACTAATGTGGTAGATGTTACTTCTGCCCCATCATCCACCTCCCAGTAACCTCCTCCTACATCCTCCAGCCACACTATCACCTCAAGTCTCAAGCACTCTTCTATTTTGTAAGTATCCACTATAAAATTTTACTTAACTGCATTTATTATTAATATTTCATATATATTTATTATTGTAGAGATCGAGAAACATTGTTTACAGCAAACACTGTGGGCAAAAACATGTTCTTGTAACATTTTAAGACATTCTGGGGAAGTGATTTTTGTTCATAGGAACTTATCTCAACTTTTATAATGGTACTGTAGTCAATGGGAAAATAGGGTTTTATTTATGAATTTTCTACTGTATTGTGAAAAACCCTCTTTTGAAGTGTATAAATCAATAAAGTGCACAACAACGTTTTTGAAAGAAAAACTTCTGAAGTAAAATGTAATGAAAATATTTTAATAAAATACTGTGAAAATATTTTGAATGCCTTTTTTTTTAATACCCGACAACTGGTAGCTTGTAAGGGTATTATGTGATGGCATGGTTTGCTATATGCTAATAGGTATGAGAGGTACCATGTGGTCACCTTGGACTTTGCCTGTACAACTAGGGTGTCAATTTTAAGGAGCAAAATGAAATCTTTAGATTTTCAAAGACTACTAGTGACCAAAATGATGCATTTTTATGTGCTAAATCGAAATATGGCTTCAAAATCCAAATTTGACCACTCCTAGCTACTTATATTTGAAGTTGAAGTTTACGAAAAATCAGCAATTTTTGCAAGTATTTTTTTTTATTGTATATAACTACATTTTACATACATTACATACAATTAAAGAAATTTTGATTATATTTCAATATTAAAACTTAGAAATAGAGATAGGTTTCTTGAACTTTGCCAAGGATGCCATGTCTGCCTTGCTCTTGTTCCTGGACATGAGCTCCCTACTGGCCACCTGGCCACTGATGTACGCCTCCCTCCTCTCTTGTGAGTAAACATGTTGTGCTGCTTCAGTTGTCATCCTTACACACCTCTCTATTGACTGTGTGTGTGAGGGCCATGTAGGAACTTTATTGGTCTATCCAGAAACTCCTTGATTGCAGCAGTGGTGAGAGAGCAGGTCAGGGGGTCTCAGTCATGCCAGAGTTCCAGTCAATAAGCTCCGAGAGCTTGGTGGCATCGGGGTGATGTCAGGAGTCTTCCTGGGTCTGACACTGCAGTCTCCTACCTGTGTGTCCTCATTTCCTTCACCTCTGATTTCCAGTATCCTCTTCACTGCCTCCTTCCTCTCTCCTCCACCTCACTGCACAGCATGGCCTGGAGCACAGCCTTAGAGTGTGCATACCAGGCTGATCTCTTCACTGTAGGCATCACTATTCCTATCACCTTCTCCTCCTGACTTCTGAGCAGCTCCAGCTGGTACAGTACATGCCTGGGACCCTCCACCCAGCTGTGATTTAACTTGATGTTGAACCAATTTGGCATGTAGACTCCCACTATGAATTCCACAATTATCCTCAGATTCTTCAGGTTCCTACCCTTCAGCCCATGTTTGGAAATTCACAATCTGCAGAACTTTAGAGCCATGGTGAGCCACCTACTGTGACAGACTGGCCCAATCTCCAGGAGAGCTAGACTCTGAGGTACCGCTCCCGATTTGATGGCAGTGATGATTCTGTAGCCATATGATTGGTCTGTGCTGAGGTCCTTGACTACCTCCTGACTCAGATGGGGTAGAGGAGGACCAACAGTGATCCTCGTGAAGTTTGGGTTGATCTCCAGCTCAGTGGCAGTGTCTAACATCTTTCCTAGGGGCCCAGACCACTTGTTGCTCATTGTCTTGCCATCCAGTGCAGTCACCAGATGTCTGAGACTCAGCTCCCCAGTTTGCAAGTCACAGACAATCCACACCAACTTCCTGCTAAGCTTGGCCTCCACATAATGCATTACTGCTTCCTCCCAGCCAGTATTCACATTAGTACTGTCACCTCCTATGGCCAAAAGGGTCTGGTCTGCTCCTCTCTCTCAGCCAATTCACCAGATGATCAGCATTGACCTCAGCATGACTTCGCTCCTCTGCAGCTTCCTCTGGTACAAAATGCCACATATATTTCCCACCTGGTTCATTGCACACAGTGTAGTGTTCTTCCTTAATGAGGCCAGGAAACTGCCTGTCACTGCCCTCAGCTTCCATCATCACTTTGGTGTCATCTCTTTTCCCATCAAAGATGATACAGGTGATGCCATTTTCCCTAATCTCTTCATCAAACTTCTTGACCAGCTCCTTAGTCAGTCTCTCCTGAGCCCTCCTCACCTTGTTGTGGTCAATCACCAGTGCTGTGTCAAACTCTGTGATAAGACCAGCATCAATCCAGGCAGCAGTGGCAATCTCTGCAGTCTCTCTCAGCCCAGTGTGATGTCTCAAGCTAGCCAGAGCTATGTTGGCGATATCTTCAGTGTTTTATTTCTTTTTCTCAGCCACAGGCAAGGAAGAAGTTGTTGCAGCCTCTGGTATGAAGTCTTCATCCCCCTCTCTCCTCCCTGCCCTCTCCAGTATATCTCCAGTCTCCTCCATCTCCAGCAGTGACTCCTCCCTCAACTCCCCTTCTTTCTTGGCTGACTCCTCTGCCTTCCTCCTCCTCTTCTCCTCAGTCTTCTTTCTCTGCTCCTGTGTCTCAGGGTGATCAGCTAGACCCATCTGGTGTGCCCCCACACTACCCACCTTTTCTCTCTGACTTTTAATGAAGGCAAGCTCCTGCACTGGTATCTTCTGCTCGCTCCTGCAGCTGCAGTCAGTGTGAACCTCACTGATGCAGACAGGGTTGCACCCAAGCTCACTGCAGCTCCTGATCACACAGTGACAGGTCAGGATGTCCACCAATTTGTCCAGTTTCAACATGAACCTATCTTTGACCTCTAGCTTCACATTGCCAATGGACACCTTCACTGCTTTATCCCACAGTGCCTTCACTTTAGCCCTGATCCTGACCTCAGCGTTGATTACAGGTCCTGTGAATAGAGCATTGGCCTTTCTCCACTGAGCCAGTAGCCCTGGAACAATGCCGTTGTTAATCAGTCATTAACTGGGTAATTCCTCATGTCTTCCTCATTCATCTCTCTCCTCAAGAAACCATACCTCAGCAGATCTCTGGCTGTGGGCAGCTCAGCAGGGAAGTTCCCTCCCAGTCCCCACCAAATGAATTAGGTGACAACTTTATTTGCTTCAGGTTCTGATTTCTTTCTGACTCATCCTGTGGACCTGTGAACAAAAGAAATGTCATTGAAATTTGGATAGGCCTACTGATTATGATTACATAAAATTAAGTTAATTGAAATTCTTAATATCTTCCTATAAGCTCAGATAAAAGGTTGTGTTGTTATAGGTACAAGACTTAATTATTCAAAGTAATGACAACTTCATATATCTATCATATCAAAATATACAGAAAGTTTGGGTCACACATAACATTGCAAATAATTTGAATTACACAATATTTACATTAAAAAGTAATCAAAATTGTCAAAAGGAGGGAAAACGCATGCATTCACAATCAAACTAAGTGGTTCAGTCGTGACATCGCTTCGGCTATCCGAAATAGGAAAGTAGCATATAGGAGGTGAAGGCCAATCGTTCCCATGAGAACACTGAAGGGTATGTCCGCCTGTGTAGAGAAGTGAAGGCGAGGGTTATGCTAGCGAAACGTAATGAAGAACTACGGGTGGCAAGCCTCTGCAGGGGAACCCTAAGGAGTTCTTCAGTTATGTTAATAGTAGAAAGCCCATTAGAAGCATGATAGTCCGTTAAAGGACCGAGCGGCATTCTGCGGACCTCCGATGTGGACATCACTAACGTACTTAATGAGTACTTTGCGGGAGTGTTCACCAGGGAGGACACCCGCATCATCCCCGAGCCAGGTGTGAGGCACGAAGGTGCTGGCCTGGATAGTGTTCGATGTACCGCGACAGTTGTTGCCGATAGAATAGACAAACTGAGCGCGTTTAAGGCTCCTGGGCCAGAACAGTTTCTCCCCAGAGTGTTGCGGGAGGCACGTGACCAGGTGGCTCCCCACCTGGCTTCAGTCTTCAACAAATTGTTGGAGACGGGCCAGGTGCCTGGTGACTGGAGGGAAGCCAACGTGACCCCTATCTTTAAGAAGGGGATCACGAAAGTCCAGGGAACTATCGTCCCATTAGTCTCACTTCAGTTGTGGGTAAATTATTAGAGGGGATAATAGCGGATAGGGTCATTGACCATTTGGATTCGTACAAGCTGCTTGGGGACTCCAAACATGGGTTTAGATGGCATAGGTCATGTCTCACCAACTTGCTCAAGTTTTTCCACGTCCTGTTGGGTGAGTATGATAAGAGTAGGGTGATTGATATACTTTATCTCGACTTTGAGAAAGCCTTTGATAAGGTACGGTACCTCACCGCCAGCTAATGGCGAAAGTGCGCGCACTGGGTATCGGTGGGGAAATAGGTAGGTGGATTGAAAACTGGCTGAAGAATAGGCATCATAGGGTTGTAATTAAAGGCGTTTAGTTCGGGTTGGGCCTCAGTCACTAGTGGGGTTCCTCAGGGTTCCGTTTTGGGGCCACTGTTGTTTATCATTTACATAAATGATATCGACGGTGGCATTGTCAGTCGGATCGCCAAATTCGCTGATGACACCAAGCTTGGGGCTAATGTTGGGACGCCGGAGGCGATCGAGGAACTGCGTGCGGACCTAGGTAGGATAGGAGAGTGATCCAAAAAATGGCAAATGCCGTTTAATTTGGGTAAATGCAAGGGATGCACATTGGCTACGCCCAAAGCTGGCACAAACCGTTAATCCGTTAATCGTTAATTAACGAAGTTAACTTTTTCGTTAACGATTTAACTTTTAAGTTAACTTTGAAAATCATTATCGGACTAATTAACTTCCGTTACATTTAACTTCCGTTAACTCAAGTCCGTTAACCCAAAAAATTCATAAATAAACGTTTAAAAGTTTATATTATTTTCAGTGCTGAGCAGGTGCGCAATTAATCCACCACTGTTAATAGTGATGAACGAATTTCCATTTCCGCAGTGCAAAATCAGGCGATATATTTGTTTCCGTCGCCACAATTTGTCTTACCAAATATGGTAGTTATTTATGGCATTGGTTTGAGCAAAACATGGTTGACTGTAAAATCAGGCGGAAAGATTTGCCATTTGAGTTGAATGTTTCAACTTTTTTCAAGAAATATCACGAGCATTTTAAGGCACTTTCAATAATATATATGTAACAATTACAACAAATAACTACATTCGTTTCATTTGCAGTCTGTCTCTTGCGCAACATGTTTGTGCTCGTAAGTCAGTAAGTCATGTATTTATAATATGTCTGTGAGTACCTTATTAGTAGTCTCCTTGATACATTTCAAGAACCATGAAACTGATCAGGTAAGATTTCAATTCTCATGTCACTTTGATGACATAAATAAAGTCAATTGATGGCTTACAATGGGAGCATTTTCACCTTAACCCTTTATGTCCTGGCGGTACTTCTAGGTACCACATCTTTAAAATCTCCATAATTATTTTTCTACCCGGTTGATCCTGCCGGTACTTTCAAGTCCCAATGTGAATTAGTTTCTTTATGAGATAATAGATGGCGTTGAGAAGTAATGTGAGTGTGTGGTGCCAGAGGCTGTTTACTCTTTAGTATCTCTGCTGTGAAGACCGAAGAAATTTCAGTGCAATTACTTCCCGAATATTCTGTGCCATATCTGTTCCAATAACAAAGGTAAGGGTTATTTTATTTTTTATCTTGTTCTTAAAATGTTCAAGAATGCTTCAAACAATTGTTGTTCTTGTTTATTATTTTTAAGTGTGAAATAATAAAGGATTTATTGAGTCAATTAAATTATATATATATTGTGTTTTTCATTTTTTTTATAATAAAAGTTAACATTAACGGTTTATCGGTAACTTCCGTTACATGTTTAATGGATTAACGGATAAACGGTTAACGAAGTTAACTTTTTGGTTAACGGATTAGCGGTTAACGAAGTTAACTTTTTGGTTAACGGTGCCCACCACTGGCTACGCCAATCCCAAGTCGGACTACTCGATGTTAGGGAGTAATATCGAGATGACTGATTTGGAAAAGGACTTGGGTGTGCTAATTAGCAGCGACCTTAAGTTTACGAAAGTTTGTAGAGGTGGAAAAGAAAGCCCAGAAGCTGTTGGGTTATATCAGGAGGCAATTTCAGTTTAGGAACAAGGAGATTGTGCTCTCTGTACAATTCCCTGGTTCGGCCGCACCTGGAGTATGCAGTGCAGTTCTGGTTGCTCACCTTCAGGAAAGATATTGAGAGGCTGGAGCGAGTGCAGGTGAGGGCCACAAAGTTAATCCCTTCCGTTAGGCATATGGGCTGCAATCGATGGTTATGTGCCCTGAACTTGTTTTCGCTGGAAACTTGGAGGCTGCGCGGTCAACTGATCGAGGTTTTCAAGCTCTTACGCGGGTTCAATGATGTCGATTTTAGAAGCATGTTTAGTTTAAATGATAACCCAACTTGCAACAATGGTTGGAAGTTGGATTTGAAGTGGTTTAGGACTAGTGTGTGTGGGAATTACTTCACCTATAAGATATGTGACACGTGGAACAGGTTACCTTCAGAAGTTGTGAACAGTTCCTCTGTGGATCATTTTAAGAAAAGGTTAGACCAAATCTTGCACACTATTTGAGGGTGTAAAAAATTTTCCCTGGCACCCATTGCCATTGGTACCTCCTCGGTATGGGCCGCAAGGCCTTTTGAGGTACTTCTCTCTCTCTCTCTCTCCTCTCTCTCGCTTCCTCTCTCTCTCTCCTCTCTCTCTCTCTCTCCTCTCTCTCTCTCTCTCTCTCTCTCTCTCTCTCTCCCCCCAGCAGCAGTTAGTCCCCCTCCCCCAGCAGCAGTTAGTCCCCCTCCCCCAGCAGCAGTTAGTCCCCCTCCCCCAGCAGCAGTTAGTCCCCCTCCCCAGCAGCAGTTAGTCCCCTCCACCAGCAGCAGTTAGTGCCCCTCCACCAGCAGCAGTTAGTGCCCCTCCACCAGCAGCAGTTAGTGCCCCTCCACCAGCAGCAGTTAGTGCCCCTCCACCAGCAGCAGTTAGTCCCCCTCCCCCAGCAGCAGTTAGTCCCCCTCCCCCAGCAGCAGTTAGTCCCCCTCCCCCAGCAGCAGTTAGTCCCCCTCCCCAGCAGCAGTTAGTCCCCCTCCCCCAGCAGCAGTTAGTCCCCCTCCCCCAGCAGCAGTTAGTCCCCCTCCCCCAGCAGCAGTTAGTCCCCCTCCCCCAGCAGCAGTTAGTCCCCCTCCCCCAGCAGCAGTTAGTCCCCCTCCCCCAGCAGCAGTTAGTCCCCCTCCCCCAGCAGCAGTTAGTCCCCCTCCCCCAGCAGCAGTTAGTCCCCCTCCCCCAGCAGCAGTTAGTCCCCCTCCCCCAGCAGCAGTTAGTCCCCCTCCCCCAGCAGCAGTTAGTCCCCCTCCCCCAGCAGCAGTTAGTCCCCCTCCCCCAGCAGCAGTTAGTCCCCCTCCCCAGCAGCAGTTAGTCCCCCTCCCCCAGCAGCAGTTAGTCCCCCTCCCCAGCAGCAGTTAGTCCCCCTCCAACAGCAATAGTGAGGGTCTCTTCGACTCCCGACAGCCCTGGCTGTTCGGGAAACGGGTCGTGCTAGGGGGCGGTCAGAATAGGGAAGGCTCCCTCCGTGCAATGCTTTTTAATGCTAGGTCAATTAGGAACAAGTTTCGCGAGCTACGGGCGCTCTTAGCATCAGAATACCAGGATATCGTTACTATCACCGAGTCCTGGATTCATACTGATCGTAGGGACTACGTTGGGGAGTTCGAAATTCCCGGGTATAGAATGTTTCGCAAAGACCGCACCCGTGGGGAGGGGGTGGGGTACTAATATACGTGAGGGACACGTTGAGTCCGGTTGACTGCCAGTTCCGGTCGGAACGGGAGCTGCTTGGCGTCGATCTGAACGTGGGAGGGACGAACTATAGGTTAATCTTGGTGTACAGACCTCCGCATCTCCTCCTTGAGGAGGATACAGCCCTGTACACCGAACTCAGTAGCCTGCTAGGGGATAGGGTGTGTGTAGTTTTAGGAGACTTCAACTGTCACGGCATAAAGTGGGAAAACAGGACTGCCGATGCTGAAGGGAGGAGGCTAGTTGACTTTGCTGATGAGAACTTCCTCACTCAGTGGGTCAACGAGCCTACACGAGGCGAAAGCGTTTTGGACTTAGTGTTCACGACCGAAGACAACCTCGTCACTGGCCTCACCATTGACGAATCGTTGGGCGGGAGTGATCACAGTCTTATTAGGTTCCGTGTGTGCGTCCCTCGGGTGAAGCGTAGTAACTCGAGAGGCAGTAAGCTCGATCTCCGGCGGGCGAACTTTGTTAGCCTCAGGGATAGCGTAGGAGATATGGGGTTAGAGGTCGGCGGCGATGTTGAGGGAGTGTGGAGTGCATTCCGGGACGAGTTTATGGTGCTGCAGTCTGCTGCCATACCCTCAAAACCGGTCACCCCTGCTTTAATGCAGCCTAAGTGGTTCAATCGTGACATCGCCTCGGATATCTGAAATAGGAAAGTAGCGTATAGGAGGGCGAAGGCCAATCGTTCCCATGAGAACACTTTAGCGTATGTCCGCCTGTGTAGGGAAGTGAAGGCGAAGGTTAGGCTAGCGAAACGTAATGAAGAACTACGGGTGGCAAGCCTCTGCAAGGGGAACCCTAAGGAGTTCTTCAGTTATGTTAATAGTAGAAAACCCATTAGAAGCATGATAGGTCCTTTAAAGGACGGAAGCGGCATTCTGCGGACCTCCAACGCGGACATCGCTAATGTGCTTAATGAGTACTTTGCGGGAGTGTTCACCAGGGAGGATACCCGCGTCATCCCCGAGCCAGCTGTGAGGCACGAAGGTGCTGGCCTGGATAGTGTTAGATGTACCGCGACAGTCATTGCTCATAGAATAGACAAACTGAGCGCGTTTAAGGCTCCTGGGCCAGACCAGTTTCTCCCCAGTGTTTTGCGAGAAGTGCGCGACCAGGTGGCTCCCCACCTGGCTACAGTCTTCAACAAATCGTTGGTGATGGGCCAGGTGCCTGGTGACTGGAGGGAGGCCAACGTGACCCCTATCTTTAAGAAAGGGGATCACGAAAGTCCAGGGAACTATCGTCCTATTAGTCTCACTTCAGTTGTAGGTAAATTATTAGAAAGGATAATAGCTGATAGAATCGTTGACCATTTGGATTCCTACAAGCTGCTTGGGGACTCCAACATGGGTTTAGACGGCATAGGTCGTGTCTCACCAACTTGCTCGAGTTTTTCCACGTCATGTTGAGTGAGTACGATAAGAGTAGGGCGATTGATATACTTTATCTCGACTTTCAGAAAGCCTTTGATAAGGTACCTCACCGCCGGCTAATGGCGAAAGTGCGCGCGCTGGGTATCGGTGGGGAAATAGGTAGGTGGATTGAAAACTGGCTGAGGAATAGGCGGCAGAGGGTGGTAATTAAAGGGGCTAGTTCGGGTTGGGCCTCGGTCACTAGTGGGGTTCCTCAGGGTTCCGTTTTGGGGCCACTGTTGTTTACCATTTACATAAATGATATCGACGGTGGCATCGTCAGTCGGATCGCCAAATTCGCTGATGACACCAAGCTTGGGGCCAATGTTGGGACGCCCGAAGCGATCGAGGAACTGCGTGCGGACCTAGGTAGGATAGGAGAGTGGTCCGAAAAATGGCAAATGCCGTTTAACTTGGGTAAATGCAAAGTGATGCACATTGGCTACGCCAATCCCAAGTCGGACTACTCGATGTTGGGCAGTAATATCGAGGTGACTGATTTAGAAAAGGACTTGGGTGTGCTAATTAGCAGCGACCTTAAGTTTACGAAACAGTGTGTAGAGGTGGAAAAGAAAGCCCAGAAACTATTGGGTTATATCAGGAGGCAATTTCAGTTTCGGAACAAGGAGATTGTGCTCTCACTGTACAATTCCCTTGTTCGGCCGTACCTGGAGTATGCTGTGCAGTTCTGGTCACCCACCCTCAGGAAAGATATTGAGAGGCTGGAGCGAGTGCAGGCGAGGGCCACAAAGTTAATCCCTTCGGTTAGGCATATGGGCTACAATCGACGGTTACGCGCCCTGAACTTGTTTTTGCTTGAAACTCGGAGGCTGCGTGGTCAACTGATCGAGGTTTTCAAGCTCTTACGAGGGTTCAACGATGTCGATTTTAGAAGTATGTTTAGTTTAAATGATAACCCAACTCGCAACAATGGTTGGAAGTTGGATTTGAAACGGTTTAGGACTAGTGTGTGTGGGAATTACTTTACGTATAAGATCTGTGACACATGGAACAGGTTACCTTCGGAAGTTGTGAACAGTTCCTCTGTGGATCAGTTCAAGAAAAGGTTAGACCAAATTTTGCACACTCTTTGAGTGTGTAGAAAATTTTCCGTGGCACCCGTTGCCATTGGTACCTCCTCGGTATGGGCCGCAAGGCCTTTTGAGGTACTTCTTTTCCTTGTATCTCTCTCTCTCTCTCTCTCTCTCTCTCTCTCTCTCTCTCACAACGAATCGTTGGGCGGGAGTGATCACGGTCTTATTAGGTTCCGTGTGTGCGTCCCTCGGGTGAAGCGTAGTAACTCGAGAGGCAGTAAGCTCGATCTCCGGCGGGCGAAATTTGCTAGCCTCAGGGATAGCGTAGCAGAGATAGGGTTAGAGGTTGGCAGCGATGTTGAGGGAGTGTGGAGTGCATTCTGGGATGAGTTTATGGTGCTGCAGTCTGCTGCCATACCCTCAAAACCGGTCACCCCTGCTTTAATGCAGCCTAAGTGGTTCAATCGTGGCATCGCTTCGGCTATCCGAAATAGGAAAGTAGCGTATAGGAGGGCGAAGGCCAATCGTTCCCACGAGAACACTGAAGCGTATGTCCGCCTGTGTAGGGAAGTGAAGGCGAAGGTTAGGCTAGCGAAACGTAACGAAGAACTATGGGTGGCAAGCCTCTGCAAGGGGAACCCTAAGGAGTTCTTCAGTTATGTTAATAGTAGAAAGCCCATTAGAAGCATGATAGGTCCTTTAAAGAACGGAAGTGGCGTTCTGCGGACATCGCTAATGTGCTTAATGAGTACTTTGCGGGAGTGTTCACCAGGGAGGATACCTGCATCATCCCCGAGCCAGCTGTGAGGCACGAAGGTGCTGGCCTGGATAGTGTTAGATGTACCGCGACAGTCGTTGCTCATAGAATAGACAAACTGAGCGCGTTTAAGGCTCTTGGGCCAGACCAGTTTCTCCCCAGTGTTTTGCGAGAAGTGCATGACCAGGTGGCTCCCCACCTGGCTACAGTCTTCAACAAATCGTTGGTGATGGGCCAGGTGCCTGGTGACTGGAGGGAGGCCAACGTGACCCCTATCTTTAAGAAAGGGGATCACGAAAGTCCAGGGAACTATCGTCCTATTAGTCTCACTTCAGTAGTAGGTAAATTATTAGAAAGGATAATAGCTGATAGAATCGTTGACCATTTGGATTCCTACAAGCTGCTTGGGGACTCCCAACATGGGTTTAGACGGCATAGGTCGTGTCTCACCAACTTGCTCGAGTTTTTCCACATCATGTTGAGTGAGTACGATAAGAGTAGGGCGATTGATATACTTTATCTCGACTTTCAGAAAGCCTTTGATAAGGTACCTCACCGCCGGCTAATGGCGAAAGTGCGCGCGCTGGGTATCGGTGGGGAAATAGGTAGGTGGATTGAAAACTGGCTGAGGAATAGGTGGCAGAGGGTGGTAATTAAAGGGGCTAGTTCGGGTTGGGCCTCGGTCACTAGTGGGGTTCCTCAGGGTTCCGTTTTGGGGCCACTGTTGTTTACCATTTACATAAATGATATCGACGGTGGCATCGTCAGTCGGATCGCCAAATTCGCTGATGACACCAAGCTTGGGGCCAATGTTGGGACGCCCGAAGCGATCGAGGAACTGCGTGCGGACCTAGGTAGGATAGGAGAGTGGTCCGAAAAATGGCAAATGCCGTTTAACTTGGGTAAATGCAAAGTGATGCACATTGGCTACGCCAATCCCAAGTCGGACTACTCGATGTTGGGCAGTAATATCGAGGCGACTGATTTAGAAAAGCACTTGGGTGTGCTAATTAGCAGCGACCTTAAGTTTACGAAACAGTGTGTAGAGGTGGAAAAGAAAGCCAGAAACTATTGGGTTATATCAGGAGGCAATTTCAGTTTCGGAACAAGGAGATTGTGCTCTCACTGTACAATTCCCTTGTTCGGCCGTACCTGGAGTATGCTGTGCAGTTCTGGTTGCCCACCCTCAGGAAAGATATTGAGAGGCTGGAGCGAGTGCAGGCGAGGGCCACAAAGTTAATCCCTTCTGTTAGGCATATGGGCTACAATCGACGGTTACGCGCCCTGAACTTGTTTTCGCTTGAAACTTGGAGGCTGCGCGGTCAACTGATCGGAGTTTTCAAGCTCTTACGAGGGTTCAACGATGTCGATTTTAGAAGTATGTTTAGTTTAAATGATAACCCAACTCACAACAATGGTTGGAAGTTGGATTTGAAACGGTTTAGGACTAGTGTGTGTGGGAATTACGTTACGTATAAGATCTGTGACACATGGAACAGGTTACCTTCGGAAGTTGTGAACAGTTCCTCTGTGGATCAGTTCAAGAAAAGGTTAGACAAAATCTTGCACACTATTTGAGTGTGTAAAGACATTTAGGACCTCAGTCTGCGGAAATTTCTTTTCCTATAAAATAGTTAATATCTGGAACCAACTTCCCTTAGAGGTTGTTTCCAGTCAAAGTGTAAATCTGTTTAAAAATAGGCTAGACAAAGTACTGAACACACTCATAGTTTAAGATTAAAACCTCAGAAAACTCTGCAGGAGTTCGCTTACTACTGCTAGCATAGTTGAAAGACAAAATTTTCCCTGGCACCCGTTGCCATTGGTACCTCCTCGGTATGGGCCGCAAGGCCTTTTGAGGTACTTCTTTTCCTTGTAACTCCTTGTAACTCTCTCTCTCTCTCTCTCTCTCTCTCTCTCTCTCTCTCTCTCTCTCTCTCTCTCTCTCTCTCCTCTCTCTCTCTCTCTCTCTATATATATATATATATATATATATATATATATCAGTACATAAAAATAGTCATAATGAAAAATTCATTTCATGTATCCAATTGGACATACGTGTTATCATAGACAGAAATTTACCTTATGAAAACTTGGTGTCCATTGCGAAACGAACTTTGAATAAAGCCTTTTCTTCACAGTTATTAAAAATATTACTTAGAGTAAACAGGGAGCTTCCTTAATACTTCTAGAATGAAATTATAGTCAAAACAAATATAATAATAGCGATTAAACTTAGGAAAATTACAAAAAACACTTACTGAAAAAAATGGCATCCACTCCTACTTCACAATAACTGGCGTAATTGATCAGAGTCATCTATTGAAAGAATGTTGAACTTCGCCTTCTGTGTCCAAATGGTTACAAAGATTCAAATGGAGTAGATTTTTTTTCTTATGTATGTATGTATTGAACATGTGTAAGAGTTAAGCAAAGTTAATGTGTCTAAATGGCAACAAATTATGACAAAGGGTTAAAAATATTAGCTAGAGTGAAATTCGGACTTGGAAAAGTATGATATGCCCTAATGTGCCAAATTCCTTTAGACTCTGTACTTTAGCCTTCTTAATTGGTTGTCCTATGATTAGCACCTTCGAGCGTGTCAATATCCTGCCTATGTGGAGGTAATCAAACTTGAATGAGTTTCTTCTCACTTGGTATCATTGCCATTTCATTCCTTGCCCAAGAGTGAGAAAACTATGAATGATAATCTCCAGATGCAATTTTCAAGTTGATCCACTCCCATTCTTGGTATATTACTTGCCATTTTAAGTTAGATTATTCATAGAAAATACATCTTGAGCCTGCAATTGTTTCGTGGTTTCTTTTTACTCTGCCAAATTAGGAAACTTCCACCCCATTCCCCCCAACTATGCAATTTTAACTCGTGAAATCTGGGTGAGAATAGAAATAACACCATGTGGGAAGTAATTGCACAAATGAAATTTATAATAAGTTTTTCTTTGACTGTGGCACATTTGGATATTTTTCAACTAACTCCTTTCTTCAAAATATTTGATACACAATATAAAGGAATGGATCAAATATTTACCCCTGGGTTGTTCCACAGTGTTTGGTATCAGTGATTCAAATTAGTCAGTATTGATGTGAGGGAGAGACATTGGTAAAATTTTGTTATATGTATATATAGGCCTATATGGTTAAGGGTTTTCACCAAGGGAGGGGACAATCCACCGAGTGAAGCCAAGTATTTTCTTGTCCTCTATTAATAAAAATTCTGACTGCGTATAGTCATCAGACATGGGGTCAGTTACTGGGCCTCTGTTACTATTACTTTTAATTCCTTCTATTACTATTTAATTTTCATCTATTACTATTACTTTTGTATGTGGGGTACTTCACTCATTTGAAAAGGATCTTTGTTTATTTAAATGCAATTAGAAGCAGTGTGTTAACAAACAAAAACACTTTATTTCAGACTCAACAGGTACAAACATTAAACAAGAGGTCCATAGAAGATTTTAAAAGAGAGAGTTGTCTGGAGCACTGACTAAGTAGGCCAGTGAATCACCATGTATAATGAACATACAAATACAATGATCCAACCATGAGGTGGTGTGCCAACTATTACTAACATAAGTAAAGCTATCACCAGGAAGACTACACATGGATGAAAGGGTGAAGTTAATATCTTCACAGAAGGCTTTTAAGTGGTTGCTAAACAAAGAATTATCATTAAACACATTAGCATTAAAGTCACCAATAATAGCTACACATGTTGTATCCAACTCATCAATAATACTGCTGACCTGCCCCAATTTAATGAGGTAATCTTCATTATCAACTGCCTGAAAAGGCATATAGATACACAGAATTACAAATTTTTTGTCTACACAAATTTCTATTCCAATTAGCCAATTCAAAGCACACTTTAATTAGCTAATATATTTCCAATACCCCAACCTCCATAGAATAGCTATCCCACGAGGTGGGTGGCCTGCAAGGAGACAATCTTGTTTATCTCTGGTGGCCTCCCCTATCCCATGAAAGTTACTGGGCAGGCTATTCAGGTCCTTTAAGTCCTGTTTCCTGCAGACAGAGAATATCAGCATCCTCTAACAGCTTATCAATTATGATCTGCCTGTGTGTGCTGTTATTGCCTAAGCTTAGGCCTCTATAGTTATAAGAGATTACCTTGAATGTTGCAATTAGGAAGATGCTAGAGTTTTGCCAGCCATCTCTACATATTGAATTCCACTTATACCAGGCACAGTAGTTACAACATTAGACCCAGCTGGATTTTCCTCCACAGTATGATGCATGATGTCTCCATAATTACCCTCTCCAGCACTTGCGAGAGGGGCTGCAGGTGTTTTTCTTCCCTTTTTCTCATAGAACTGCTGTATATATATCCATTTTGGCCATACTGCTGGATCCATAAATACCCCTGGATCATCACAGAGTCTAGGCCTGGCTGAAACTATAATTTTTGTTTGATTTTAATTTATCAGAGTGACTAACAGTTGGCTTTTGATATAAAAATAAGATTCCTAAAAAAAATAATTGGTGGCCACCAACGTGTCCGGCCACCCCTGTTTTTGTAAAAACATCTAATGCCGCACTAGCAAAATCAGGAAAATGGCAATATCTCTTCTTCTGAACATGCTAGAGAGATGGTTTGCATACCAAAAGATGCAGAATTTGATTTAGAACAAATTATTAAGAGTGGTATTTTTTCATAAAACCTTTAGTTTTTGAGTTACAGGGTGTCTCAATATACATGCAACCCATGTCACTGCTAATAATTCTGCCAATATTAATGTTCTCGTTCTATTTTCTCAGATTTGAAGAGAGGAGACGATAACAACTAATAATTATCAATCAAAATGCCTTGGACAAAGGAGGAAAAATTTTTTTGCGTCACTACTTATTTGGAGACGAAATCATTCAAAACTGTGCAAGTGAAATTTTGCAGGAAGTTCAACTTCAACAATTATCCCCAGAAAAGCCAAATTTATCTTTGGGCACACAATTTCAAGCCACAGGATCAGTAAACAATCTCAACAAGAAAGCAGAAACACCCAGATCTGGCAGGAAGGTGACTGCAAGATCTCCTGACAATGTGAATGCGGTGAGAGATTCTGTCGGAAGGAGTCTGAAAAAGTCAATCCGAAGACGTTGCCAAGATCTGGGTCTTTCACGTGCGTCAGTGCAAAGAATCTTGATCAAGGATCTTCAGCTGTACCCATACAGGATCCAGATCAAGCATAAACTCACACCAGCTGACATGGCAAAACGTGTTGTGATGTGCCGGTGGTTCGAGAACAGATCGAAGAGGATCCTGACTTTCTTGATGATGTTTGGTTCAGCGACGAAGCACACTTCTTGCTCAGTGGGTATGTCAATAGCAAGAACAATGTGTTCTGGGGCACACAAGCCCCAGACGAGGTGCTTCAGAGGCCCTTGCACTCTGTGCAGGGTGTCAGGGTGATTGACAACTTCGCTCGTCGGCTTCAAGTGTGTGTGCAGCGCAACGGCGGTCATTTGGAACATGTGCTCTAATAAATGTATCCTTTGATCTAGAGACCTCAAATCTTCAGTTTTTAATTGTTATCATATCAGCTTCCAGGAAATGTAATCTTTTTTGGAGTTTATTTTCTGAGTAATAAAATTATTATCATGTCAATGGGTTCCATCTATTTTGAGACACCCGGTATTTTAGAAAAACTAATTTTTTGGGCCCATAGACCCCCTTTCAACTGAATGTCAACACAATAAAACATTCTCAAGCTGCAAATTGACATGTATTAGTAGTTTTCAATCAGCAATCAAAATCAATCAAAATCAGCCATTTTAAATTCATTGAAAATGCTTTTTGACATTCCAAAATGCCAAACATTAAATTATACAATTAACAAATTGTCATTTTGTCATATTTTAGCATGATAAATAATAATCTAGAACTTAAAATATTTTTTAGACACAAAATCTTTCATTAATTTACGTGATCTAATTTTGTTTCTAATAAGACCATCTCTACGCTCATGACCTACAACAGCCAAGGATGCTTCAGTGACAAGCTTGATGTGCCTTTCAACATTCTGACTGTGGCACTCGTCATCCAGTTTCAATACGGTATTAATGATATCACGCAGTTCATCATTACTGAATTCTTTTAATACAGGTGGAACAGTTTCCCATTGGGACATAGCAGACAGCTTGTGGTATGCAGAAGCTTTGAAATTGATGATTGGCTTTCTAAAGACCCTAACATTCTCATCTATAGCAGGATATTCATCAGTACCACCTTCATGATCCTCTTCATTCTCATCATCACTTTCAATTATTCCACCTGCAAAATCATTGCTACTACCAAATTCATCATCAAAATCCTCTATAACTCCCCTCAGACACAGAACTTTATTGACAGTACACCTCCTCACCTCTTCATCTTCATCAGCCAGCATTCCAACTAAAATATTTTCACCATGAGCAAAATAGCTGTTATTGTTTAATATGTCATAAGTGCTTTTTCTCTGTATCTGCGAACAGTTTGTGATCATGTTGATATATGTCAAATAAAACGTTTACAGTTTTCAGAAAATCATCCAGATCTTGATATTTAGGTCCCTTTTTCTTTTTGTCATACTTCAGAAGGCGGTTGAATTCCTTTATTTGGGTTTTCAGTCGGCTCTGTATGGCATTTACTGATATTGGATAAACATTATATGTGACCTACAATTTATGCAATTCCTCAGAAGTAGCTCTCAGTACAGCATCTGTTTTATAATCTCCGAAACACAAACACCTTTCAATAACTTGCTTCAACGTAGGCAATTTCCCTAAAGGAAACTGTTCTGCTGGCATAAAACGTACATCACCAAGTACTTTAGCAACTGTTTTCCTTGTAGAAGTCATACTTTATATTGCAAATGTTGAATTCAATGACAAATTGCAGTTGGAAATTTATAACAAAGGCACCTGAAAAAAAACAACAAGTTTTTAATTTATTACGTTTAAAAGAGTTCATGAAGCAGCCCCACCCTCTATTCTTTAATCAAGCATAATGGATGCAAGATAACAAGGAAAAGTCATATCATGTGATCATTATGTCCATGTCAACATCCTTTTAGGGCAATGTTAGTAATCAAAAAGCCAAATCATGCTTATTTTAGAATTTCTTTTGTCACTAAGGTCCGTCGAAAGGGGGTCTATGGGCCCCAAAAATTAGTTTTTCTAAAATAACTCAAAAACTAAAGGTTTTATGAAAAAATACCACACTTAATAATTTGTTCTAAATCAAATTCTGCATCTTTTGGTATGCAAACCATCTCTCTAGCATGTTCAGAAGAAGAGATATTGCCATTTTCCTGATTTTGCTAGTGTGGCATTAGATGTTTTTACAAAAATGGGGGTGGCCAGACACACGTTGGTGGCCACCAATTATTTTTTTCAGGAATCTTATTTTTATATCAAAAGCCAACTGTTAATGACTCTGATTAATTCTATCTTGAGTTTCAGCCTGGCCTAAATTCACAGACTGCTGTAACTTGAAAGGAACTGTACGTAGTACATCTGGAGTCAATTTTCCTACATGTAACCTGAAGGTTCACTTTATCTTTCACAAATGCCTGCAGCTCCTCAGCTGTAAGATCCGGTTGACATCTTGAGACAAAAATGTTTGCACTCTTCATTGGTACAGCCATCATATGATTTGTTTTGGCGACCCCTATGATACCCCACCATTCTCTGCCAGCCTTTGCCACAGGCTGACTCCTCCTAGCAGGTGCATGAGTGGGACCAGACCCCCTTGAGGGATCACCACCATTAGATATTGCAGTGGTTGTAGTTCTTGGAGGGGTCGCTTGCTTCTGGCCTCTCCTTACCACCATTGTCTAAGATGCCTCCTCATCATGACCCCTGACTGCATTCCCAGCATCCCAATTCACCAAGGTCCCTTGGGGGGTACCCTGTGTGAGATGGTATTGAGCTGGTGATGTAGCAGTGTCTGGATTCAGGGATCCAGGATAAGACTGAGAAGCAGAGGGCTCTGCACTCATGGATCCAGGATGAGGCTGAGTATGGCAGCCAAATAACAAATATTTGTTTCAACTAAATTATTACAATTTCAGAGACTAAGGTCTTGATAAATTTTACTTTATTGAAAGAAAAATTTGCCACAATGTTAGTTCACATACATGTTTATTTTAGTTAGGGTAGATTTAGTTCATTTTTCAATTCTTTGTTCACACAATATGTCCATTGCTACTATAATAGAAAAGTAATAGACTATTATCTATTACTTTGCCTTTTATTACTATTACTATTACAGCCAAAAAATTATGATCTGTTACTTCAAAAATCCTTTAATGGGCTATTATTATTACTGTTACCATTACCCAGTGTCTGATAGTAGTATACATTTTTAACATTGAATTACATAAGTCTTTGAGTTGTGGCTAAGCCCAAGAAAATTTAATCTTTTGTGAATAAAAAACAGGACTGGAAAAATTATTAGCATATTTTTTTTATGTACACCCGACTATTTGGACGGGCCATACTGGGTTGCACTTGTTTATCTGTCTGTCTGTCTATCTATCTATCTATCTATCTATCTGTCTATCTATCTGTCTGTCTGTCTATCTATCTGTCTGTCTATCTATCTGTCTGTCTATCTATCTATCTGTCTATCTATCTATCCATCTATCTGTTCTTCACACATTTGTGACTAGGCTTGAACAATTCAACATAAAATGATAACTTCATACACATGGATTATTACAAGATGATGTGTTATGAGCAAGAATAAGGTCCTTGCATCAAAGTTTCAAGGTCACAGAGAGAGATCAAATGGAAGTCCATGCCATAACTTTTGAATCACTCAACATAAATTGATGAAACTTCACACACATTTGAATGATCTTAAATGAACAATACTCAGGGTTACTGCATCAAAGGTGAAAGTCACAAATATAGTAGGTGACATGGATGTCATTCCAACATTGTTGTTGTTTTTACTGTGAATAATAATTGTGTGTTAATTTTAGAGCATACTGTAGAATGGGGTAACTGGACCCTACTAAGTTCAAAGTAAATTTTATTACTTTTTCCATATATTTTAGGTACTTATGCGTAGGTAGGCACCTACAATTTATGGAAAAAATTCATTCCTTTATATAATGAAATTTACCTTAAACTTAGTAAGGCCCAGTTACCCCATTTTACAGTAAATATTTTTTGAGGATGAAAATCCTAATAAAATGCATTTTATCTTTTAAATAACTTTATTCCAACACAAGATACTTAAATTTAATTTACATTTTCCATAATACAAGATATCAAAATTTTAAGCTTTTGATGTAGGCCAGATGTTTGTCTAAAATTAGAATATATTTCTATGAATATATATAACTCTATGCATCTGGGATTAGGCATTAATATTTATTGAGAGGATTAAGAAGTACTGTATTCAAAATTGTTTTAGAAGTAGCCTGCTTTGTAAGAAACTATGTAATAATTCAAAATGAGTTTGGCTTGAAGATTTCACAATATTTAAAGATACAATTGTCAGAATTATCACAGATTTAGCTAAAAGTAGAAAGTACAGGTTAATTGCATTGAAAAAAGAAAAATAAGTGAAATAGAATGCAGAAAGTATCTGATTAGTTTGAGTTATACCTGAAAAATCATCATCAAAAGGTGTAATTTATCAAAAACATTGCTAACTAGTGGGGTTTCACAAGGATTTATTCTTGGGACATTGCTATTTTTAACCACATTAAATTGCATACAGTTTGTAAATGATACCACACTTCTTTCCACCATAATTTAGACCTGATTAATGAAATGAACAGGCGATTAGAACATGTTTGTAAATGGATGTGTTCTAATAAACTTTTAGTGAACCTAACAATCATCTTGCATGATTATTACCACAAAATATATAAATACAAACTATTGAATAAAGAATGGGAATACTACTATTTTCAATGTGTTCAAAGTTGTCAATAAAAATAAACATACATCACCCATTCAAAGAGCAATCATCCCCCAATCATCTTTATAACATAGACTCCCCAGATACAGTTGAATACCTAAAATCTGAAAGCTTAGGGACTTACAGATTTTTGGATTTGTGAAATTTTTTAATTCTAGATAAATAATAAAAAATGAATAAATAAATAAATGGGAGGAAGATAATGTGATATGTAATACAGGCTGTACAATGTACAGTATGTCAGAAACAATGCATATAAAATAAGAAAATTAGTACATTACTTTTTATTTACCCTTCAAGGCTGACAGCTGCACAAATTAATTGTTGGAGCATCCATCAATGTCACTATCATCATGTCATAGGTGGAGTTAGACCTGTTGGTGATGTACGTTTAGAAGACTTCTGAAACAGCTGTGGCAGAGTCAGTTGTCTGTATGAATTAGCTTTCTTAAGTGTTTCTTGAATTTGGTAAATACTCATAATTTGTTGCTGAGTGATGAGAGAGCATTGTTCCAGGAATTTTATGTATTCTTCCCATAGTGCTATTCCACATTCCATAGTAATTTTTTCAACTTTTTCATTGTCATTATCACTTTCATCATGAAGTTCATCTTCTGGTTTCAAAACCATATTAACAATCTCATTGTCAGTCATCTGATGGACTACAGGTGCCTTACTGTTGCA
This sequence comes from Bathynomus jamesi, assembly GCA_023014485.1. Classification (NCBI taxonomy): domain Eukaryota; kingdom Metazoa; phylum Arthropoda; class Malacostraca; order Isopoda; family Cirolanidae; genus Bathynomus; species Bathynomus jamesi. The sequence continues at coordinate 272,955 of JAJOZX010005050.1, read as the reverse complement.
GTTCACCCACAGGCTAAGTTCTTCTTTTAATTCCTGGATATATATCTGAATTTCCTTATTGACATATTTGCTTCGGATTTTCGATAGTTTTGAAGTTTGGGAGTTTGGATTTTAGACATTTGACTGTATTTTATACACAAACCAAACTATGCAATGGAAACTGCAGGAAATGCACTCTCTTTCAAAGGAGCAGATGCATGGAATGCATTTCCCATGCATATTGGGCAGGATTCATCACAAAATGTATTTCACAAATCACTGTAAAAGCACTTCATTAGCTCCTACTGATGTATAAGTTCAAAACTGCCATTATTGCCATCGTAATTAGGTTCCCATTTTATAATCAGTTACCAAAAATATGTTAATTTCATTAAGCCCTTTTTAATTTCATAATTAACCCTATTTTTTTGTCTTAAGCAGCATTTATTTTCTACTAAATATACAATTGATAATTCTGTTTAAAATTGTGTAAAGTAATCAAACACTATTGTTATAAGTTTTTACCTTTTTTTTTATTATTATTATTTATTATTTATTATTTATTATTTATTATTATTTGCCATTTTCACTTCACTCGTGTAATAAGTAAGCTGAATCCCATTAATTTTGCCTAAAAAGCTTCCATAATTCTTATGACATGTTCACATTAGAATACAGTACTGTAAATTTATTAAATGTCTTATCAAATATTTAAATTATATACAAAAATATTGTAAAACTTTATGCAAATTGTATTCTTTTTCTGAATTTTTTAAAATTTTCATGATAAAAATTTCTTTAAAATGTGTAAAAAAAAATTTGAAATCCCTGCTGTAAATAATGTTCATTAACTAAAAACTTCCTTTGGCCTGAAAATAGGTTTTTCACAATAAAAAATACAGTAGCTATATAAATAAATGGAGCTCCAATTCTAAATTTATGACAGCCTGTGAAAAGAAAGGCCAAACATAAATAAAATTGCTTTAAACCATTGATTTAAATTATTTGATTTAAATTAGCCAATTGTAATATGAAAATATAACATCATTGAGATAGTGAATATTTCAGTCATGCGAGTCATTTAGATCTAATAAAGTGATAAAAATATTTGAGTGATTGCAGTTATACCTAAAAGATAAAGTAAGGACTGTCAAGTTTATAAACTATGGAAAAGAAAGTTACACTGATTTGGGGGTGGATCCAGAGCACAATTTTGGGTTGGGGGGTCATCTTCTAGAACCTGAGATTATAATACATTGGCAGGCAAATGGTGTTTGAGGGGCATTCCAGGAGAGATCACCCAATGCATGTCACCACTCCAACTTGGATTTTGATGAAAATTGACATATGGGGTTCTTCCGGGTGCTGATTTCACTGGTCAAAATAAAAAAGTTCTATGACCCATAGTTTTTGAGATATGGGCCCCCAAAATCTTGGGAGCCCCACTAGGGTGACAACTTATAGGGATAAAATTTGAAATTCAAAAAAATTTGCCAGCCATTTGTCCAATGCTGCCACCCTATGAGGAAACACCGTAGACGAAATCTCATGGAATTTGGAAAGCATTTAGGGGTGCCTCGAGTCACATGAATGAAACTGTCGCGCGGAAGAAATTTCAAGAATGAACGAGTTTTGACAACGCTTCAAAAACAAAAATGTTTCGAGAACGCAAGTGTATTATATAATTTAATAGAATTGTTTCCTTTATTTCATACTATAGATTATGCAAATTGATTAATTTATTTCATTAAATTAAAATTTTCATAAATAAATCGTTAAATAATATGATGTGTATCAATCTTTGGATGATCAGCTTTTGGTGCTTCAAGTTCATTTTGCATATGACTGCCTGACTGAAAACAACGCTTAGAAGTTCTCTCCCGATTCTTTTAAGATATCTAAGGTAATATTTTTTATTTTCATACATTGATTATATTATTATTGGAAATTGTTCTAGAAAAGTTTCATTAATTGTTGGCATAGTTTGATGTTTAAATTATATAAATTTGGAACTGAATTTGATTTCCTATGATAATATATATACGAGTATATAAATATATATATATACAGGGCCGTCGAGAGGGGGGTCAGGAGGGGCCAGTGCCCCGGGGCCCGGGTGTCTGGGGGCCCGCAGGAGAATAAAAAAAATTGTAAAAAATAAATAAGGATCATAATAATCATTAAGAAATTGTGACGTTTTTTTTTCATTCAGAGCTCCTTACATGTAATATCTGAGTATCCTAAAAGTCAACACTAAAATTCATCAATCTGACACATTTTTTCAAATGTAGCTTCCGTTTTCACGCTTTGTGGTATGATCGAAAGTAGCCAAGGTCAATAACTTGAGAAATATTTAACCAAATCTCTCACTTGTGTTTTGGGTGTTGCACGAAGAGGTTTGAAACACTTGAACTATTGAATTACTTAATTTTATAAAGTTAAATATTATATTATTAAAGTTATAATATATATATATATATATTATATATATATATATATATATATGTAAAAATGAAATGAATAATCAATATTCATTTTTACATAAGAACCAAAATCGCTTAACGCGAGTTTGGATAATAATTTTACTTGTGGCTTCCTATTTTTGTTCGTGTCAAAACCCTACGATCTACCATACCTATGGTTTAGTCGTATCCATTTTTATTTGTTATAGAAGTTATTAATTAATTATGATTGTCTTGCATCTCACCCTCGTCCCTAGATTATGCATACACATTGCATATAACAGGATTGGAACCCGTAGTTGTACTTCTTAGTCATTAATGCCCACTCTTTGCCTCTAATTCATTCTTGTAAATCTTCCTAATAATGATTTGTATTATACGTACAAAATTCAATAACTATGACGTCATAAAGTAACTTAATTCTCTTCACATTTTCCATACCTTGAACACTGAATCACGTGTTTAGTATTTGGACATCTTCCGTATTGAATGTATGATAAATTCTTTAATAATAATAATAAAAAGAAAAAAAAACTTCATTCTCTATACATCATTATTTATGTTGTTTCCTACCTATTGTCTACTGATACCTATCAACCTATCAGTCCATATTTTACGCGCATCTATATTACGCACACAACCTATTCTGTTACTTACATGTAAAATACGTCCACATGTATTTTTTATTTTTTTATTTTAAGTGCGTTCACCCTCAAGACATTCATTAGGCTTACAGTAGTTGAGTGGTTGAATTCGCGAATCACAGCAGAATTGAACGTTTCTAAGATAAACAACATCTTTCGCTCTGATCCAAATTTATAACATATAATGTAATATAACATATTATGTTGTATATAAATTATCTTGTCATGTCTCATGTACTTGTGTTGTACTAATAACCATATATAATAACCATATATAATCTGACCATATAATGTAACCATATATATATATATATATATATATATATATATAAACACTGTAAGAATGGTAACGACGTAATGTACTTCAATGAAACTATAATTGAATGTAATGACTTTATATATAATGTAAGAATGTACTTTAATAGAACTGTAAGGGACAATCATAAGCGAATGGGAAGTAATCCATAATCGAAATCATAATTGTAATAAACCCAAACAAAAATGTACTCAGTCATGTACTTCAATTGTACTTGTGTACAACTATGAAATGAAATCGCCTTCAGAAATGAAGACGTGGCAAAAAAAAATAAGATTAGTTTTTATTTTTATTTATTTTTTTAAAAATCTTTATTGGAATCTTTCAAACATCTGATCGTGTTTAAAAGGGGGGAAACTTAACCTCCAACTGCCGTTTCCCAACATTCAGGCTTATATATTATACATGTATTTGTAAAATGAGGACACTTCATTACGGCTCTCTGCTTTGGTCACTGCTAAGAGACTCCCCTTGTTAGCAGCCTCGCTGCGGGGAGGGGGCAGAGGCCCCTTGCCTCCTTAATATTTTTAGATTCTGGCCTGAGCTATGGTCGAAAGAGGTCGAACCTCTACCCCTGTAAAATTCAGACCACTACCTGTAAATTTTTAAGAAGAAAATTACAGTAAGAGAAACTTTTTTATTTTCCCCCTCGAGTTGGGCTATCTTCAGAGGAATTTAGTCAAGAAAGTAGAAGTATCAGAGTATTATTGAAAGAAAGAATTAACAGAGTGTCGACCCCATAAAGCGAGAGAAAAGAATTAGAAAGTTATAGAAGAATATCGGTTGCTTGCCTCCGTAACTAGAACCCCCGTCGATCAGAACCAACCCAGGGCCATAGACGGAGGGGTTAATATATATATATATATATATATATATATATATATATATATATATATATTAATAGATTTATTGCATATATAAATGCCTTGACACTTGTGTAGGGGCCTGTAATGTTTGCTAGCCCTGGGGCCCATTAATGGCTATCGATGGCCCTGTATATATATAAAGGGTGTCAGGAAATGAGGCCCCCCCCCCCCCCCCCCCCCCCCTGTACAAAGAGAAACTGAAAGGAATAGAAAAAAAACAGACAAAACCACGCGAAAGAGCGTTTAATTTTGAATAAAAAACACTTGTTTTAATATTGGGTGTTGCCCCCATTTGCAGCTCTGACGGCCATTAATCGACGGGGGTATGATCCCAGAAGTGTCTCAAAGAGATCGGTGTCATGACTCATTTCTTCAAGGACTTCGTTGATCTTTGCAGTCATAATTTCTGTTGAATACCGATTCTCAATGGGTTGTTCCAGCATTAAGGACTCCACCCGATCCTTCATGATGGATCCGACATGTTCACAGACATTAAGATCGTGAGAATTGCCAGGCCATTCATTATTTCCGAAAAAATCAATGTTATTGTCCTTAAGCAGTTGTTCAGTCGCAAGTGCTTTCATACAGGGGGCTTTGTCGTGAAGAAAGGTTGCCTGTTCAACATCCAAAACACACCCGGTGGTCTTTCAAAAATGGAATTACATGTTGGGCTAAAATTACATTTCGAAAATAAGGCCCATCCCAACTGGTTCCTCTTGGTTTGATAACCCAGATGAGCTTCCGAATAGAGAACATAATGAAAACACCCACACATGCTGGATTTTTTACTATTTCTCGATACTTCTGGTCGTCTGGGACTTCATCAGGAGTTGTTGCCCAAACCCGATCATTCTGAAAATTTGGTTTTCAGGAGACATAAATGAAGAATTCATCGCTGACAACCAAGTGAAGGAAATAGTCTTCCGTCCATTCCTCAAGATAATCACAAAACCATAGCCGATCTTCAATATTAAGATCACTCTTCCGTGGCTTAGCTATTTCATGCCAAGCACTCAAGCCTTGGCGAACTCGAAATTGATGCACAAGTTGCCGATTGACTATCTTACCACGACGGATAAGTATCTCTTTCGCTACCTCAGAGCAGCTCTTCTTTCGGCGCCATGATGCAGCAAGCACAATGTCTTTCGATTCTTGAGATAATTTCTCCGGTCTTCCTCCTCAAAATTCTTTTTCACAATCTTCAGGATTCTTATTCCAATTCCTTTTGACAAAGTCTTCTGATCTTTTTAATCTCTCAGCCACCCAGTGTCGAGTTATGAAAGTTGCACCAGCTTCCTTTGCTTCACGAAATGTGACAGCTCGAATGCGGTCAAGAACTCGCTTTTTCTCTGAATCGTTCAAAATAGATGATGCCATGGTTTCTGTGGGGAAAAAAAATGGTAAGAATTAAAATCACAGGAATAGAATATAATGGTTTTTATTCAGATTTTAATGCTCTTTCAAGTGGTCTCGCCAGTTTTTATCTATCTCTTCTAGTTTTTGCTCTACAGGGGGGGGGGGCAATCATTTCCTGACACCCCGTATATATATATATTACAATATAAATGAGATCTTTAAAAATGGAATCATAATACGAAAAAAAATTAATGCTTTGATTCTTATTTTAATTTAATATACGTTTCTTTTCTTTCTTAGGCCCAATGGTGACTACCCGCACAGCGAGTCAAATTTGGCTCATTGGCCATCCCATACCCGAGATCAAGGGCACACAGCTTCCTTCAATTGGAGACATTTTACGCCTGTTTTTTCACTTTCACATAGAGCACAAGAAGACAGTGAATGACTCAGCGAAGGAGGTGGCATCATCAGTCATTGGTTACTGGGAGAAATCCCGGATACCTACCATCACAGAGAAGAGCATTGGTCAAAAAGTGGTAGATCTTTTTCTTACTTGGAAGCTTCTCCAGAAAAATCGTGCTCGTGCTACGGAAACCCAGCGGAAAAAAGAAGATGAGTTCCGTGATAATTTGGAAAATCTTTTCGATGTCGCCCACCCTAAAGCGATGGAACTTTTGACCATCGAAGAAGATCGAGCCTTCCTTATTGCTCAGCGAGAAAAAGGGAGGAGGGGAGTAATGGGAGGAGTTGACAAGAAAATGGCTCATTCTGTCATGCATCGGGAACAAACTGAAAGACGCCTAGCTCAGCACCAACCTCAAGCCAATATTACTTTTGAAAATATTGAGCTAGAATCTTCTACATCTGAAGCACCAAGTTCTGCGCCATCATCTGAAGACTCACCGCCCGCCTCTCCTGAGGAGAGTCATCACTCCCGAATTGGCAAGTACATTGGATCGCACAGGAATCAGTCATCATTCAGCACACCAGATTATCGATGCTACGGCTAGAAGCAGGGCCGGACTTTCACCTGCTGAGGCCCTAAGCTATATGAAATTTGAGGCCCTTCTCTAAAAAAATTCGGGTAAAAAAATTTAAAATAATTATACATGACTATTATTTATTAATGATTACAAAATTAAATTAGTTACAAAATGTTCCTTTTAACTAATTAATTGATTTATTCCATTTGCCGCATAGAAAATAATTACTGCCCTTAACAATTAGCAAGTATTCAGTACAAATATTTAAACAAAACTAAATTTAATAATAATCCCCTTTTTATTTAAAACATTCTTTTCCGTGATTTTTCTCTAGCAAAATCATCAATTATTTCATCGAACGGTGTGCAGCGTAACTTGTCACTTTCTATACATAGAAGACTAAGTGCAGCCAGTCTATCTTGCGACATGTTTGTTCGAAGTTCATTTTTTATTCTTTTTAGCTGTGAAAAAGAGCTTTCTCCTGAGCAATTTGTAACCATCAAGCATAGGAATAATCGTAAAATGCCTTCTACGTTTGGGAAAGCTTGATGAATTTTGTCTTTGTAGATTATTTGATATAGAAACTTGTGGCTAACATGTTTGATGAATTAGTGTTAAAGAATAAAAACTAATGATAAAATAAAAATATATTTAAAAAAATGAGGCCCCCGAGGGTGTGTGGCCCTAAGCTATAGCTTATTTAGCTTATAGGTAAGTCCAGCACTGGCTAGAAGCCTCGGCCATAACTCATAAAAACTCGCGCTCAACTATGAAACCATTAGAAAATCACGAGAAAGGCTCCGTTTCGGCGATGGCAGAAAAGATTAAACAAAGGTTCACACCCAACAAAGTGCTCACTGTTCACTGGGACGGAAAAATTCTACCAGATGATGGTGGTCGGTGTGACTGACTAGCCATTTTCGTAACCGGAGTTGATACCGAGAAGCTCTTGGGTGTACCTACAGTGCCCGCGAAAAGTATCCGATCACCCTTGAAATTTGTATTTTTTACATAAAAAACAATGTTTAAATGTATACTAACCTTATATTAGTATTTTGTCATCTGTCCTTTGGTTTGGATGACTTGTTCTAGACGTTTTGGCATGGATTTAATCAAGTTTTGACAAACTTCCACTGATATTTCCTTGCACCATACCTTTTTGATGGCCTCTTGTAATTTTTCGACTGAGCCAGTGTCGTGGCATTCAACCTTATTTTTTATTATTAGCCACAGATTTTCTATCGGATTGAGATCTGGACTATGCACTGTGCTTTGGGTATTTTCCCAATGAAAACCTTGGGCTGCATCCTGCACTACAAATGAGTAGTTTTCTGAAAAGTCACCAAGAACTACAGCTGTATGGCTATTTAAATTGTTCTTCAAGTTTTTTAGAAATGCACTCTGATTCTTTGCTATAAAGTGATGACGTGTCAATTTGACAATTTTTGTGCTTAATGAATTTATAAAATCATCTACAGATTGTTTTTTCAACCATATTGCATCAATCTGTGGTAACCCATTGTTTATATTTTATTTCCTCACATTCAGGATCGTTAACACTTTGAAAAGTGAGCAAAAAATTCTTAATACCTTGTTCTTTTGGACAGAGATTACATATTTGCATCATGCAATTCCTGTTGTTGACATCACACACTGCTTTCTCCATAAGAGTTGTGTATTCCAACCCTTTGACACACAAAGCTGAGAATTGTATTTTGGCATTCTGGTGGTATGTACATACACACACAGAATGGGTACCAGCAGCTCCAGCTAAAACACAATGTCTGGGGCGAAGGCTGGCAAAACTAGAGAAGCCAGTTTGGGGTAGAGTTGCACCGATACCAATATTTTGGCCGATACTGATACTACAAAAAAGTGCCGATACCGATACTTTTTAATTAATTAATAGTTTTAAAATTGATTATTAATAAAAGTTCAAGTAAATGATATAATAATACTCTTTAGAATCATATCTTTAATATTTGATCCTGTATGTGATTCTTCGAAATGTGCTACTCTTAATACAGCCACTTTTTGTTCAAAATCTTTGGTTATACAATGTCCAGTTAAACTAATAAATGGAGTATTTGCTGTAGATGATGTCCATCAGTGGCGTGCGGTCCATGGAAGCAAGGGAAGCAATGCTTCCCTATTCAAAGAAAGAAGAAAATGCTGTATTAGGGTATACTTTAAAGTTTAAACATTTCAATATGTGTTAATAATTTGTACAAAATCATTTTTTTATACTATTTATAGCATTTTATTGGTAATCAAGTGGATACATAGTATATACATAGTATATACATAGTATATACATTGGTTGCCGTTCGTGCAAGAACCTTTAAGAAAGCCGACACAAAAAATCTCGAGTTGGACAACAATTGACGAAATGCATCCTTTTTCCCAATGACTTTTGCTTTTTTTTTACTGTTACAAATTGTTTCTTTCCATTCTAAAAACTCATTTAATGTTTAATAATATAGTATTTATTGAATACAACAAGTTTCATATATAGTTTTTCTACTAAAAAATTCCATGGCCATGTTAAGCGAAAAAGAATATATATTTATCGTTATGTTATTCTTCCCTATGTCAAAAAGGAAGCAATTTAGATTTCACTGTCCAGATCTTATAGTTAATTTTCTTGAAATATCTGGCAACTTATACGTGCTGTGAAAGGCTTGCAAGTTTAGCTTTAATCTCAATTGAGAAAAAGCTTCTTAAGTATATGAAAACTGATGCCTTTTACGAAGAAATAATAGATATACTTAATAAAAAAGAAAGAGGAATAGAATTAACCTATAAGTAAAGTAAGTAGATGATTATGTGTATTTTGTTTTTATTATATATGAGTATTTTAAAATTTTATTTTATATAATCTTTGTTGTTTTTGCTTGAATTGCTTCCCCTTGACAAAAAATCACTGCACGCCACTGATGTCCATATATCACTTGTAAAAGAAATACTTTCAGCTGCATCTAAAATTGCTTGGACTTTCTCTCTCACTGATTTATATATATATTTGGAATAATGGTTTCTGAAAAATACCTTCGGCTAGGAATTTCATAATTGGGACATGCTAATTTCAATACTCTCTGGAATCCAATGTCTTCTACTATAGAATAGGGTTGGCTATCAATTGCTATCATTTCCCCAATACATTGATGTAAAGCTTTAGCTTGAGAATTGTTAATGTCCCATACTTTTTTAGTGGCAAATAAATCATGAAGGGTTTGATTTCCTAATTTTTTTGATACAGGCTTTAAGGTTTCAATTTTCCTCTTCTTTTTCAGTCTGTTTTCTTCTTCTTCTACCAATTTTAGTTCTGCCTTGATTTCTTCATTATGTTTGCTATGTAAATGCTTCTGTAAATTAGTGGTATTACATACTTTCTCATATTTTCCACCTCTAGATATTAACTCATGGCATAAGTTGCATTTTGCTTTCAGTGTTGTAGTGATACTGTTTTTGTCCTGTTGATCTAAAGAGACAGTATAAAATTTCCACACACAACTGCTTCCACTTTTTGATTTATAACTTGCCATTTTCAATTTAAGGGGCTAAATTGTCGATGATTATTATTAATTATTAAAAATAATTAAAGTGCTCCAACATATCACTCTTAATAATTATATTGAATGAGAATTATTAATCTTATAAATTAATAAATAAAGGCCTATTTATTTGTTTGAAACAGAAATTTAATAGTTCTTAATTTTACTCTGCAATAGATATTAAAGAAATTAGAACATAATGTATTAAATAAAAACCATTAATTCCTATAACTAATAACTATATAGGGTATAGCTATGCCTTTTACATATGGATTTCATTCCTTAAAAGGTAGGCTAGAAGGTGTTTGCATATTATTTAAGGGCTTTCATTCCAAGACAGCTCAAAATAATATTAAATTCATTAAACTAAGAGTTAATTAAATAAATTAATAAAGAAATTTATTCATTTTAATTATAGAATAGTTTTCATTGTAATAATATAGCGGAGCAATGACTACATGCTATTAGTCTAGCTTAGCCATTACTTTTACAATTAAGATATATATATATTTGAAATCAATTAATAAAAAGACAATATATATCTTATTGCTGTAAACTATTAGCTATCATATATAGCATACAGTAATGAGACTAAGATCACAATGGGCTCGTGTAGTTTACTTAGGGCCTTGGCCCTAAAGCCATTACTAATAAAGTTAGGAGATGTAAATTTAATGTTATATAAAAATATTTTAAATTAAATTAATACAAAGATGATAATTTTATAACTTATTACTGTAAACTATATTATCATACACTGGTATATATTGGGGGTGTATATACAGTAAAAGTACTGCTATCACTGTAGGCTGGTCTAGCTTACTTGGGCCCTATAGCCATTATTAATACATAAGAATTGTAAATTTATTTACCAGAAATATTTTTTATTTTATCAATATATATATTTGAAATTAAATTAAGAAAATATATATATATCTTATTATATAAAGTTCTAAACCAATGAATGCATATAATGGCAGTGTATTATCAATAACTTTACACACGAGATTCAAGCATTCAAGCAACTGAATGGTTTATTATGATTATGCATGCCGTGTGGTGCCATCTATGAACAACTTTACAAAACTTTCATTTTTACTGAAAACTATTACTGTAATTTGAAATTGTATATTTATATGATACTGTATTACTATTGTTGGGTTACGTCGTCGTCGTCGGCCTAGGCAAGCTACGGCTTGGGACCGTAGCGCATCTATCCGGTATAGGTTAACCTGGATGTGTAGCCATAAGCACTGCCGCTAGTTAAGTGCCAACCAGTGATTATCTCACTAGCCGTATTGAGTCCGTTAGGCGAAACTGCGACAGTACCAAAGGTGGAAAATATAACCCTTGGATTTCTATTATTTATTTGCAAAATGGACATGGTATTAGATTAAAATAAATATTTGAATATAAATAATTAACTGACAATTGTGATATATAATTAATTATGTTTACATACAATAAAAATAATACAGTATACATAAAATTAGTATTAATGTGGTTCACAATTGAATTATGAGGGGTAACTAATTTAAAATGAATTTATAACTATTCCGAAATTCAAGACGGTAAAATTAACATTTATCTTGAAACTAAAATAAGAGTATTCACTACACACTCCCCCACCAGAGAGGAAGTTCAAAGAGTTCCGAACGACACAGATTTTCCCTGGACCTTTTTGGTAGCTACATGTACCTCGCTTAAGGTTGATTCCAAAAACGCAGGCTTAGACGATCGATAGAAACCTTGTCGACCTTGGAACCGCGCTGGATGAGAAATGATTTGCGCGTACGTCGGAGAACTTCATAGGGCCCGTCATATGGACATTGGAGAGGCCGTTTTGGAGAGGTACACGAACGAAAAACGTGGGGTGCAAGATTGGAGGGCTGGGGAAACAAAGATGTTCTGTTGGCTAGTCAATCGAGGGGGAACAGGCTGAAGGGACTGCATGTGAGAGGAAAGTGTTTGAGCGAATTCCGTTAGGATCACATGACTTATCCCCTGCAGTGAAGTAGCCACCTGGTAGCCGCAGTGTTGTTCCATAGACTAGTTCAGCCGCTGTAGTCTTCAGATCACTCTTAAATGCAGAGCGAATACCAAGCAAAACGAGTGGAAGCTTATCCATCCAATGGGAGTCTTCGTGACACATAAGGGATGACTTCAGCTGGCGATGGAAACGTTCGACGAGGCCGTTAGCTTGCGGATGATACGCACAGGTATGCGCATGTACTGTACCCAACAAGCTGGTAAACTTCTTCCAAAGCGAAGACTCAAATTGGCGACCTTGGTCAGTGATGACTTTTGTCGGCAATCCAAATCTTGATACCCATCCATGAAGAAAGGCTCTTGCAACAGTGTCCACTTGGATATCAGGAAGTGGGATGGCTTCAGGCCATCTGGAAAAGCGGTTCGAGACAGGTGAGCAGATAACGTTGGCCTTGAATCACTGGAAGAGGGCCAACAATGTCTACATGAATTACCTCAAATCGCTGGGATGGGGGCGGAAATGCGTCAAAGGGGGACCTGGTGTGCCTTTGGACTTTGGCACGCTGGCAGCAAGGCACGTTTTGGTCCAATGTTTGACATCCTTCCGCATCGAGGGCCAAACAAAGCGAGAGGTAACCAGGTGTTGCGAAGCACGGATACCAGGATGGGAGGGCTTATGAAGATCCGTGAAGACTGCTTTTCTGTGACATGGAGGGACATAAGGGCGAATAGCAGCTGTTGATACGTCGCAATAGAGGGGCACAGACAATCCTGGCATGCTCATTTTCTTGAGGGAAAGTGAGTGAGTGGAGTCTTCTCTGAGCAGGTCTTGTAGTTCCGTATCCTTATCTTGATCCTGTGCAATAGCATTCCACAGTGTAGAGCTGAGGGTAACAGAAGTAATCTCTATTCTTGAAAGTGCATCCGCTGGAGTGTTCAAGACACCTTTGATGTGGCGGATATCTGTGGTAAATTGCGAGATATAATCGAGTTGCCTGATGACTCTGGGAGAGTGGTTACAGCTGTTTTTATTGAAGACAGTGACCAAAGGTTTGTGGTCGGTAAAAACACAAAACTCTCGGCCTTCAAGGAAATGTTGAAAATGCTTCACGTTTAAGTAAATAGCAAGAAGTTCACGTCCGAAAGCACTATAACGCGTTTGGGCTGGCTGCAGCTTTTTCGAGTAAAACGCGATGGGTGCTTGTTGACTGTTAATGGTTTGTTCCAACACCCCACCAATCTCAACATCTGATGCATCGACCGTCAGAGTTGGGGCATTACTGATAGGAAATGACAGAGACAATGCACTATTGATAGCATTTTTGGCATTGTTGAACGCCTGTAAACTATCGCTACACCATACCAATTTCGTTACCTTGCGTTTGTGTGTGATCATAGCGTGTAGAGGAGCAAGAACACTGGCACAGTTTTTAATGAACTTGTGGTAATAATTTACCAAACCTAGAAACCGACGTAACTCACGCTGATTATTTGGCATAGGGTAATTTTTATCACTTCACACTTGTCCTGAAGGGGGGTAATTCCGTGCTGCGAAATCGTGTGACCAAGAAATTCCAAGGTTGGCTGTGCAAACACACACTTAGATGCATTAATAGTAACACCGTATGTTCTAAGCGTTGAAAGAGGAGTGAAAGATGTTCCTTATGTTCCTCTTCCGTTGAACTGGCCACAAGCAAATCATCGATGTAGGCATAAACAAAGTCTAAGCCTCTGGTGACCTCATCTATAAACCTCTGAAAGGTTTGCGCAGCATTCCGTAGCCCGAACGGCATCTTCACAAATTCGAATAACCCAAATGGTGTACAAACTGCAGTCTTGGGAATATCCGAAGGCTCTACGGGAATGTGGTGGAAAGCCTTAACGAGATCTATTTTACTGAAGATAGATTTGCCGTGGAGAAGAGAAGTAAAGTCTTGGACATTTGGTACCGGATATCGGTCCGGGATGGTTGTCGAATTCAAAAACCGGTAATCCCCACATGGTCTCCAGTCTCCTGACTTCTTCTGGACCAGGTGTAGGGGAGAGGACCAACTGCTTTTGGAAGGTCTTATTATCCCAAGATCTATCATAAGCTGGAATTCCGATTTGGCAGCTTTCAGTTTGTCCGGGGCAAGACGTCTGGGTTTTGCAAACACAGGGGGACCTTTTGTTGTAATGTGATGGGTAATGGTGTGCTTAATGGTATCACCCATCTGCATCGGTTGAAGAATTCCTGGATATCGCTGGAAAAGGCACTGGTACATGGAATTAGGGGGAACGAGGGAAAGTGCAGAGTTCGAGGCGTCCGGAAGGGCAACCTGTTTGGCAAGAACAGAAAGCAGTGTGGCCTGGTCGCATAAGCGTCGCTTGTCAAGATCCACCAGGAGTTTGAAATGCTGGAGGATGTCAGCGCCGATTATGGGATGCTGCACTTGAGCACAGATGAAAATCCACTTGAAGGATCGGTGAAGGCCCAAGTTTAGTTCACGCGACTGAGTACCGTACGTGGGTATGCGTGAACCGTTAGCAGCGTATAGAGGCGGAGATTCCGAGTGTGTATGACCAGATTTTTGAGGGAATACACTGACTGACGCTCCGGTATCGACCAAGAAATTGACACCAGAGTTCCTGTCCTTTATGAATAACAGGTTGGCAGTGCGAGTACTAGACGCCATTAGGACTCGCTGCTGGGGTTTTCCGACGAAAAATTGCAAGGGGAGATGCACTTCCTAGCCTTCTTTCCAAATTTGGAGTGGTAGAAGCAGATCTTCCCGGAACTCGAACGATGCCTCTTCGTAAATCTTGACCGAGAATGGCTTCTTTGCCGTTGATTTTGTAGCAGAGAACAAACGTGGTTGAGTCGTTGACTTAACTCTTTCACTTTCAACTCCAGTTCCGATTGTGTGTTCACGTTGTTGACTGGAGCTGTGTCAATCTCCACTACTTTGTCGGCAGTTTCTGCTAGTTTATCAACTGGAGTAGCAGGATCCATAGTGGCCAAGACACGCTGAGCTGATGGAGGAAGTTTCTGCAAGAACAACTGTCTAAAGATGTCCTTATCGAAGGTTTGTGCGCGTTCGCCTAGAGCGCACTGCATAGCCCTCAGCATTTGAGTGGGCTTACGGTCTCCAAGTTGTTCTTTTGAGATTAACTGATGTAGTTTCTCACGCTCGGAGACAGTGGTGCGGCACAGGATGGCAGACTTCAGATCGTTGTATGGGTCCTCACTCGTGGAAGTAGACACGATGATGTCACGGACTTCAGAGATGATGCTCGCTGGTAGAGAGGACAAAACATGATCGTATTTCGTCCTGCTAGCGGTGATCCTTCCCAAGTTGAATTGTGATTCCACTTGGTGGAACCAAATAAATGGATCACCCGGCCAGAAGACGGGGAGCTTTACGCTCAAGTGGGAGATGACACCAGCGTCGTCAGGCATCTTCTCCTATGCTTGCTGACGTACAAGCAAGACGACAAGTTCCCAACGAAGGAGTGGAGGTTGAGACGAGCGCAGGCACAGAGCGCACGGGCAGGGGTGGGCAGAGGGCACGAGCGACATTACAGTCTGATCCTAGTCGCTCGGGTGAAGGGGGTGATGGGCACGAACGACGTTACAGTCTGGTCCTAGTCGCTCGGGTGAAGGGGGTGATGGGCACGAACGACGTTACAGTCTAATCCTAGTCGTTCGGGTAAAAGGGGGGAATCCAACTCCGGAGTCACCAATTGTTGGTTTACGTCGTCGTCGTCGGCCTAGGCAAGCTACGGCTTGGGACCGTAGCGCATCTATCCGGTATAGGTTAACCTGGATGATGTAGCCATAAGCACTGCCGCTAGTTAAGTGCCAACCAGTGATTATCTCACTAGCTGTATTGAGTCCGTTAGGCGAAACTGCGACAGTACCAAAGGTGGAAAATATAACCCTTGGATTTCTATTATTTATTTGCAAAATGGACATGGTATTAGATTAAAATAAATATTTGAATATAAATAATTAACTGACAATTGTGATATATAATTAATTATGTTTACATACAATAAAATAATACAGTATACATAAAATTAGTATTAATGTGGTTCACAATTGAATTATGAGGGGTAACTAATTTAAAATGAATTTATAACTATTCCGAAATTCAAGACGGTAAAATTAACATTTATCTTGAAACTAAAATAAGAGTATTCACTACACTATAATGAATATTTGTAATCTTGTATAGGGGCCTATAGTTACATTTTATGATTTTTTGTTTTGTTAGTAAATATAAACATTGCTAATTTTGATAAAATATATATTAAACAACTAAATAAGATATTACTGTATAATAATAAAAAAATTTAATTTTATATAAAATAAGATAATTTCTTCAAAAAACAGTAATTCAAAGTATCGGTATTGGTTTTCAGAACAGTATCGGCCGATACCGATACTTTGTGAAAAGTGGCTGATACCGATACCAATACATTGGTGCAACTCTAGTTTGGGGACTATCTGGATTATTTTTATAGAGACTAAAAGCTTCTTTCAGATTCATTAACACCAGTCTTTTCTGCACAGATTGTTTATACCCACTTTCATTTCTGATACTCAGGCAGTCTTTTGTACCTGGGCACAAATGACTAATTTCATCTGATTCAAAAAATTTCTGAACAGAATCTTTAGTACCTTTAGTTATTACTTTTCCTTTTGAGATGGGTTCAATTTCAGGAATAATTCCAAGTCTTTGTTTTATATTTCTGCTTTTCTTAACTAAATATTCAGTTGCCTGAAATAGATTTATAGTTTTTGATATGGTAAATGGAGATAATGTCAATATTTTGAGTTTCCTCTCATAACTGTCAGTAGAATGGAAAGCTTCAACCAGTTCATTCATGAGATGAATCATTGACCTGAAACAAATTCATGAATGTATAATAGCTATAAACAAAACATTACATGTGCATATTAAATTTTTTGGATTATAATATTGATTTCAAGTGTAACAAAATGAGCATTCTTTGAGATAGTTAAATTAAACCAAAAATTATTTTGTGACCAAATGAACTCCAAATGATTATGGGCCCATTGATCTCCAATCTTTAGGGAGTTGTGCTTCTAGTTTCTACTATCAAAGGTGAATACCTACATTTTGTTTTTATGCTTCAGTTTTAGTTTAGGTATATTCCTACTTAATAGCGTATCATTTTAAAATTCATACCTTTGGGTTTCATGATCCAACTTTGTGGCTTTTGATGGGCTTGGGATCTCAATTTCTAAACTTGTTTCTAGCTGTTGTTTTAAAGAACGACATGCTTTTTCTATTGTTTGAATAGCTTTTGCTTCTTTTCTTGAGGAACTCAAACCATCTGAAATTTTTGAATTAATAAATATTTGACTCCATTTGATATATATGGACAATAATAATTGTCAACATATTAATTTCATTAAGTTTTTCAGCAACTGCTGAAAAACTGTCTTGAAAGTAAATGCATTATAAATAAATAATATAAATAAAAAAAATTATAAATATAAAAAGTACCTATCATTAAATATCATACTTACACTTCTTCACTGGAGTCACAGCAAGACTTTCTAGAACTTGAGAAACCTCTTCTTTGGCATTACTTGATATACTTGGATCATATTCATCACTTTCTGAAATAACATTCTCAGAAGACTGATTGTGATCAGACTCTTCACTTTGTGATGTTGATAGCAACTCTGGTCTCTGGGTCAATAATTTTCTACAGTTGCTACATAGTACAGTATTCCTTTGTAGTTTCCATTTACATCAATCATAAAGTGATTGGCTGATGGTTCTTATATCCTTGTGTAGGCCCCTATCTTTTTCTTATATTTTTGTAAAGGATCATCACAGTATCTAACCATTTTTCATTACTGAAAATACACAATTGTAAATCTCAAAAATAAGATATGATTTGACTCAAAATAAGCACATCTGTAATAAAAATAAGCATAATTAACAAACATTTGAGAGAGAGAGTGCGTGAATATGAGTTATACATAGGATGTAAATATATCATTTGTAGTTCTCTACTTTAGTCTGCGTAAAAATGTCAAAATTTCAATGTACAGGTGACCCTCGGTATACACGCGGGTTAGGTTCCTGAAAACGCCTGTGTAAACTGAAACCATGCATACAGGGACTAATACCTTATGGGAAAAAAATACAATCAATCCCTAGACCAACTAACCTCCTCCCTATGACCAACTATATTTCCTCATAATCACTAAAACACGTACAGAAACACCAAAACACATACTATACATACATGTATATTTATATATTAACTGCACATAATATTATTACTGCAGTAACAAGAAAAAAATGGTTTAACTTACAAATAAAGGTAGGCAGATTGGGTAGAGTTGCTGCGGACGATGTTTACTGGTGAGAGTGTTGTTATTTATTGTGATTATTTGTTGTGATTTATTTTTTTAATTGTAATACTAATAAAGTATAAAAATGTAAAGAAGTTAAAATCATTAGAGATGCATATATTTAATATAACAATTAATTAAAATATTGGATAAACCTTTATGTGATGTATAATTTGTAAATTTGCAAAATTGGTAATAGAATCCTCGTCACAATTAGGGTAGGGAGGGGAGGGGTAGAGCGACAGGCCACTGGCCCACCACACACAGCTGTGTCAGCTCGGGAAACTGTGTATGGACGAGATCCCCTCCTGTGTATATGGGAGGTGGGGAGCAATACCAAAACAGCATATAGCTGAAACCATGTATACAGAGGGTCATCTGTACAATGTACAAATGTCAATGTGCATATTTTTTCAATAATTTTTAAAATATCTTGCAACTTGATACCCACATTTTTTTATTGTTTGTATCTTTTAACAATTAATGGAAGTTTAATAAATGAAAATTTTTTTTGGATTTCATTGTCTAAGGGGGGTGGGGGTCAAAAATAAAAATAAAAAAGGGGGGGAAAATTTTCATTATTATTCTACACATTTGAATGTGGTATCATTTAATAGATCTCTTCATGCTGATTCTAAAAATGTATAGTTTTATAGGTCTACAACAAGATGTTTGGGAGTTATTGCCCATTAAAGTTAGGTGGTAAAGTGGGGCCTCCAAGATTTTCGGGGCCCATATCTCAAAAATTATGGGTCATAGAATTTTTTTATTTGAACCAGTGAAATCAGCACCCGGAAGAACCCCATATGTCAATTTTCATTAAAATCTGTGTTGGAGTGGTGACAAATTTTTAAATTTTTGGGTGATTTGTCCTGGAATGCCCCGTGACAGAATTGCCAATGATTATCACATATTCATTCTGCCTATAAAGAAAGTAGGAAGGTATCTGTTTTTAGTAAAAAATGTCAATTTGTTAAGATTACAGTTAGTTCCAGTGAGGCATAAAATTAGTGGAACAACATTTACATTGCTATTTTATTGAGCATCATCATTAGGAGCAATTAAAGAAAAATATATATTAAAGGGCTCCCCTTTGAACATCAATGTGCTTCTATATGTACTCTTTTGCTCAGTATATCAGCATTCCTCAGTGCATGCATCCCTATTACATGATATCAATATGAAATTAAAACTATGTATTCATGTACACATTTTGTTCAGTAGCTGTGCCATAAATATACAAGAGTTGCAAATTACGAGAGATATGGCCAAGTACCAAATGTAACAAAAATTCTGATCTGCTAATTTTTCACATCTAAGCCTTGGCCAGTTTTTTCCCAGCTGACAACAGTGGGGTGGCAAGCAATACAGTAAACCCTCGATAAGTTGGACTTCGATGAGTCGGAATTCGGGATGAGTCGGACTCTGTCCTCTGTCAAGTGCTATTATTCTTTTTATTTTACTGAGAGAAGTGTTTTATTTCCTCTGTCAAGTGCCATTATTATTTTGTTTCTTTTACTAAGTGAAGTGTTTTTTTAATACTGTATTCTACGAAAAAGTAAATGATAAAATTTTTTGTTTCATGCTCAAAATAATTCCAGCAACGGTAAGTGAAACAGTTTTATTGTTTTTTAATGTTTATTTTGAACATTGTATTAGACTCTCACTAATACCCCCCTATTTAGGGGTAAATAGGGGGGTAATTAAGGTAATTCTCGATGAGTCTGACTTTTCAATGAGTCTGACTGGCTAGAGCCCTATATAGTCCAACTTATTGAGGGTTTACTGTATCAACAAATTGAGTCCACCATTCTACATGAAGTGTGCATGTTCAAAGAGACCAGTCCTTCATATATTACACTTGCTACAGTTGTCCAAAGGAAATCAACAGCTATTATTTTTATAGGATGTTTCACTCTAATTTCGTATTGTCTTCTTTGTTTCCAGTCTCCTTCTTTCTTTCACTTTCTTTACCTGTAATGTAAAGAAATGGTTTGGTTTGGGGGGGGTAGCATATTTTAAATAGGGCTTAGTTGATTACAAAATGAGAACCTCATTACTATGGTAAAAATGACAGTAGTGAACTTGTACATCAGTAGGAGCTGATGAAGTGCTTTTTTATTGATTTGTAAATACATTTAATGATGAAGCCTGCCTGATATGCATGGGAATTGCATTCCATCCATGCTCCTTTGAAAGAGTGCATTTCCTGCAGTTTCTATTGTACAGTTAGGTTTGTGTATAAAATCACCGGGCAGTCTGGTGTTATAACAATTGTGTATTTGATGGCGGGGTAATTGCTCTTTGAATATGTGATATGTTGGGGGGTTTTATAACTTTGAACATATTGACAGTAACATTGAATTTGTACAAGTCATTTAGTTTTAAAATATTTCTCTCTCTAAACATTGGGGAAGTGTGACTTTGTCTGAACTGTTGTTATTCAAGAGAGTTTGCAGACATTTTTTATGAATTGTACTTCCAAAGAATGTTTTATATATTTCTTTGGGTTACCCTATGCTGCAATGCAATATAATAAATGTGGATGGATGACAGAATAATATAGAGTAAGGAGTGCATTTTGAGGAAAGGTCTGTTTTAGTTTAAACAATATGAAGAGAAATCTTGATATTTTGGATTTATGTTGTACAGTCCATCCCCATTATCCATCATCCTGTTAAAAGTTGTTTTGCTTAATTATCATTAATCAATTAATACCATCCTCTCCATATCAGTTTTTTTTGTCTGTTAGCCCCGAGGCAAAGCAACAAGCATTTCATCATTCATCCATTCATTGGCAGGGACAGCATCTAGAACTTTCAAACTTCAAATCTGCCTTTAGTCAGAATGCCATACTGGATGATTGTCTCGTGTTGCTCTGTTTATTATTTGGTGAAATAATTTATTAAATTTATTTACAATAGCCTCTAAGCATTCTGATAGTGACTTAAGTGGTTCTGTAAGTAAAAACATGTTAAAGTAAATTTTCAACTATTAAAGGCACTTTATACTTAAGACCTGGGGACCTGGGAATGTAACCCTCATTTATAACATTGGGTCTCTGAGAAATTGTTATTCATTATCTATCACTTTCTGGTTTTCAAGGAGCCAATTAATGACAGTTATTGGGGATTAACTGTGCATGACTTTTAAAATCTAGTTTTTCATCTAAATTAATGTCAAGTACTTTAACCTCATTCACTCTTGCAAGCAGAGGTGGGGAGTCGGGGCTTTTTTGAAGAGTCGGGAGTCGGTAAAAATGACTGACTCCCGACTCTTTGATTCAATTTCTATATGCCAACAATTTACCAGAATACTACTCTGCCCTAAATAAATATCTTCCTGAACTAATTCTAGATTCACATTTCCACATTTGATTTATTGTTCTGGTAAATCTTAGCAAATGAATTTCATATTTCTATTTTAGGATACTAGGTACCATATAAAAATTAGCAATATATTAATTATTAATTTAATTAGCCCCTATTAGTAATGAGTCATGGGCCTAGTAGAAAATCAGCAGTCTTTCAATATTTTAAGCTAAATGAGGATGAAAGTATTTTTATTTGTCAAGTAGAAAAGGATGGTAAAGAGTGTAATGCAAAAATTAGTGCTTACACTGGGAAACATGCTAATGCTCCAACTAGAGCCTCAAACTTGAAACGCCATCTACGAAACAAACATCCCAATATTTATAAGGTTGTAGATCAGCATGATAAGGAAAGAGTCGGGAGTCGGAGTCGGTTTTTAAAAATACTGACTCAGGAGTCGGGAGTCGGTTGTTTTTGGCCGACTCCCCATCCCTGCTTGCAAGGGTACTATTCCCAATTTTTATTTGACTGTGTTTTATGGTAATCATATAAGATGACTTGCAGGTTCAATAAAAGTTTTTCATTAATCAAAGTCTGCATTATAATGGGAAGAAATAAGTGTGGTATCATCTATGTACTGTATTGTATACAATTTAATGTGGTTGAGAGATGAAAATCATTGATGGGAACTAGAAATAGTAATGGGCCAAGAGTAGATCCTTGCGGGACTCCACTAGTTAGCATCGCCTCACTGGATAAATTGTCTTTTAAGCTGATATGCTGATAGTGATTTGACAGATATGATTTAAACCAATTGATTAATTAATCAATTTGATTCCCTATATATGATGTCATTCTAAAGGTTCCTTCTTTTTTATCATTGGAAAATTCTAAATAGGCCTACTTCACTAAACAGTATTTATTATACCACCATTAGGCTGCAGTAATAAAAGCATGCTTTACTTTATTTCCTGCTCACTTTCCCATGGAAACATGCTTATTTGGATAGAAAATGGATTTTTATTTTAATAAGACTCAGTTCTTCCTATTTTTCCTCCCATGTAGTTTTCATGGTTTAAAATGCTTTATATGTACATATACACACACAGTATCCAAAAAGTCTCTACCCAAAAGGAATTACAATGAAACTCATAACCCAATGAGAAATGCATTTTTTTTCTAAAATCATATCATATACAAATATTCAAAATGTTTGCAATTCAGTTCAAAGCACAGTAATGTAATAATTAATTAATTTAATTCACTTTGGGCAGCAATTTTTCAGGCACATTATTTATTTATTTATTTTTATGGTGAAGAGGAAAACCAAATAAAAAACTTGAAGCATTTATTTTGGCAAAATGTTTTGGAAATTCTCTATTTCCATCTTCAGTAACTGAAACAAGTGAAAATAGACTATCATGCAATTTTTAACAACACTGCACATAGTAATAAATTAATGCTCAATGAACAGTTGTCACAAAATAAAATTAAACAATTTTTAAGTACTGAACATCCATTTTGCTTTTAGACTTCAGGATGATCTGACTTGATTATTAAGTCATATTTATGAGGGGAGTAGTTGTAATTATGCATAGTTTGGTGGAGGATGTTTCTTCATTTAATGTTGGCTTTAAATGAGGGATGTAAGAGATTCCAGGATTTTGAGGTCTGTTATTTAGCAAGTGTGTTTGTTAGTATTTTGAGCTTTTTTTAAGAATATGGAATGGGAGTATTTATTTCTTGCAGTGGTTTCAAATGGATAAATACTTTGGTTGGGAAAAGGGTTGTCCAGTTTTATGTGATAGACCTTTGTGTTTGTCCCCCCTTCGTTTCAACTGTGCCATTTTGTCTCGCATATCTGGCCTTGCAGTCAGTGCATGAGAATGTATAAACCAGCTATGCAGTTTGTATGTAGTCTAAAGGAGAGTCATTGTAAATGTCTCTCCTCCACAGTTTATCATCAACCTCTTTTACTACTGTGTGATTTGCTAGAATGAGAATTTTTCTGCAACTACTTTAATGTTATTTGGATTACATATGTGGAACACTAAGTTGTTTTGGAAATAAGCCATTGGGGAAAGTCCCCGAGATGAGAGAAACTGTATCTTTGGATCTTTCCTCTCTGGTCATTTTCTGTTTTTGACATTTAATGACTTTATTTGCAATAAAGAAATGTGCTCAATATTTTTAAGTAATATCAAAAACCTGAAATGCAAATATGCTGAAGTTCTCACCCATACATATCTTGTCTCATGGTTCATTTAGAGATCATGTTTTGGTGAAAGGCACATGATACACCATGTGTTCTTTACAATTGCATATACTGTAGGCCTAAATACAATGATACACCATGTGTTCTTTACAATTACATATAGGCCTAAATACAACAAAAACTACTGACCTGAATTGTGCTATATATATATATATATATATATATATATATATATATATATATATATATATATATATATATATATAATTATACTACTTTGGTTTGCTTCCATCCGAATTGTTCATTCTGACGAAGGTCAAGCTTTTCACTCCACCTTAGACCTACAGTTTAACATGGAATCTGAACCCACACCCCACCAGCAGCCCAGCATTTTAACCACTAGGCTACCTAGAGTGCCCATTTATCTACCAACCACTTTCCTTATTGTGTGAAAGGATGAACAGCTGGGTTTTGCTGCCTGCCAGCTGCCATCACTGGTTGTCGATCCCAGGGCTGATGGATTCGTAGTCAGCGACTCTAACCATTACACCATAGGCATATATATATATATATATATATATATATATATATATATATATATATATATATATATATATATATATATATAAATATATACTGGTCCACAAAAGTACTTACGAATTGAGAAATATTATCCAGATATTAATGATAGCTTTATTTTTTGCAATTTAGTAAAATTTATTTTGTTAATATATTTTTTATGGTACAGTGGACCCCCGATTTGAGTATTTTCGATTTGAGTACGCTCGTCCATAGGCTCCTATTGACTCAACTTGAGTAGAAAACTCGATTTGAGTATGCCAGCCAGTGACGCCGAACACGTTTCAGTTTGTCTAGAGCGTTCGTTGCGGGAACATTCGGGGTCTAATGTTTTGAATAGTACAGGTGTTCTTAGGGATTTCTGTTAGAATTTCGTACATTTTGTTTTCTGACTTTGTACTTAGTGTTTATTTATGTTAGTTTCTGTTGATTACAGCATAAAATAGTGAAAATATAGCATAAATTTGGTGATTCGTACATGCAGTGACTTTGATACTGTATTTTATATTGTGGCATAGTGACATAGTGTACTGTTATAGTGATGGCTTCTAAACGTACATCTACATCAAAAGACTCTCAAAAGAAGAAATGCCTTTTTACAATAGAGATGAAATTGGAGATTATTAGAAAAAGTGAAGAGGGCAAAAGTCTCAGACTTGGCTGAGGAATATGACATTCCTAAGACCAGTATTTCGAGCATTTTGCGTCGTAAAGATTCTGTGAAGGGTACGAGGGCTGTTAAGGGGTGGGGTGAAATTTTTGGGTTTTGGAATGAATTAATTAATTCCCATAGGTTATTAAGTTCGATTTGAGTACATTTCGAATTGAGTACGCCATGCTGGAACGGATTATGTAGTCAAATTGGGGGTCCACTGTAATTTAGGTTATGCAGAACGCAAATAAATTAGTATAAGACAGTAATTATTAGATTAAATACAATATTTTGCCACTTTAAAAGTCATTGTAATTAATTCCCATAGAATTTCTTCAATATTTTGATAATTTGGCATCACTAAATTAAAAGTCCTCTAATTTTGAAATTAGCGGCACAGACTATACACAGTTTAGTGTGCTGTCAGCCTCAATATGGGAAGGTTCATTTTAATGCTGTTCAATGAAGTTTTTGCTTATATATTTCCAATTTGAGAGGATGGTTAAGACATGCAAGTTATCTAGCCAAGAGTTGGGAGAATTGACTGCTCTTGTTAAAATTAGTAATTATTCCAATGCAAGTATTGCAAAAATGCTGAAGATAAGTGGAGGTACAGTCAGGAGTAAAGAATTAGTAAAAGTGGGAGAAACAAAAGTTCATGCTGATACAGTAAAAAGAAGGTTAACAGATAATAAAATATTTGCTAGAGAGTAAGAAAAAAGCCTTTATTGTCAAAGAAGAATGTGATAGCACCATTAGAATTTGCTATTCAACACAAAGATTGGGATTCTGAGAACTGGTTGAAAATTGTATGGTGATGAAAGCAGATTCGAAATTTTTGGTAGTGATAAAAGGAGGAAAATTGTTAATAGATGAATTGGTGAAGAATATCAGAATGAAGGCCTTTTTCCAACAGTGAAAAAAGGAGGTGGGGGAATCAATGTGTGGGGCTTTCTCATTAGGGTGCATCAAAATACACATTTCCAGCATATTGATCTCTCTGGGTGCTAAAAGTGTTCAATTTCATGTTGTTACAGCACATGCAAAATATGGTTGCAATCCGTGGTGATCTAGAGGTGCAACGGCACATCAGCTTTTCAGCATGTCAACTGGGGTCTTAGACTCTTAGTGTTGATTGGTAATATCATGTTTTTTGTTGGCTGGAGTTCATATCTTTCCATTTTGCTGTAGTCCTAACTCTTAACTCTTGTTGATTGCAGATCTGCAGGAAATGACGAAATTAGCGCTATGTCGTCTGCACAAGTTGGAGCTGAGCGCTCTATTTCCTCAACGCTATCACCCGCTGCAGGATCCAGCTCTCACAAGATGTCGCCCTCGGGCTCCCGCACGAGCAGCCGCAGGCTGGTCTTCGGTCTGGGTGCCAGCATCACAAACGATGATGGCATCATTACTGGTGCCAAGTGGTCACCAGATCTTGCGGTGCATGCTGTACAACTGCGATGCGCAACTGCATGCCAAGCGACCCGGTTCGATCGGAGCCTTGTCGCGGTTCGAGGCGGCCAAGGTCGTCCTGGAGCAGGTGTGGCCATTTTATGCCAAGGCCAACATCCCAATGGTGAGTGATTGGCGCGCATGCGACAAGATGGTGGCGCTTGTCGACGACGACGAAGCAGTTGCGGCGCATTCCGCAGGCAAGGCGCTCCAGTGAGGCTACAGCTCGACAGGCGGATGCTATGGAGCGCAGGCTGGATGCCACATTTCCGCTGTGGTCTCCAAACGCCGAGGAGCTGATCCGCGATCCAGAGGACGTTGCTTTCCTGGCCAGCATGAAGGGCGACAGACTGGCCACATTTGGCGCGTTCGATGCCAAGCTGCAAGCCAAGGTGAAGCGGCGACAGGAGCATGAAACTGCGGCAACAACCCGGCAGGCACGCGCTACCAAGGAGCAGCAGGAGATGACCGCGACGTCCAGCACTGCCGTGTTGGAGAGCGAAAGCGATGAGGATAGCGATGCACCGGTTGAGAACGCACCCGCGAGCGCAAGAAGACTGGCACCACAGCCTTCATTCCACCCAACATCCTCAGGCGGCCGAGTCTCGTGTCACTGGCTACGCAGTTGAAGACCACGCCGATGCAGCAGGCTGCCTTCACGCGCGGCCTGATCGCGGAGTCAGGTGGCAATTGGTCAAAGGTCTCCACGTCCTACGCGACGGCGGACCGATCGCGCCGCCAAGTACTGGAGGCTATCAGCGAGGAACACCACGAGCAGTGGACACCACCTCCCATGTGCACCTTGCAATGTGCGCCAGTTGGAGGAGCGTCTGACGATGGTGGTCGGAGATATGGCGCGGCTCAAGCTGCTCGGTGTGCCAGCATACACGAAGGGGACTGACGAGGCGTGCGGAACGATCATCGCCGACCAGGTTGTCAACATGGCATTTGACACCACTGCGTCAAACACTGGCCATCTCATGGCGGCCTGCATTGCAATCCAGCTCTTGCTGGGTCGACCACTGCTCTGGTCCGGGTGCCGGCACCACATCAGCGAGGTACTCCTCAGCCACATTTTCACCAACCTCAAAGTGGAGACGTTGCGCTCGTCAGAGGTTG
The DNA here is from genome assembly GCA_023014485.1 of Bathynomus jamesi. NCBI lineage: Eukaryota > Metazoa > Arthropoda > Malacostraca > Isopoda > Cirolanidae > Bathynomus > Bathynomus jamesi. The sequence goes on along the minus strand of JAJOZX010005050.1, from coordinate 245,096 downwards.
ACTTGTTCGCGTGTCTGCGGGATAACTGGAACCTGGTGCCGCACGATGACAGCGGCCCACTGTCCCGCTACATTCCTGGCGACGCCGAACCACCGTTCCTGGGCAAGTTGTGTGCTGAACTCACCGCGTGCACTGTGGGAGTGCTCGACTACAAGCGAGGTGACTACCGCGAGTTCGTGCAGCTGTGTCTTGTGTATCTGGGTGCACCCGGTGCAGTGCAGACTCCAGTGACCTTCCAATGGCCGGGAGTGCTGCACAAAGCACGATGGATGGCCAAGCTGCTCTACACTCTCAAGCTGGCCTTGATGGAGCAGCACATCGCGTTTCTTCCCCAGGGCACCATCATCATGCGGCAGCAGGTGCTGAAGATTCGGACATTTGCTGACTTCATCATGCACATCTACATGATGTGGTGGCTGACCTGCGACACAGCTATAGATGTTGCCTGGAATGACCTCACACTCTACCACCACCTGTACACGTACAAGTCCGTTGGCGCGGGCATCGCAGCGTCAGCGATCAAGGCGCTGGAGCGGCACCTCTGGTACCTGATGGGCGAGATGCTGCCCCTGGCACTCTTTAGTACCAAGGTGCCAGTTGGCGAGCGGCGCGCACTTGCGGATGCCATCTTGGAGCACAAGCTGGCTGATCTCCCCATGCGAGCCCCACAGCTGCGCTTTGGCACTGGCTTCGGCAAGCCGAAGTTTCCAGCCCTCTCGCCAATACAGACTGCTGGTTCGGCATGCACCAGCTGCACGTCAATCCAGCATTTCTCTCGCTCGATGTAGAGGATTGGGCTACCAGTGCAGCATTCCAGGCAGGTGCGGCGAACGTATGTGCCATCAACATCGTCAATGACTGCGCCGAGCACGGTGTGAAACTTACGTCAGACTTTGTGGCAGCAGCCAGGAGTGAGTAGCACCTGCAGAATGTGCTGCAGGTAGTTGAGCATGACCGCTCTCAGCAGCCGAATCTTCGCTGCTGCAAGCGTAAGGCGGACACAGACCAGGACTAGGACTCTATGAGGCTCGAGAATAATAAAAAATGTTCTCAAAAACAATTTCTAAAAACAATTTCAATGCTGTTCTCAAAAATGTTCTTAAATACAATTTCCTGTGTTTTTATTCTAAAAAACGTTGTTCTCAAAAACAATTTCAATGATGTTCTCAAAAATGTTGTTGTTAAATAGTTTCTTGAAATTCTTTTTTTTTTTTTCTCAAAAATGTATGTCATCCTTGTCAAGTTGTCAAGGAATAGGAGTTCTGAAAACACCCAAAAATGCAAATTTTTAAAAATTCACCTACCTTGTTGCACCTCTAAATCTCAATGAATTTTCCCAAAACTTTGCACAAGTAATTTCTATGTGCATTCGAACAAAATGCAACCCCAGACAGTTTGATCTGTTGACATTAAAATTTTGCCTTGCAGTTTGATGCACCCTATTTCTCATCAAAGGGAGTTGGAAAATTACACCGGATCACTGGGAATGAAAATGAACACATGGATCAACATGTATTCAAACATCTATTCACTAATATTGCAATCCCAGCTGCTAAAGAACTTCATGGAGATTATGCAAACTTCATATTTCAACAGGATAATGATCCTAAGCATAATGTTAAATCACTAAAATGGCTCTACAGTAAACTTGAAGGGTTTGAAATGCTAGAATGGCCATCTTGAGTCCAGATTTAAATTCTACTGAACATCTTTGAGATGAGCTTGATAGAAAAGTAAGAACAAGAGAAGATAAGGCAAAAAATAAGATTTATGGAGAGTTCTTCAACAGGGGTGGTATAAAATCAGTCCTAAATCATGCATGAAGTTGGTTGACTCAATGCCTTGGCATCTTGAACTAGTCCGAAAGAACAAGGATAAGGATGGCCATACAGGATACTAATTTTCATAAGTTTTTATAAATAAATTTTTACAAATAAGTATGGTATTTTTCTTTTATTAACCCATTTTATTGTCAAATATATCAAATGTTATTATATTACAGTTAAATATCTTCTTATATATATACACATTCTTATTCCAAATATATTACAACTTACAATTCGTAAATACTTTTGCGGACCAGTATATATATATACACACACACACACACACAGTCGGCCCTCCGCATCCGTGGATTCAACCAACCGCAGATTCAACCAACTGCAAATTGAAAATATTTGAAAAAAAAAAATTCCAGAAAGTTCCAAAAAGCAAAACTTGAATTTGCCGTGTGCCGAGCACTACGCTGAATCCACACGAATGAAGTGATGTGTAGGCATACCCTGCTGTAGCCTCCCGCCATTTCACAGATCCTCAGTCTCTCTCCAGCACTCGTTGTTTGAGCATTGTTCGCCTCGCGTCTCGTTCATTCGCTACTTTTTTTTCTTGTCATTATTCCCTAAACAATACAGTATAACAACTATTTACATAGCATTTACATTGTATTAGGTATTATAAGTAACCTAGAGATGATTTAAAGTATACGGGAGGATGTGCATAGGTTATATGCGAATACTATGCCATTTTATATAAGGGACTTGAGCATCCGCAGATTTTGGTATCCGCGGGGGGTCCTTGAACCAATCCCCCGCGGATACCGAGGGACGACTGTATATATATATATCAAAGCTATTGACTTCTCCTTAGGGAAACGGAGCCTACAGATGAACAGAAGGACCAACACAACGGCAAACATTTTCATTTATTTTTTTGTACTTCAGACGTTTCGACAAATCTTTTGTCATCATCAGTGAATTAAGTCTTAAAACCTTAAAAAAAAAGTGAAAAGTGAAAATTACATCAATACATCAGTACAATCATTTTAATGGTTTTAATATTGTATTGATGTAATTTTCACTTTTCACTTTTTACTTTTGTTTTAAGGTTTTAAGACTTAATTCACTGATGATGACAAAAGATTTGTTGAAACATCTGAAGTACAAAAAATAAATGAATGTTTGCCGTTGTGTTGGTCCTTCTGTTCATATATATATATATATATATATATATATATATATATATATATGTTAAACACAGACCGTGCATGGAACAAGGAACTCTTCTGGGAAAATCCACTATAGTCCGAATAAGTAATGGTAAATGACAAATACCATTCGGACTATAGTGGATTTTCCCAGAAGAGTTCCTTGTTCCATGCACGGTCTGTGTTTAACATATAAATTTCTCAGGGGACCATTCTGAGTTAGTATATATATATATATATATATATATATATATATATATATATATATATATATATATATACACAGGGCGTCCCAAAAAAATGTATACACACTTTAAATAATTATAAAGGCAGTGTTTATTAAAATACATTTCATTTTCAAAATGTAATAGAATCTACAGACATTATTTAATTGTTTTGTCAATGCCTGTTTTCAAACTGACGTCCATTCTGGTCCAGGCACTGCTGATAACGCGAAGCAATGGAATTGCAAACATCACGAAACATTTTGTTTGGTATTTGTGTGCATTCTCGTTCAATGGCTGCTCTCAATTCAGCGACTGTTCCAGGTTTTATAGCGTAGACTTTGTCTTTTAAGTATCCCCATAAAAAAAAGTCTAGTTGTGTGAGGTCTGGTGAATGTGGAGGGTATTCTACGAAACCCCTTTGTCCAATCCACATCCACATCGTGCCAAGTACCACTCGCAATACTCCACTCTTCGGTCCGGATCATCTTCATTAATAGCATGGACTAATCTTGGAATGTAACTTTTCCATTGACAGCGCTTCAAAATGCGTTGGACAGACGATTCTGAAATTCCTACCTCACGACTCGCTTGCCGCACAGATTTTCTTGGACTTTGGTGATACGTTTCCAGTACTCTTTCTTACTTTGTGGGGCTTGTCGATGTCCGTGGTCTTCCGGAACGCTTCTTGTGGACATTCTGAACAGTTCCATCAGCTTCAAACTTATCTCTAATTCGAGTGATGGTAAGTCGCATTGGTGGATCTGTTTGAAACTCCCTCCTAAACTGTCTTTGCATTTCAACTGCGTTTTCACACTTCCAGTAGCATTTTAGAATGAATTTCCTTTGTTCAAAGCTTAGTCTGACTGTCATTATTAATTCTAATGGGTTTAACTTGGAAAGAAAGAAACATCAATTGAGCTATCAGCTGTTAAAGTGTGTATACATTTTTTTGGGACGCCCTGTATATATAAACTGCAAACAACACACAGTATAATTAATGAAAAGAATGAAGCCTGTGTAGAAGAGCATTCCGCACAAGATGAGGAGGGAGAACAAGCAAATAAAAAATGAGGTACCTTCCAGGAATCAAACCCGGGATCATCCAATTGCCTGTCGGATATGTTAACCACTACACCAAGGACCCTGATTAGTCAGTACTCATAATTCTCCATACATACGAGTGGAATCAAATGCCTGAGGAGGCATCTTTGCATGCCATATGTATATATACATTTTAACTGCAAACAATACACAGTAAAATTAATGTAAAGAACGACGCTTGTGTAGAAGAGCGTTCCGCACAAGATGAGGAGGGAGAACAAGCAAATGTGTTGTTTGCAGTTAAAATGTATATATATATGTACAGCATGTGAAGGTGCCCCCTCAGGGCATTTGATTCCACTCGTATGTATGGAGAATTACGAGTACTGACTAATCAGGGTCCTTGGTGTAGTGGTTAACTTGTCCAACTGGCAATTGGGTGATCCTGGGCTTGATTCCTGGGAGGTAGCTCATTTTTCATTTGCTTGTTCTCCCTCCTCATCTTGTGTGGAACGCTCTTCTACACAAGCGTCATTCTTTTTACATATATATATATATATATATATATATATATATATATATATATATACATACATAATATATATAGCATGTACACATTTATATTCACTGGAAAGAAGAAAAGAGAGAGAGACCATTAGGGCTGGGCATCCAGGATCCTGGAAGTAAAGTGGACAGCTCATTTCCTGGGAAAATTGTCATTGATCCCGGGATTTCCTGGTATTCTATTTTCAGGGAGACTTTTAAACAGTTTTATTATGAGGTGTATTTATTTCATGCAAAGGCTTTTCACAATTGAAGTTTTCATTCACCAATTTTTTAAACTTTGAAAACTGTTTTAGCCTGAATATGGGGTGAAATAATATCCCAGGATCCCAGATGCCCAGCCCTACTAGTCCCTAATCTTACTCTGAACCCTGTAACTCCCCAGACAACAGTGGGAAGTAGAAAAGGAAGACTGTCTCATGTTCCCAAATTAAAGGCTAGACAGGGAACATCCTTAACCCTGAAGGAAAATAGTTTTGTTGCGAGAGAACCAGGACTGTTTAATCAGCTGCTCAAAGACCTAAGGAACATGAGCTGGGTGTACCTGGCTATGTGAGGTGGAGAGTACAAGAAACCAACTCACTACTTCACCAGGCCAACTCAAGAGGAGGGGTGACAAGTTTGACCTTCTTGAAATGAGGAATCATCGCATGGAACATTTGAAAGGTTGAAAGGCAGGGTCTCTATAATCCAGAATTCAGTAATCTGAAAGACACTAATCTGAAAGTTATGGTCTGACTAACATCATAACATGTGAGCCTGTGCTAGACACAGTGATGCCAAGTGCCTAGAAAAATCTGGATATCTCCTGAGTTTTTCTCTTAGAAAATAATAAAATCAGAAATTCTTACCCAAATTGAAAATTTTGCCTAAAATAATAGTATTATTTTTCATTCAACCTCCAGAAATTGTAAGGTAAAATACACAAACTTGTTGAGTACTTTAATTAATTTCATAAAATCTTGGTAATCTGAAACTTGTCCAGTCCCAAAGTGTTTGGATTAATGAGACCCTAATATATGGGTGGGGTGGGGGGGTGGGGGGGTGGGGGGGGGTGAGGAATGACCACACATTCTGCATTTTCAATGTGGCCCACATCCTGCAAGAATTAAAAATTGTGACTCCCACATTCCAAGTTAATCAAACATTTTAAACATTGTTTTCTGAAGAAATATTAACCATTTTGAATTCTCAGTTATTAATTGTGCAACTTGTGGAGTCTAAAAAATAAAGAATGTGTATGCTCTTACAACAAATGGTGGGGAAATTAATACAGATGAATTAAAAAGTAAAAGTAAAAACTTGTAGTTAAAACATTTATATATAAATTAGCTCCCTTTTTAAATTGTTTTGTATTTTTACAGTCAAAGTGCAGAAGTTCTGATGAAAGAATCCACATGTGGTCTCGATCACCCAGCTGCAGCTAAATTTAGACAGTGCGTTATAGATGGAGACTGGAACAAAGCAGAAGTGCATCTTAATGAGCTGCAAGGTCTACTTGATGACCCTTGTACTGCCATGGTATGGTATAATAGTTGGAGTAGCTTTTAACCAAGGCTTCAAGGCTAAATATTGTGCTGCGTGATGAGCAAGAGTATGTACTGTATTTATGTAGTGCATATATTTTTTATTGGGTGGTAGATTGTAAATAAGCTAAATACAGGGTGTCTCAAAAGTTAGTGTGCGTGCGCGCGCGCGCACATTTATTTTATTTTTATTTTATAAATTTTCTTTCATTTCAACCTGGAAAATGAGCAGAATTTATTTTGGATAACCTGGAAAATGTCTGGAATTTAGTTTCATGGATTGGTTTGTCATTTGTGTGTGTATATACTGTATATATATTTATTTTTTTAGAAATTCTTTCATTTCAACCTGGAAAATGCCTGGAATTTGGTTTCATGGATTGGCTTATCACCCTTATGTATGTATATACTACCTATGTGTGTGTGTGTATATATATTATATATATATATATATATATATATATATATATGCTGCAAACCCACAAGGAAAAGAAAAACGATTCCAAGGCCTTTCATGTATTCAGAGCTACACCTCGTCAGGGAATGAATACACGAAAGGCCTTGGAATCTTTTTTCTTTTTCCTTGTGGGTTTGCAGCATTCATTCATTTCAAGTGTTTTATTGTGAAATTCATCCCATTTTTATTTATTTTGGCTAAACATTTGGTTTTAAACAGCCATATGACTCGGTTCTAGATAACTAGACACAACTGAATGCAAAATGTCATATGCGCCTAGTATTTTGTATGTTTGCCTTTATTTTCAATCACTGCAGCAATTCTGAGAGGCACTGATAAACACAGTCTTTTGCAAAAGTCTACAGTAATTTCTTCTACCCAAACTGCTTTAATGGCTTCTTTTAAGGCAGTTTTTTATGTAGGATTCCTAGCTGCTACTTTCCTTTTCAACAATACCCAACAGTTCTCAATAGGGTTGAGATCCAGTGAATTACCTGGCCAAGGACCAAGTGTCCATACACCATTCTGGTTTAGCCATCCTTTGGCAGTTTTTGTTTAGTGGCATGAGTTCCATCATATGGTTCATGCCTGAAGGGACAACAATAAATGGGAAAGTTTACCTTGAAGTGCTACAAGAGAAGCTGTTACATTTCATGGAGATTCATAGTTGTGATTGGTTCCAGCATGATGGAGCCCCATGCCACCAAACAAAAACTGCTAAAGGATGGCTAAACCAGAATAGTTCTGCCTATGAGGCAGGTCCAACTCGTGTGTCCCGCCAGTGTTCTATCCTGAGCTATCCTTTACATCTCATGGTAGCTCCTCCCTGCCTTCAAATCATCCAGCATTGCTTTCCTTTTCCTTCCCCTCAGCCTTCTACCTTCATATCACCTCCTTCAACAATCCTTCTCCCCTCAACACATGTCTGATCCATTTCTTCTGTCTTTCTCTTATTACCTTAATGAGTCTTCTTTCCTCCCTCACCTGTTGCAGTACTTCATTACTTTGGTGTTCCCTCCAGCTTATCTTTAGCATTCTTCTCCAAATCCACATTTCAAAACTTTCCAGGAGTTTCTTTTCAGTTGTTTTCAGTGTCCATGTTTCTGCTCCATACCCTACCACACGCCATATCAAGCTTTTTACTAACCTTTTCTTCAGCTTCAAGTTGAGTTTACCTGCAAGTAGTCTTCTCTGTCTCTCAAAGCTACCTTACCCATACCAATTCTAGATCTTACTTCCTTATTGCAATCTCCATTGTTGGTTAATAAACTTCCCAAATATTTAAACTGCTGAGCTTTTTCTAAGGTCCAATTTCCTATCATTAGGTTCATTTGTGCTCCTTTCCTTCTTGCAGTTTTCATTACCTTTGGCTTGGTCTCATTAATTCTCATTCCAAATTCTTCCGCCATTGTTGTTAAGCTATTGACCATTCTTTGCAGTCCTTCCTCAGTACTACAAACAAATGCCTTATCTGCAAACCTTACACATTTGACAAATTACCTCCCACTCTGATTCCCTCTTCCAGATCTGAGAATGCTTCTATTATCATTGCTTCCACATAGATGTTAAATAACACAGGGGACAGGGAGCATCCTTGCCTGACCCCTCTCCCAACCAATCCAGGCTCCGATTCTCCTCCTGCAACTCTAACATTCACATTTTACTTTATATCACCCTCTAAAGTATGGCAGACTGGTTGTGAAACAGTGTGTGTGTGTGTGTGTGTGTGTACTTTGCTTTGTCCGGAGCTATTGGGTGCGTCCCTCTGTGGCCAATGCAGGAATGTATTTTCCTCCGACGTAAGGGCTCTCTCTGCCTCTGGGGACCATTGGACCCGTCTGGGCTGATCTTCTGCTTGTTTCTTTTTCTTTCTCCTTTCCCCCACTACTTCTGACCTTTTTTTTCGTATTTGGCTTTGTTTTGGACATTGACTTGACTCTTTCCTTGGACCTTGGATGAGGGAGGTGTTTGTCCTTCACTTCACCCTTGTCGCTCTTAAACCAAACTCAAGCCCTGTCCCTGTCATGTCTCACCATGCTTTAGATGAGAATGGTCACCTTTTAGGCACGGAGACTAGGTATGGGTGTATCTACCCTGCGTGACATCTATTGGTGGTGGGATAATGTGTGCCCAGGATGCACTTTCCCTTGTTGGAGTCGATGGTGGCTGGATGCGTGCAAGGAATAAAGTTTCCTTTTCTTTTTTGCTATGGCTGCTTCTCCTCAGCTTACGACCTTTGCTTCTAATTCTCGGACTACTACTACTACTACTCTTAGCACGCGGGTGGTGGGCAACCAGAGCCTTGAATCCTCTACCACTGGAAGACCACATCTTGATGAGGTTGAACCCCCTTGGGCTGCGGAACACTCGCGTCCTCCTCATTCAAAGACTTCTCGCACATCTTATTCCCGCAAGTCTTTTGACCCCTTCGTAGGGGCCGACAACTCTGACCCTGATTATCCTCAGTTTCTTGTCCTCAGTTCTTCGGCCTCTCCCCCTCTCTCACGGTGGGATGTTTTTGAGGTCTATGATGACTTCACTTCCTGTTGTGGTGGTCCCCAACATGTGGCCCCAGAACAATGACTCTCTTGTGGTGCAAGTCTCCTCCAGAGCCCAGCACCAGAAGGTTTCGTCCCTCTCGACCTTGGCTTCTGTTCCCCTGGATTGTCTCCCCCACTCTACCTTTAACACTTGTATGGGTGTAGTGCATGCTTCCTGCCTTTTGAAATACTCAGTCAGATCTTCTCACCCGCCTCTCCTCTCAGATGACCCATGTTTACCATCCCCTCCCCCTCCCTGTATGGTCAAGGGCCAAGGATTCCATCTCACTTATTGATCCTGACTTTTGCTCGTTCCCAGTTACCTGAGAAAATTAGGGCCGGTTATCTTTAATTTCTGGTCCTCCACTCTCTTCTGTTAAATGACCCAGCTCCCGGCGTTTGGGTCCCTCTGCCTAGCTTCCTTGCTCAGGCCCCCCATCCCCTCCTCCTCTCACTCCCTCTTCCACCAGTTCTCTTCCTACCCTCATATCCCTTCCGTTCAGTGATTCCTCTCATTTTGCCGGCTCCTCAAAGTTCCCCCGTTTCCCTCCTCTATTCCTGATGGTGGTCATGCAGCCTCTGAAATTCAAATTCAAGCCGACATCCACCCTCCCCCTCCTTCTCCACCGCCCCGCTCCCTCGTTAACCTCCTGATGCCCTTGGCATCTTCACTTCCACCCAGGAAACCGGATTCACCCCAGCCTGCTTTGTACACCCCTTCTCCACCCTGCTCCCTCCTTGACCTCCCGATGCCCCCAGCATTTTCTCCTTTACCACCATCTCGGAAGTTTGATTCACCCTGCCCTGCTTCCTACCCCCATTCTCACATCCCCCCCCCCCCCCCGAAAACTAAACCCCCTCAATCTCCTTTCATCCATTCCTCGATCATCCTTTCTTTAACCCACTCCCAGCTTCGTCAGCTCGTCCTTCTGGTCATGCCTCTAAATCTCACCCGATTACGTCTCACTCCCCATGTATTCCGCTCTTGATGGCAGCTATCCTTCAATGGAATTGCTGAGGCCTTCTCCCTAATTGGAAGGACTTGCTCCTCCTTATCCAGGATTTTGACCCAGTGTGCCTCTACCTTCAGGAGACCCAACTTGGAGTTCGCTCCTTGCGCCCTCTCTGAAAGTTTTCTTCGTATCTCTCCCCCCTCTGTCTGATGTAGCCCCCCATGGGGGTACAGCCATTTTCATCCATTCTGACGTGCTGTCTACTCCCCTTCCCCTCAGCACCCCCCTCCAGGCAGTAGCAGCCCAGGTTTTCCTTGACCTTTTATATTCAGTTTGTTATTTATATCTCCCCCCATCACAGGAAATTTCTGTTGATGATCTTTCTGCCCTCTTCCTCCCCCTTTCCTCCTTCTGGGAGACTTCAACGTGCGCCATCCTCTGTGGGGTGATACTGTGACCAATCAGCGGGTTGACATTGTGGTCTCCCTTCATTCAACTACTACTGTCTGTTTTCTCAATACTGGCCAGCGTACAACTTTTCGCCTCCAGACCTGTACGTTTTACTCCCTAGATCTTTCGCTTACTTCTCCTTACTCCTTCCTTGACTTCTCTTGGTCTGTCACTCCAGATCTTTACGATAGTGATCATTTTGCTCTCCTCCTCCGGTCTCTGGGCTTCTCCGCTCTTCCTACCCGATGGTCCCTCGCTAAAGCTGACTGGCCTCTTTTCTACTCTGAAAATCAAACCTCTGCAGCTTTGAGTAACTTTCTGACTGTCGATGCTGCCTCCACCTACCTCACTGATCACATCACTTAAGTGCTCTGTCCTCCATTCCCAAATCAACAATTGCAGGGTGACGTCATCTTTATGTACTCTCTCTTAATTTGGAGAAAGCATATGACACCACCTGGCAGTGGTGGATCTGCTGAAAACTTTTATTGTTTGGGCTTCCGAGGTTTTCTCCCTTCCTTTATCTCCAACTTTGTCTTCCCGTTCCTTTCGTGTTCAGGTGGGTACCTCCCTTCCCTCTATGTTGACGACCTTGCCATATATTGCTCTGGTTCTCGACCTGTCTTCCTTGAACTTATCCTCCAGCAGGCCCTGGATTCAGTTTCCAAATGGGCCACAGATCACGGGTTTCGATTTTCCCCTTCGAAAATGGTGGCAATGCACTTTTGCTGATGCTGCCACTGCAGTGCCGTTCCTTCTCTCTTTTTATAGATCACCAGTCCCCATTGTACCCAATAACTAGTTTTCTGAGTCTCCTCCTTGATTCCCGCCTCTCCTGGATTATCCACCTGAAGTCTCTGAAGGCTTCGTGCCTTCAGACTTGTACCCTTCTCAACTTTCTCTCTTACTGACTGGGATGTTGACTGTCATACACTTTGGCAGCTCTACCAATCCCTGGTCCAAAGTAAGTTCCATTATGGCTCTCAGGCCTATTCATCCACTCCTGCCTCCGCTCTGCGCATGCTGGACCTGATTCGCTTCTTGGGCATGCGCATCAGCACTGGCGCATTCTGATCTTCTCCAATTGTTAGCCTCTATGCAGAGAGAGGCCATCTCCTGTTGGATGCCCATCGTACCATGGAGGGTCTAAAATAACTTTCGTGTTTGGCAGTTTTGTTCCACTCCAGTCTTCCAATCCTTCTTCGGCCCTTCCACTGTGGCATGCTTTGACTGTCATCCCCACTTGATCCGACCATTTGGTCTCCGAATGGCCCCCATCCTGTCTTCTCTCCCCCTTCTAACTACCCCTGTGCACCATTTCTTCCCTCTGTATTTGCTCCCTCCTTTCTATTATACCAAAATCACAGTCCCACCCATCCGCCCTTCAATAACTATTCCTATCCCATTCCTATCCCATTCCTATCCCAAAACTCTTTCCTCAGACACACAAGTATTGTAAAAAATACTGACAATCAACTTTGAAAAAAAAAATGCCAAACCAAAGCTATTGTGAAAATTATAAGGTACGGCTCTGATATTATAGCAACAAAATAGTTTAAGTTTAATAATTTGTAAAAATAATGATTGATACACTCTGTTGATTGTAGTAAGTCAAAATCAATCAACATTTATAGAGCATATAATTTTATTTGCTTTTATACTATTATATGATACAATTTTGAAAAAACCCAGTTTTGCCCAGGTTTTTTATGGAAAAACCAAAAAAAACCTGGGTGGGTTGGGCTTTTTTTTCTTTTCTTTTTTTTTAAAGTGGATTTTTGCCAACCCTGAGTTCCTGCCTCCCAGTTCCTCCCTTTTTGCCCTTCAGATTCCACTCTTACTCTTATTCTATTGCTGGGTGACTCCACGCCTGTACCAAAGGACATGCTTTTCTCCTTTCTCCATTAAACTGGCCTTCTACTCTATTTAATATGACTTGGGTGTAATTTCTTCCTCCCTTTGCTGTTCATAGTGTCTTTGCTCTTCTCTCTCACGACTTTTCTTCAACTGTTACTCTTTCAAAGTCGTCCTTACCCCATCTCCTTGTGCTCTCTCTTTACTTTAGTTTTGGCGTAATATGACCTTAGCAGTTGAAGTGCACAGGGACTTTTGAGACACCCTACATAAACAAAGAGCAAGGTAATCTTGTAAATAATAGACTTTTAAAGACTTGCAATTGGGACTACTGAACATAGTGTTGCTGTGGTATAGTACAGAATTGAAGCATTCCTACAGTTAAAAACTGGCCTTGTAGCTTTTTACAAGTATTGACTACATTAAATAGAACTATATGTTTTGTTAAAGTAAATCTGTGTGTCACACCACAGATTTATTATTTTATTCTTACTAAAATAGGCCATAAATTTGTCTGAGTAGCTTTTACTTGTTTGCAGGATGAGATTAAAATAGGACAAAATTAAACTTTAGTAAGCCCAATTTTGATGATTCTCAGTAGGCTAGAACTAAAGGTAAATAAAGCTTGTCTGTTTTTTATTTTCATTTATTTACTTAACTTCATGAACAGGAGATGAGGTTTCTGTTAATTGAACAAAAATATTTGGAGCTCCTTGAAAGTGGAAAGGCCATGGATGCTCTCAGTTGCCTTCGATCACAGCTTACTCCCTTAGCCAAAAAAATGGAAAGAGTACACCAACTATCGAGGTGTGTTTTTGAGACTTTACTGAGAATTCATTGAAATCTTTAAACACCCCTTCAGTGTGGGGTTTTAGAGGGTGGTAAAAATTTTAGTTTATAATGTTTCTTATTTTAATAAGTGGGGATATTTGTGGCTTTGTTCTTATTGTACTATTTATATATTGGTCATTAATTATGCTCATGGGAATGTCTGTCTCACTTTCTTCTTTTTTCATTTTTAACTTTAACATATGGTTTTAAAAAGTTTACAAACTTTAGCTCACATTACTTGAAATGCATTGCTGTAGTTTTTAGCAGTAAAAGACTGTATATTGCCCTGTGCTCGCCTTTGTATTATAATTTGTGGTTATTATGGGTAGGCTTACATAAAGAAAATCTCGTTAAATATTTTTTCACGCAATTAAAATGTTTTGCATTATATCTGTCCTAGAATTTTATATTCGATAAATTATTGAATCAAATATGAGCAATTTAATCAATACAGGGGTGCACATAAAGTCAGGATCTATTTTTGTGAAGCACTTGGAAATTATATGGAATTCAATCATAAAATGATAGTGGTAGGTAACATTTATTAAATAATTAAGAGTAGGATTCGACGTGACGCCCATCAGTATCCCTGCACAGCTCAAATCGTTCCGCAGCATTTCTAAACACATTCTGGAGCATTTGTGGGGTTATGTTATCTGCAGCAGTTCGTATACGTGTACGTAAGTTTTCAAGACTCGTAATCTTCGTCTGATAGACGTGCGATTTGATAAAGCCCCATGCAAAGAAATCTAAAGGGGTTAAATCTGGTGATCTCGCTGGCCAAGGTCTTAAGTTGCTTCCGCGTCCGATCCAGCGATTTGGAAATCGTCCATTTAGATAATCCTGAACAATTTTGGCATAGTGACAAGGAGCACCATCATGTTGATAGACGACGGGGATAGGATTGTTAGTACCGTCGTCTATCAACATGATGGTGCTCCTTGTCACTATGCCAAAATTGTTCAGGATTATCTAAATGGACTATTTCCAAATCGCTGGATCGGACGCGGAAGCAACAGACCTTGGCCAGCGAGATCACCAGATTTAACCCCTTTAGATTTCTTTGCATGGGGCTTTATTAAATCGCACGTCTATCAGACGAAGATTACGAGTCTTGAAAACTTACGTATACGAACTGCTGCAGATAACATAACCCCGCAAATGCTCCAGAATGTGTTTAGAAATGCTGCGGAACGATTTGAGCTGTGCAGGGATACTGATGGGCGTCACGTCGAATCCTACTCTTAATTATTTAATAAATGTTACCACTATCATTTTATGATTGAATTCCATGTAATTTCCAAGTGCTTCACAAAAATAGATCATGACTTTATGTACACCCTGTATAATGGCACAAAGATATAATTTTGGTGGTGGTAGCGTCGCTGACTAAGAATCCATCGGCCCCGGGATCAAGACCCGGTGATGACAGGCGGAGCGCAGCAAAACCTAGCTGTTCATCCTTTCACACAAAAATTTGGTTGACAGATATTTGGGTACCCAAGGTCGCCCAGCGGTTAGGACGCTGGGGTGCTGCTGGTTCGGCGTGGTTCGGATTCCACGTTAAACTGTAGGTCTAAGGTGGAGTGACGAGCTTTACTTTAGTCAGAATGAACAATTCGGGCGGAAGCAAAGCCCAAGGTCAACCAAGTTTGCCTGGAGATGTAAAATTTCTAAAAAGCATAATAAATTAATCACATTGATTGGGTGTAACTTTAAATTTTATAACTGTCACTGAAATGAATAAAATATCTAAAGAAAACCAGAATATTGTCATTTAGTCATTATGTTCCTGACCAAATAGGAAGAGATTGTAGACACCAATCAACCAGGGAAGTACTCCACGTGGGATGTTAGGCAAGAGACAGGGAGTGCTGGAACTCCCGTTTCTCTTGCCACTGTCCTCCTTAACTGATCTTTTTCCATGTCTCATCTACCCTGTGAGGGAGCAGTCCAGCATGCTCTCAAACACACATTTCTCCCTCCATTCCTCACTACACAATCTTTTCCAAATTTATATAAAGAAATGGCAACATTGAACCACGGAGACCTTTATTCCGGCTCCTTCTATGGAAGGATATTTTTGCGGGCGCTCGCCCTTTTCCCCTCCTACCTGCACAATTTTTTTTTCTTTTTTTGAGGGGCCATACTGAATTCAACTTTCCTGTTTATTCATCACGCTTTTGTGTGCATGATATAAATTTTGAGCTGCTGAACATACGTTGATGAAACTATGCACATATGGATCATCACAAGAGTGTCATGACCAAGAACCAGATTCTTGCATCAAAGGTCGGTCCCAAATGGAGTTTAAAGGTTAAATGGAGTATTTTGTGTCTGGTTATAACTGTAGAGCCGCTGATAATAAATTAATGAAACCTCACACATACACGTAGATCATCACGTAAGACGATGTGTCGCGAGCAAACATCGATTCGTTGCATCGAAGGTCAGTCACTAATAGAGGTGAAATGGGGGTCTGTGCCATAACTTCGAACCACTCGCTTAACGTAACTTGATGAAACTTCATTCACATAAGGATGGTCGTAAGACGGTGTGTTTTGAGCAGGACTCGGGAGTCCTTACATCAAAGATCAGTTACAAATAGAAATCAGAGGTCAAGTGGATGTTTGTGCTATAGTTTTTTAACCAAACATAAATTGATGAAGCAGCACGATGTCATGAGCAAGATTTAGGGTTCCTGCATCGAAAGTCTAGGTCACAAATAGAGGTCGAAGGTCAAATGGAGCTTTTTTGTGTCTGTACCAAAACGTTTGATCCACTCAACATAAATTTATGAAACTTCATACACGTGTATCATCACAAGACGATGTGTCGCGAGCAAGAATCTGGTTCTTGCCCTCAAAGGTCACGGTCACAAATATACGAAAGGACATTGATGTCGCTCTGACATAATTGTTTTT
This sequence comes from Bathynomus jamesi, assembly GCA_023014485.1. Classification (NCBI taxonomy): domain Eukaryota; kingdom Metazoa; phylum Arthropoda; class Malacostraca; order Isopoda; family Cirolanidae; genus Bathynomus; species Bathynomus jamesi. Next base: position 228,746 of record JAJOZX010005050.1, on the reverse strand, counting down.
TCCTTTTTAGAAATTTTCTGGGTGAACTTTTTTTCTGAAATCGTACATTTACCAAACGTTTATAGGCACTTAGTAAAGGAGTATTGTTTCGAGGGGTTGCACAGTAAGAATTTTGGAGAGTGAAAAGAATTGACCCACTGAAGTTGCAATTGAAACCACTGTAAGCCGACCTAAGGTCGAGGCGCGCGCACTCTTATTTTGCGTCTTCATTATCGCAAAGTTTTGACGATGCATTATTAAATATATGATGTTATCACTAGTTTTTGCATTTTCTGAAACCTACAATGTGTAGCTACCTTGCAACTTATTTTATACGCAATTTAAAACCCCATTCTAATTTAATGAAAGTCTTTGGGGAAGATAATGTTTTGGAGGGTTTTATGTTTTAGTTTGCATTTGTGGATATAGCCTGTGTGAGCTTATAACTTCGAAGGTTTCATGGTTGGAGTGCTCAGGAGTGAATTGTTAAAATGAAAAGGATAGCAAACTACTTTCATTACTCGTGAAAATTAAAATGGATCTTGTATTGTGGAACTTCACAGAATTTTTTGTAAATTATTGTTGGTTTTTCCTATTGGAATTTTGTCTCTGGTATGAGCCAGTTTTTTTAACTGTATTTTGTGGTCGAATTTGGATTTTGTCAGATTTTTACTTTTTAGTGACCTCGATTTAGAATTTCGACCATGATAATGCATTTTGAAGTTTAATTTGAGTAAATTTAAATTCAAAAGTTACGGAGCCCAAATCAAAAATTAAAATTTTATTCAGTCATTCAAAATTGTTTTGAATCAGTTAATGAGAATTGGTTAGAATAAAAATTTAGAGTCTAACGTAAAATGCCAGAATTAAAATTTAAAATGAAAAGCGATGGTCGCATCTAAAACTCGACGTCATAATCAAAGGGAAAGTTTAAAGTCGGTCAAAGTTTAGCGAAGTTTAAAATTAAGTGCAAACTCTGGTCGACTCTTTTTATTTTGATGTATTTTTAGTTAAAGATTAAATTATCCTCAGCCTTATGTTCATATCGGATGCGGAGGAGTTGAGAAAAGCCGCTGGATGGAAAGGAACTGGTAAAGAAAGTCGGCATCAGTTGATGGAAAGATTACAGAGCTTCCTTCCTCCCTCAGTTATGCTTCCACCTCACAGGTAGGTCTTCACACCATTAAACCCATGAATGGACGCTGTATACATGGTTATAAATCGAATAGGGGTTACTACTATTTATAGTTCTTTAAATAAAGGTTTATGAATGATATAAGTATGGTACCTTTTAAACTTTTCCTAATAATAGGCCTATATATTAGGCCGGGTCGAATTTCTGGGGGCAGATCGGGCACTATGTGGGGCTTATGAATTGGGGTCCTGACCAACATACTCCAAAAGAAAGTTTATGCTCCCCCCGTACCACTAGCATACTCCCTCCTATTTTTGGCTCCGCCCAAAAAATGGTCTCATAAATGAAAATGGAGACCATTTAGAGCAGTGGTTCTTAACCAGTGGGGCGCGCCCCCTAGAAACAGGAATTTCTCTAATTGTATTTGTTATTCTCTTAACGAGAACATGGGCTAATATTGAGAAGTTATTGAAAATGTTATTTTGATTGAAGGGGGGCGTGGAGGGAAGGACCAATTCCTAAAGGGGGCATGGTAGTAAAAAGGTTAAGAACCACTGATTTAGAGCATCTTCTCATAGAGATGACCCCCCCCCTAAAATTGCATAATATATATGACGCGTTCGGTGGAGAAGGGGCGAACGCAACATTTTCGAATTATGCCACAAAATGCAGTTAAAGTTTGTAAACTTTAAACCTTTGTATTTTTCCGGTTTATTGAAATGTTGTATGAATTTGAACACATATTTGAGTAAAATATTGTTGTGTAATATGTCGATATAATAAAATGCCAAGAAATTTTACAATATTATTTATTGATAGCTTCTGATGTTAACTGGTGTAATCCATTATTTGGTCCTCTTCGTCGAATGTTGTATTACCTGCTTCAACTGTTTCGGTTTCTTCCAGTTCCTTTAACAATCTTGTATAATAGTTCACTGCAGTTGCAGGCATTAGGTCTGATAATTCTTTGAGATCTTTTATTTTTTCCTTAGTTATTGGCAGCAATTGGGAATACTTTGGTTGCAGTGTCTGCTGGGCTAGATTGAATAAACTGACACTGTAGGATTTTTTCCCTTTCTGCAGTCTGACGGGATGGCTATTATCTGGGGTTGTGCGGTATGCAGTAGATATTACGTAGCCTTCTTTGTGTTGAAAGTCAAATATTAACTTTCTTGCATCTGTAAATTTAGTAGTTGTTGATTTCCTAATGACAATGCACGTTTTTAGGACGTCAAAATCGAGAAAATCAGCCTGTTTCATTTCTACAACTAGGAAGCGCTGCGAAATGGCTGTAGTTATGGCTGTAACATAATCTTTTTTGGTGTAAATAATATTGCTGTAATTATTTTATATTTTGTTCAATTTGGCCAAATTGAGCATCACAGGGCATTGTCGAGTGACCAGAAAGTAGATAGATGTGTTCAATGTGAAGCAATGATGCGGAGTGAATTTCTCTGAGATAAATTAAAACCTACATTTTACCGTGAAAGAGTGCAGACTAACATCTAATTTTTTACATAGGTAAAGCAAAGGGTTTAAAGGATAATTATACGACAAAAAACTCATTTTTCGAATTTTGTGGCGTTCGCCCCTTCTCCACCGAACGCGTCATATCGTGTGCAATTTAATTTTCAGGCAATTACCTCAAACATTTGGATTTCTCAAAATTTTCACCACGCGTATTTTCTCAAAATATTTGCTATATCAGAAAATTGATTACACATAAACATCGTTTATGTGTAATCAATTTACTGACTGTGTGTTGAATTTCAAATTCAATACCAATAAATTTCATGTTCTAATTATCATATATTTTTACAGGAATTATAAGAATTTATGCTCTTTAGATTTACTTATGATCCATGCATGATTCTATGAAAGCTGGATTTTTAATTTTTTAAAAAGGTTGAAAAAATGTCAACCAGAAACAAATCTTCGAATGCAGCTTTTGGTTTTGCCACTGAATTCCGCCGATCAATGATTCCTACAAAGGCAGACGTTGTCAGACGCTATTTCTTCATTCAAAAGAGAAAAAAAAAAATCAAGTCAAGGGGATCAGCAACTGCGAACGATTGCTACGATATAGTTACCAAAGATCTTCAAGATATTTGGGCCATGTTCTCTTTCCCTGTCATTCAAGAAAGATCTATTTCTTCTGCAGTGGAAAGATTAATCAGATCAGCTCTTTCCTTGAACAAGGTTCCTCTACGTCAAAGGAATGAAAATTTTGCTAAAAAACTTGCTTCATATGATGAAATGTTTGACATTTGTACTTGCAGATGTTATGATAAAGGAATAGAAAGGCCGTTTTGTCAATGCGAGGTAAAAATCCCAATGGTAGAGTGGGAGTCATTTGTAGGCCAAAAGCAAAGAAGAAATCAATTAGGGCCATTTGATCATGAAGCTGCCGCTGTCCAGAGACGATCCCTCTCAAGAGCAAGAGAAGAACAAGAGAGGCAACAAAGGTCACAAGTGGAAATGGCAGAGGCTATGGAAGTTGTACCATCTTCTTCAGTAGATGACTTTAGCGAAGATATAGAAGACAGTGACAATGAGCTAGAATTCGTGCCCGATGTGGAATTGATTGAAAATGATCAAAATAGGTATTCGTACAATGAATTACCATGTGAGTTCGAGAGCTACAGCAGCTATTGTTAATGCTGCATTGAAAGATATGGGAATAATCGATCAATCTAACATGCTTGATAGGAAGAAAATAGAGAGAGAATTCGTGTAGGCAAGAAAAATATTGTTAGATCTAGATGTGAAAATGTGAATATTGAATGTATAGGGTTTGATGGAAGAAAGGATGATATGTTAACCAAGCATGGAAAAGAGAAAGAAGAACATTATGTGCTGATCAAAGACCCTGGAGGTATCTATGTAGACCATATCTGCCCTGACGCAGGAAATGCTCGGTGTATAGCTGATGAAATTATAACGTTCTTAATTGATTCAGCGAGCATCGACACTCTCAATGCTCTGCTATGCGACGGTACTGCTGTCACTACTGGTAGAATTGCTGGTACCATAAAATTGATTGAAATTTTTTTGCATAGATCAGCTCAATGGCTGGTGTCTCTTTTACACATGAATGAACTCCCCTTCAGACACATATTTGAAACCATAGACGGAAAAAACATCAGGGCCAAATACCTTTAAAGGTTCAATTGGAGCCAAATTAAAATGTGATTTAACCATTTTAGACTTAGTGGCATTTTCACCAACTCAGGGCAACGTCCAAGATATACCACCGAATGTCGTGAAAGAGTTGAGCAGTGATCAAAAGTATCTCTATGATATGTGCCTAGCAGTGCAGTCTGGATGGGTATCTGAAAGTCTAGCCCGTAGGTCTCCATGTGCCATTCATCATGCTCGCTGGATTACCCGAGCAAACCGGATTCTTCGTTTATATGTTTCGACTTTGCATCCCGAACAAAATCTGAAAGAACTGGTAACCATCGTCATGAAATCATATGCTCCTGGATGGTTTCATATCAAATCCCATCCTAAAGCTACTGACGGAGCACGGAATTTTTTTCATTTGATTGTCTTGATGCGAGGATTGGAAGAAAAACATCGCATTATCATGGAACCGGTGTTCCGTAATAATGCCTATTTTGCCAATCCCGAAGCTATCCTACTGTCAATGCTTACTGATAGCAGACAACATGTCAGAGAAGATGCTCTTCAGAAGATACTTCTCAGTCGGACACGTTTCAGTGGCACACGAAATTTTGAGCTTCCTAAATCTCTAAATTTCGATTCCAAAGACTACTATGAGATGATTGACTGGAGAAAGGAAGCAACCAATCCTCCACCTTTGATAAGGAATTTCAGCAATGAAGAGCTACTGCATACAAGAACAGAACCCTTGAAAATTGCTGCCTTTTCATGCCACAGTCAAAGCGTGGAAAGTGCAGTAAACTTAGTGACAAAAGCATCAGAACAAAGGATTGGCTACGGCAATCGGCACAAATTTATCCTCAATCAACTGGAATCAAGAAAAAGACTGCCACAGTTTGAATGGGAAAGCCAATGGGGCCAAGGCACATCCACAAGTAATTAGTGAGTTGTGAAGGTAATTTTTAAATTAAATTTTGTTTTTACTTCAAAGCTGTTTTGTGTAATAAATGGTACAATAGACTAATTGTCTTCTTTTCAGACAAATATACTAGGCCTATATGAGGTTTATGAATTGGTCTCCTAGGCAATCAGTACTCCAAACTAAAGTTTATGCCACCCTTTTTCTATATACTGATAACACTTTTTGGGGATGCGACAATTTTTCAAGGATTTGAAATTTCTTGGATAATTGCCTGAAAATTGCACATGAGGTATATTATGCAATTTTAAGGGGGGTCATCTCTATAAAAAATGCTCTAAATGATCTCCATTTTGATTTATATACTATTTTTAATTTGGGGGTGGGCCAAAAATAAGAGGGAGTATGCTAGTGGTACGGAGGGGAACATAAACTTTCTTTTGGGTATGTTGGTCAGGATATCATTTCATAAACCCCACATAGTGCCCATCTAAAAAAAATCATTTTGACTAGATTTCGACCCGGCCTACTATATATGTATGTCTGTATAAAGCTGTCAACATAGAGCCAAAAGATAAATCTATCTTGATATATTTTGCAAAGAGTAAACAGGGCAATAAATTAACAACATTTTGGTCATTAGTTTTATTTGGCTGCCACTTACTTTAAATTAGTTGCGTAATAAGTATTAAAATTAGGTGTTTAGGCTTGCACAACTAATTTTTTTACTTAACACTATATGACAGACTCGAAACACTAATAATGCAAGCAGTTGAACTGCAACGCGTTCAATGTACCTATCACAATACAAAAGAGGATTCGAAGTCGATAACGTCAGTGGGGAGTCTCTTGACGGACCACTCGTGCTCCCGGCAAGGCTTTCCATGTTGTACCATCCAAACGCTGGGCGATCATCTCGACGAAGTGTGGATAGCAGTGTTCAGTCCCGATGGCACTAAATTGGCCACTGGGTCTAAGGATGCCACTGTTATTATATGGAACGTTGATCCTGTGAGTGAACGAGTCGTGTGTTTGGGTTTGGCCTGGAGAGTACTTCATTTTTGATAATTTAAAGCTTTTAAAGCTAAAATTCAGTAGGTAAATTGTGTTCTCCATGAGATGAACTTACCTAACGTACAAAGGTGCACCGATCTTGTCGGATATGTTATTTAATTGTTTTTTACATTCGAGGAAATATATATTTAACATGAAAAAATCTAAAATCCTTAATTTGCAGACTACCTACACAGTATCAAAGAAGCTAACGCTTGATGGACCTAACTTCGGCGTGGTCTATTTAGCATGGAGTCCAGACAACAAGAAGCTTATTGTTTGTTTACACGAAGAAGCATCAGAGCTTATCGTAAGAGTTTTCAGCTTTATTGGCTCTGATTAGGGAGAATATGTTTTGGCTCGTACAAGGTCTTCATTTTATCAGTTAACCTAAAGAAATACAAATAAAAAACTAAACAGCAGCTATATTTCAGATGCATGAAACTGTTATATAAGAAACACTAACACTAACAGTAGCAGTCGAAACGCGTCTTAACAAATATTGAAAGTGTTCACTGCCATGTTCAGTTTTCATATGCTTTGTCTTTAATGTATCCTCGCAAGAAGTAACCCGATGATGATAAATCAGGTGAAAGTGGAGGCCATAATCCCTTAGAAATTATGTGATCACTGAAAATGAGTTCCAACTCTGCCATTGTCTGACGAGACGTATGGCTCGTTGCACCGTCTTGTTCAAACACCAGCTATCTGGCGCAGTCCAAAAACACTTGTATGATGTCGATGTAACTCTCGGACGTAATAGTGTTGAATGTGGAAGATGATGAGTACCACAATCCGACATCTCGAAATGGTACACTACACTCTCACCTTCTCGGAATGAAGAGGGGTTTCGTGAATGGTATGGAGGTTATCTGTGAACCACTACGCGTGTTTTGTGCATTCACGTATCCCTGAGGTGAAACTATGCCTCGTCTGAAAAAAATAAAAATAACCAAGATGTCAGGCTGCTGTTCCACAATTTGAAGAAGCCGTTGACAATACGCGAGGTGTTTTTCTCTCTGGTGGGTGCAGTTCCTGCACCACATGCACCTTATACGTGTACAACTTCGGTTGTTTCGCTTCTGTGGCAGTTTTGCAGTGCCATTCCTATTTGCTGTGACAGTTTGCGGAGAGATTTGGAAGGACACTGTTGTATTACGTTATGCACGTTACGGATTGCCCCTTCCGTAACCACAGTTGATTTTCGTTTACGCATTTGCTTAATAACACTGCATGTTTTTCGGAACCGTTGAACGATCTTCCATATCCTACGTTTGGTGGGAACGTTTTCTGCTCCAAAATGTTCACTAAAGTCATACTGGTACTATTTGAAGAATACAGTTTTCACGTAAATTTCCAGAACGAATACACGCTGTTCACAGCTCAACACCATCTTCCTAAGCCTAAGCCTACGTTTAAGCTAGTTTAGTGCCGGCCTAGGCTAGACCAGCACTTTAAGATGTTCTCATTCTCGTATTACAAAGTATCGTGTGTATCTGAATTATAGTTCCTTTTTATTTAGTTTTTTAATTTGCATTTCTTTCAGTTAAATAAAATGAACACCCTATACTTGAATAACTGTTTCCTATAGAAGGGCACTAGGTTGAAGTACCTTAGACTTGTTATATTTAACTTTGAGAATTTCTCATAAGTAAAAGCTTTCAGACGAGACTGTTTCCCCTCTTTTTGTAAGCCGTCTACATTTCAGACCGAATTGTACGTGAATATTAGTCTTTAAATAGCAGTTTATTTTGAAGTTAACACGACTACTTCGTAAGCCACTATTCGGTCTCGGAGATTAAGGAAATTTAATTTCCTGTTTTAGTTTCTCCATTAGAAGAATAATCGTAAGAAGCTTCTTATCATTCGAAATATATTTAACAAACACGCCTACTCTTCTTTCTTGCCAGTTTCAGCTAAATTAATGAGAAATGCTTATGCTAGTTCGTAATTCTGTTGCCTTTGGCTCTTTGGGCTATTTTTCCTCGTTTATCTGGGTTTATTGAAATTTTGTAAACTATCTTTAAAAATATGTACGCAATATGGAACAAACTTGGAACAAAAATTCCATATAGTATGGAATTAGTGAATACTTGAAACTCAAATTGTACACGATTGACGACATAAAATAGACTGAAGCGAAACTGAAACCCAAATAAAATCAAAAGTATCGTACTTACAAAATACACTGTATTTGCGACATGCACGGTCGCGGAAAAAAGCTTATGAACAGTTTTACAAAATTAAGGTGAACAATTCAAATTTTCTTCCGCGACTGTACCATATGATCAGGGGTCCCCAACCCTGTGCCCGCGAGCACCATGGTGCCCGCCGACCCTTTTGCGTGTGCCCGCCACTGACTGACTACGATTGATAAGTTTTTATTTAAATGTTTAATAAAATGTTAAGTATGTTACATATTTTAAATATTTAGTTACTAAATATTTAAAATATGTAACATACTTAACATTTTATTAAATTTTAGTAGTTAATTACAGAAATAGATGCTCATTTATTTGAAAATAATTATTTCTTTATAAATAAATTAAGTTATCGTTTTGATAATTTTTCTAAGATTCTTAGTTAGCCCATCCTTGTTCATCGTACTGCCTTGAATTTGCCTTGAAAAAGTAAATGGTACCCGCCGCACTACCGGTAGTCTTGAATGTGCTCTTCGGCACAAAAAGGTTGGGGACCCCTGCCATATGTGATGGGCCTGCGTGTTAAAATATTTTTAACTACTGTACTTCGGGTCCTGAAGCTTTCGGCTTTCATGGGCCACGATGTAAATGTAAAAAGACTCGTTCAGTTATCAGTTAGTTTTCGATGATCCTAGGGATGCACAAAGTATTTGGTGCCGAATATTGACTTAATTCAGGTTTTTATTTTATCAGATTTTGTTGAAATAAATTCGTAACCTCTGTTGAGGGTATATTATTAAATTAGCGTAAACATAAAATTCTGATGTTTGATACATCTGCATCAGTTGGAAGTGTTGAATTTAAACTGAATTATGAGGGTTGGAAAATTTTATTGGAGCCTCTTCTAATACCAAAATCGATACTTCGTTACATATTTCTGAATCAGATGGAAGAATTGAATTTTACTTTAAATTTGAAACTTTCATTTAAAACCTTGTATAATACCAAAATAAAAATACTTTCCTACATTGGTTGATAGCTAATTGTTCATTCATTATTTCAACAATATGTATTTTTAAACAAGTAGGGGATTATTCTCCCTTATGAGCTGACATATTCACTATTTATCATTGAATTACTACTTTATTACCAATATTGAAGTTTAAATGCCCTTAAATTATAATTAATGAACAGCCAGACTACTTACTGAGCGAACGCATTCCCAGGGCTCTCTGATATTGTTTCTACTTTGGGATATTGCCGATAAATTTACTGTTGGAAAGTTCTGAATTTTATATACTTGCGTTTATATTCACATTGTTATAGTTAAGTAACTGAATATTAGTGGTTTCTAGCGATTTAGAAGTTTTCATAGCGTGCCGGCTTAATTTAATTTAAACTTGTGACGGTTATAAACGTTAACTACCTTAACCTGCGCGATGCCGTCGCAGAAAGCGTCGTGTGCTAGGTGTGGAGTTAATCGGTGGTATACTGATTTTAAAGATTACAACGGCGGTCCTCCCTTCGATTTGTCCGGAGCTATAGGGCGCGTTCCTCTGTGGTCAATGGGGGAGTGCATCTTCCTTCGATGTAAGGGCTTTCTCTGCCCTCGTGGACCATTGGACCCGTTTGGGGACGCGGCTGATCTCCTACTCTCCTACTTATATTTCTCTCCTCCTTTCCCCAACTCTCTTAGTTTTTTCGTTTCCCCCTTCCGGCATTTGGCTTTGTTTTGGACCTTGGCTTGACTCTTTCCTTGGACCCTGGGTGAAGGTGGTGGTTGCCCTTCACCCTTGTCGCTCTTAAACCAAACCCAAGCCCTGTCCCTGCCATCTTTCACCGCGCGTTGGATGAGAGTGGCCGCCTTTTAGGCACGGGGACTGGGGATGGGTGTATCTCCCCTGCGTGACATCTATTGGCGGTGGAACAGAGTGAACCCACGATTCGCCTTTCCCTTGTTGGAGTCGATGGTGGCTGGATGCGCGCGGGGGATGAAGATTCCTTTTATTTGCTATGGCTTCTACTCGGCTAACGACTTCTGCTTCTAATACTCGGATAACTACTACTATCAACACTCGGGTAGTGGGCAACCAGGCCCTCGAGTCCCCTACCACTGGAAGACCGTATCCATATGGGGTTGACTCCCCTCTGGTAACGGAACATTCGCATCCTCCTTTACCGTTGCCGACCGCAGGCTGTACCCTGAATATCCCCTTGGATGTACACCCTCTGGAGCAGGAGTCTCGCCCCAGCCCGCCTCAGCTGCCTTCGGGCAAGTCAAGTCCCACCCAAGATTTGCCTCCAAAACCCGACTTCTTGCTCTCCCCGTATGCCCCCCTCACCAGCTGTCGACCCGCCTCCCCGCGCAGAGAGCCCCGCGGCGGACGGGGAAGTCGGCATTCACGACCATCCTATCGACAGTTGGATATCCCAGTCCACTTCGATTCTACTGCTTCCCTATCCCTTCCAGGTATCCACAAATTCCTAGAGATCCGGCCTACCTCTGGATCCCTTCCGACCAACTCTGAACGGTCGTTTCAGGCGATCGAGCCCGCAGCAACTCCAGCCGCTATGATGTGCGACCGCAGAGGGATGACTCCCTCCTCATAAAATCACGCTCAGCCATAGAGACGAAAGCCTACTCTCCCGAACTGAGGTCCTTGGATGCTCGGTGTCCGTTTCACCACACCCTCACCTGAACCAGAGTCAGGGCACTATTTACGCCACCCGCCTATTGTCGATCACAGTGAATGAGCTCTTGGAGGACCTCGCACCACAGGGTGTCACCAAGATCCATCGCTTCACATCCCGACAGGGAGGTACCCCCTCCCCCACCCCGCGTCTACTACTTACCTTCAATACCTTAGTCCTTCCCGACCGTATTGTATGGGTATGGGAGACCACACGTCATGCGAGTCTTTTGTCCGCCCATACATCCCAGACCCGACCCGTTGCTTTAAATGCAATAAGTTTGGACACGTTAGCTCAGTTTGCCGGCAGCCGCACCAATTGTGTGTTCGTTGCGGACAAATCGCTCACCCAGACAAGTGCCCCATCATACCCAAATGCTCCAATTGTGAAGGCACACACCCACCTTCATCCCGCGAATGCCTGTTCTTCAGGTTCGAGAAGCAGGTCCGAGGGTGCGGAGTCGGGAGGTGAGACCGGGCGTATCTTACGTCGCATCCCTCAGCTCTGTCCTCTCGGCACGCCGCCCTGGCCGGCCGCTCACAACCCCCTCGACCAGTGCTCCCCATCCCTTCCAGGGGGAGTCCTCGCAGGAGCCGACGACCTCCTGTACCCCCACCATCCCTTCTCTCCACGCACCTCACCTGCCACAGATTGCCCAAGAGTCTGGGATCAGGACATCCAGGCCCCACCCACCTCGAACCCTGCCCTCCCGGAGAAGCCGGAGTGAGTCGTCAGACCCTCAGGACTTTCAATGTGTCTCCCTCTTCCCCTAATGCTAAGAAACGGCTCGGATCTTCACACCGCCCACTTCGTCTACGAGGATCAAACTACCCAACCGCTGAAGTCCCATCAATCTACCCCAACAGACTTTGACAATAGTTGCCGAAGTACATGACCCACTCCCAGCGACGAGATCCAATCTGGACAACATCCTCTTCCCCGAGGATCCAGTGGATGCGGCTCTGGCGCAGCTACACGGTGAGGGGAACTCGGCCGCGCCCGTGAGTCTTATGGACCTGCCCTTGACTCCTGGTGCCATTTTTTCCACCCCTCCACGAGAACACACTGGTTCATCTCCCACCCCCACAGTACCTGCTCCCCTAAAATCTCCGGCCCCCTCCCTGTTAGCCACTCTGAGCACGTCCGTCCTCCCACCTGCCGGGTCCTTCTGGTACCCCCTATCGCCACCCAGGGTCCGCCGTGAGACCCCAAACCGGCGGGGACGTACCAATTTGGGAAAAAAACCCCCCCCCCCCCCCCTAGCCCGAACACAAAGGCCCACCAAGAAACTTCTCACCCTCTGAGCCCACGACGTTCTCCTAGCTGCCGTGATCCACGCCTCCGGTCTCGCTCGGCCAACTCGACCCCGCGGTCTCCGCGGAGATCGAGTGGCCGACCGATTCCTTCTCTGGTGAACGGCAGATAGCCAGCCATACTCCTAACCCATTCTTCACCTTCGCGAACCCCAGATCTTCCTTTACACTCCAACCTCTTCGCACCTACACCTTTACCCATCCCCTTCATCAAATAATGGATCCCCCAAAAACTACAATAGTGCACTGGAATTACGAAGGCCTTAATTCCTTGATTGCTACTTCCCGTCCGGTGTGTGTATATCTCCAAGAGCTCATCCTGGGAATCAGACCCATGCCCTGCCCGAGTGGATATTCCTTCACCACCACCCCGTCTCCTACCTGCACTCGAAAGGGGGGCTGCCATTTTCATACACCACGCAGTCCCCTTCTACAATCTCCCTATCCGATCCCCGTTACAGGTGATTGCTACCCGGCTTTCCCTGGATAGACAGTAACACCGTCTGCTCAATATACCTCCCTCCCCACACTCAAGTCTCCCGCGATGACCTGGTGGAAGTGGTACAACTACTCCCAAGGCCTTTTCTATTACTGGGCGATTTCAATAGTCGCCACCCCATGTGGGGAGAGACACACACCACCTATATGGCCCCGACCCTGATCAATATCATGACCGATCTCTCCTTTGAGTGCCTCAATGATGGCTCTCCAACATTCTACCATGCTACCACCTGCACTCCATCCTGTATAGACCTGTCCTTCGTTTCGACCGATGCCCTCCTAGATTTCACTTGGCAAGTCCTCCAAGAGGACTATGGAAGTGACAATTTCCCTGTTCAACTCGCGCTCAATTGGTCCGACCAGACCGTTCGGGTACTGGAGAAATGGATTACTGCAAAAGTTAATTGGTCCCGCTTCCACGACGATATATATACAACCCTTACGAGTGCCCACATCGCATACTTCGAATCAAACGTTGTAGCGGCTTCGTGCACTAGCATCCCGCGATCCTCCACCTACCCCCGCGCCCGACGGGTACCTTGGTGGACCCCGGAGTACGGAGGCCGTACGCGCCAAGAAGAAGGCTACTCGACGCTTCTACCGTACGCGACTTCCCATCCATCGCACGGAGATGCAGCGGGCCAGGGCCATCGCCCGCCGTACAATGAAGACAGAGCTTTTTGGCGTGCCTTTGTATTCGGCGTCACCACCACCACACCTTCGGCTATCATCTGGAAGAAGGTACGGGGCGTCGAGAGGCGACATGTCCCCTCCAGACCCCCGGTCCTCCGGACTAACGACGGAGTCCTACACGAGCCCAAATCAGTGGCAAACCACCTAGCTTTTACCTTCGCCGCCGTTTCTTCCTCTGCAGTTAGTTCCCTCGTACCCGCCCCTGAAAATAGCTCCTCTTCACCGTCCATAGACAGCACCTACAACTGGTTGTTCACTATGCGTGAACTACAGGCGGCACTGGCCTCTCGACGATCCCCTTGTCCCGGCTCGGACGGTATCCCCTACAGCAGGGGTGGGCAACCTTTTTAAGTGAGCGTGCCAAAATCGTCAAATCTTTGATGCAAAAGTTAATCTTTACCATTTTTTAGCAGAAAACATTAAGTTAAAATATAAAACTCAGCGAAGAATTTGGATATTTATTTATTTAATTTTTTTTTTAGCCCGGGGAATCGCGTGCCGGAAAAAAGTCGTTGGCGTGCCACGTTTGGCACGCGTGCCAAGGGTTGCCCACCCCTGCCCTACAGCATGATCCAGCACATCCACCCTATTACAAAATTTCCTACTAGACCTATACAACCGCATATGAATAGAGGGCGCCTTCCCTCCCGGTGGGGGGAGGCCTACGTAATCCCTATCCCCAAACCCGGCAAAGATTTCCTCGATCCCACAAAACTACAGACCAATCGCCCTAACGTGTCGTGCCTGCAAAATTTTTGAAAAAAATGGCCGCGACGCGACTATCTTCTTCCTTGAAAATAGCAATTCCTTCCCGTCTACCCACTCCGGCTTCAGACAATTTCGCTCCACCACTGATCCCCTCCTGCTCCTCAGCCGTGACATACAGAATGCCTTCGACAGTGGACAGTTCGTCCTATCAATATTTTTTGGCATCCAGAAGGCCTACGACACCACCCATCGGACAATAATCCTTACTCAGCTTCAAAGTCTAGGACTCGTCGGAGCCATGCTGACCTTCATAAGGGGCTTCCTATCCTCCCGAACCTTTAAAGTTCGGGTGGGCTCAGTTCTCTCAGACACCTTCGTGCAGGAGGACGGGGTCCCACAGGGAAGCATCCTCAGTGTTCTATGTTTTTCCATTGTCATGCACAGTCTCAAAATGCCTTCCACCCACCATCCGTTCTTCCATCTACGCGGATGACCTTGCAATCTACTTCACAGGGCGGGAGCCGTCCGTAGTTCAACGGCAAATTCAGCTCGCCATCTACCGGGTGTAAAGGTGGGCGACGTCGGTGGGGTTCCGCCTTTCCATCCCGAAGTCCAAGTGTATGCTCTTCAGCAGAAGAAGACCCGCAACCCTTCCTGTTCCCTCTGTCACGTTATACGGCAATCCTTTTGAGGTGGTACCCTCCACACGATTTTTGGGCGTGATTCTAGACCGACGGCTCAACTGGGTTCCCCATCTCAAACAACTGAAGCAGTCCCTCAGTGTCCCCTCGCTCTCCTAGACAGGGTTGGCAAAAACCCAGCAAAAAACCAGTTGGGTTTTTGCCAACCCTGCTCCTAGATCACCTCTCCCACACCACATGGGGCGCAGACCAACGCTCTCTCCTTCGCCTTTACACTTCAGTGGTCCAGTCGAAGCTGGACTATGGCAGTGTAGTATTCGGTTCAGCCTCCAACGCCTGCCTCTGTATCTTGGACCCGGTCCTTAATAGGGGCCTCCGCCTCGCCACCGCTGCTTTCCGCTCTTCCCCAGCCTCCAGCCTTCAAGTGGATTGCAATTACCTCCCTCTCTCCCTCCGACGGGGTCTGCTCCTCATGAGGACATACCTCCGTGCACAGAGACTACTCTCTTCGCTTCGATGCGCGGCGATTTCTGAACTCCCACTCCAGGGACGGAACTGGCACTTCACTAAAGAGGTCCGCTCTTTCCTTGACCTTTCCAACATGCCCGCCCCCTCAGTTATCCCCATTTCATACAGCATCTACCCCCCCCCCCCTGGCTCCTCACCCCTATGAAGTTTTGCAGGGACCTGTGTGCCCTACCGAAGAATACCACGAGCGCTACGGTATACAGGTCACTCTTCCGTGAACACGCAACCCAACACCCGGACACAGTCCCCATTTATACTGATGGTTCCCGTTCGGAGACTGGTGCAGCCGCCTCAGCGGTGATTCTGCCCCAGCAGCTTTCTCGAGGCGTCAGCCTCTCCCGCGAAACCTCCGTTTTCTCGGCAGAACTCTTCACAATTAAGGAGGCCCTCGACATTGTGCTCACCCACTCTGCCAGCTCCTTCGTCATTTATTCAGATTCCCAAAGCGCACTTCTTTCCCTAGCGAGGTTTAACCCCCTCATCCGCTCGTCTGTACCATCCAGGAAATCTTCCACTTTTTAACAGCCTTCCGACACAAGACAATCGCCTTCTGCTGGGTCCCGGCACATGTCTGCATCGAGGGTAACGGGGAGGTGGACCGCACGGCAAAGACGGCCTGCTTACTGCCGGCCTCCTCCCGGCCCTCCCTTTCTCCGACTTCTTCCCGACTCTCCGCTCCTACTTCCGCTCCATCTGGCAACGGGAATGGGACCAGGCCACACAAAACAAACGTCACAAGATCAAATCGCAATTAGGATACTGGGCCTCCTCATTCCACCGGTCCCGCTATAAAGAAGTGATTCTAGCCCGTCTCCGCCTAGGACACACACGCATCACTCATGGTCACCTTATGGCTAAATCGCCAGCCCCGCTCTGCCCTACTTGCCATACTCCTATCACTGTCGTGCATCTCCTGGTGGAATGCCCATACTTGTCCGCTCTTCGTCGCAGATATTTCCCTCACTTGGCCAAAGTTCCCATACCCGAGCGTCTACAATTCATGCTCGCCGAGGGCCCCCATTTTTCGGAGGAAGAGATTTTTCGTTTCCTCACTTATTCCCACCTACTTCATCGTGTCTGAGACCAGGCCCCTCATACCCACTACCCAGAAACTAAACATTACTCACCCCCCTGGTCTACCATCCCCAACTCGGTAACACCACCCACCCACCCACCCAATTTTGAGAGTTAAGCGAAGAGAGTTGATTTAAAACTTAGTGTACGCGAGGTGACGGAAAGACTTGCAACGCTTGATGAGGGCAGGGGTAGGCTTACAGTTGACGAAGGTCGAACCTATACTAACGTTAAAGGGTGAGGTTAGGAACCTAGTTTCTAGTATAGGTAGCTTATCGGGAAGGTTAGAGTCGAGGAACGTGTTAAGGTTGGTCCGAGATTAGTAGGCGGGGAGGGATTTAGAGTAGTTAAGGGTGGAGCTAGGCCCTTTAGAGTAGTTAAGGGTGGAGCTAGGCCTTTAGAGTAGTTAAGGGTGGAGCTAGGCCACGTACGTTAGGTGATAGGAATCCCCCCTATCGAGGTTTCGAGCCCTTTCGCCCAGTTAGATAAGGATGTGAACGAGGGAGAAACGATTTTAATTGGGGACTCCTCAGTGCGTCATATGGATGAGTTCTGAACGGAATCTAACCAAGAGGAGGAGGGTCTGTCTACCAGGGGCCAGGGTTGACAGAATTAGAGACGAAGTAGATAGGATTGATGTTGCCTCCCGTCGCTCGATGTTGGTGACGATGGTAGGGAGCAACGACTCGTATAGGCCTGATACGAGAGTGCCTGACCTTTTGGAGAGATACAGGGGGTTATTAGGTTCCTGAAAGCAAGGTCAGATAGGTCTTTAGTTCTACATATTATCCCTAGGCACGGTTTAAATTTTAGGATTACGTCAAAAACATTATTTTTGAACACGAAACTAGAAGAGGTTTGTGCTCAGGAAAATATACCCTTCGTAAAACTGTGGTCAGAATTTAGTGATCCTAGCCTTTTTATAAAAGATGGGATGCATTTCAATGAAATAGGGAATGCTAGGCTACGTAGATTAATCAATGAGAACGTTCGAAAGCTGTATAGGTCTAAGCCCTCTTTAAACGTTGTGGGTCCGGGAAATGCTGGCCCGACGTGAAAATAGTTTAAAACGTCGATCCATGGTAAAAAATAATTTAAACGTCTTTTATTGTAACACAAGTAGTATTAGAAATAAATTGAACGAATTTAAGGCGATAATTTATTCCAAGAACTACGATATAGTTGCTATAACCAAAATGTGGTTAAATACCGCAACTCGGGACTTGTTGGAGGAACTTGATATAGCGGGGTTTAAACTTTTTACTAATGATAGATTACATAGGATTGATGGCAGTGTTTTGTTGTACATTCGTAATTCCCTTAGGGCTATCAAGGTTAAAATAGATTTTCCGGCAGAGATTAATGCGATATGCGTTGAAATTACGGCGCGTAGTATTAGCTTTAATTTCGTTGTTGTTTATAGACCTCCCGTTCAACCCCTCGATACCGATACTAGATTTTACACATTCTTGGTAACTTTATTAATAATCGGGATAGTACAGTTGTCGGTGACTTACTGGTAATGAGGAGGGTTTGAGACTAATTGAGTTCATGGAAGATAATTGTTTTACGACGGATGGTTACCGAACCAACGCGCGGTGACAATATTTTAGACGTGATGACGAACGACGAAAATATAGTCGGTTGGAAGTAGGCGAGAGTTTGGAATGAAGGTGATCACCAAATTATTAGGTTTAAGCTATTGATAGAAAACAGTAAGGATAGTAACGTAAAAGAAGTCCTGATTTTCATAAGGCTAATTTTGATAGTTTTGCGGATAGGATGAGAGTAGTGGACTGGGATAATTTATGGGTAATGACGCAAATTTTCATTGGGAGGCGTTTAAAGAAAGTTTTTGAATATCGAAAGGGAGTTTATTCCGCGTCTGCCCAAGCGCGCTTGTAATCATGGTAGGCCCAAGTGGTGGACCAGGAAAATAGGGAGTTCATAAACGAGTGTAACAGAGCGTATAGACTTAATAAGCGCAATGGCACGATAGCTAACTTTAATAGATATATCGAACTTAGATGTCGGGTTAAAAGATCTGTTTGGAATGCTAAGCGTAATTTTGAGATACTTGTAGCTGCGGATAGTAAACATAATCCGAAAAAGTTTTTTGACTACGTCAATAATCGTAAGCCGATGAAAGATAACAGGCCCTCTAGTGGAGCGTGAGATTGCACATTATATCGATAAGCTAAAAGTTAGCAAGGCTCCAGGCTCTGACGCGCTTTATCATAGACATTTGAAAGACGTTATCGTAGGCTCCTTAACAAAAAATTTTTAATAAGTCACTGGAAGTGGGGATTATTCCTGAAGACTTCAAATTAGCTAACGTTACGCCCACTTTTAAAAAAGGCGACCGCACAGTAGCTAGTAATTATAGGCCTATTAGCTTAACGTCAATTGTCGGTAAACTTCTTGGAATCCGTAGTTAGGGATCGTATCATCGATCACTTAGAAAGTAGAGATTTAATTAATAGTAGTCAGCGTGGGTTTCGACGCCATAAATCTTGTTAACTAATTTTTTAGAGTTTTATAACGAAATGGTGCGCGAATACGATACGCATAGAGCGGCTGACGTTATTTTTAGACTTTAAAAGAGCGTTCGATACAGTTCTGCACAGAAGATTAATTGCGAAGGTTAAAGCGCACGGTATACGCGGTCAGGTTGCTAACTGGTTAGAGGAATGACTTCGTGCCAGGAAACAGAGGGTCGTTGTTAGTGGTAGGGAATCTGGGTGGTTGGATGTAGGTAGCTGTGTCCCTCAGGGTTCAATGTTAGGCCCATTGCTATTCGTAATCTACATTAACGACAGAGATGTAGGCTTGACCAGTAACGTGTCAAAATTCGTGGACGATGGTTTTCAAAATTGTTAATAAAATCGATAACGTAAATTTTGACATTGTTCATTTTCGATAATAGCAATACTCTTAACGGGTTTAAATTACGTGGTAGACGTTTCATTACTAACATAGCTAAAAACGTTTTTACGTTTAAAGTAATTGATAAATGGAATAATCTTCCCGCGTCCGTCGCGAACTCCACCAGCGTTAATATGTTTAAAAACCGTTTAGATCAAGGGTGGGGAAACTTTTCAGTACCAAGGGCGAAAATCGATAACATAAACACCTCCGCGGGCGTCTGGCAAATTTTAAGCTTATATACAGCGTGTCCCAAAGAAATGTATACCCACTTTGTTCGATAATACCAGCTATGAGGATAATAAATATATTACTTTTTATGTGTTTTTTAATAAAGAATTTTCTCCTAAATCTAAATATGTAATTATTTTTATTAAAAATTGAAGAACAAAAAAGTTACAGATGTTTAAATTATAATTATTATTTTCGAGACTTCATGTGCGATATTTTCTAATATTTTAACCGACTGTTTTGAGATACTTATGTTTAGTGTTGATATTGAAGCATAAATGTTGTAATTATTAGTTAATTCAAAAAATTTACAAATTCCATGGTTAAATGACACTTTATCTAAGATGTTCGACTTCTTCCAGAACGTTGTTTTTGTAAGTTTTGCACAGTGCCGTCGGTTTCAAACTTATCTCGTATACGTGCAAAAATATTAGAAAATATCGCACATGAAGTCTCGAAAATAATAATTATAATTTAAACATCTGTAACTTTTTTGTTTTTCAATTTTTAATAAAAATAATTACATATTTAGATTCAGGAGAAAATTCTTTATTAAAAAACATAAAAAGTAATATATTTATTATCCTCATAGCTGGTATTATCGAACAAAGTGGGTATACATTTCTTTGGGACACGCTGTATATAAGATGTATTTTAAAAAGCTATTTGCTGGGCTGTAAATAAATAATTTTTAGTAAATAATAAATACCTAAGCGGGCGAATTGAAATTAGCTCGTGGGCGAAATTTCGCCCGCGGTCGAGGGTTTCCCCACCCCTGGTTTAGATAGTCATTTTAAAAATATTAACGTCTTTTAAAATAAAACAATTAGCAACAGGAGCTCTGGGGGTAATGGTTGAGGTTTGAGTATGTTGACGATTAATGCCAGCGCGTGATATGCCAGCAACAAAATTATGTAAGGTATATAAAAATAAAAAAAAAATTAGACTAACACGAACTTAGATGTCGCTCGTAGCGTAAAACTAACCCACTTTGTTATACTCTTCATAATTTTTTTTTCTTATTTTTCTTCTCCTCTCTCTACTTGCATGTCTGTAGTTTGCATGGTATGATAGTGTTTGAGTTAAGATTGTTTGCATGGTTTGTAAGCGTTCTTATTTTACTAATTTTCATCTTTCACCCTTTTCCTTTTCTCTTTGACTATTTTTCCGACTTGTCGGCAGTGGCCGGCAGATGATGATGGCGAGTCTTTCTCTCTCTTTCTCTCTCTTTCTCTGAATGAATGTTAACCCACGAATAATGATAGGTTTTGCTATTTACTTAACCCCTTATTCTCTCCTTTTAACCCCCTACTCTCTTCTTTCTCTCGGGCTAACCTTAGAGTGGATCTCAGGGTCTTTGTTAGCCTTAGCTTCTGTAGATCATTTTTCCATTATCAGGTGCTGGTATATGTCTGCTGGATTCGTGTATATTCCCTCCTATGCTAAATAAACGTTCACTCTTAACTGACGGGCGACGTTGATTAGCAAAGTTAAGCCACTTTGGGTCGGATGGAATGGGAGACACCGTTCGCTAACTTTCTCAAAACAATAAAATTGTTCTTTGTGTTTTTCCACAAGGCAAGAGGGTATTCTACATGGTGTCAATAAAGTCACGCATCATAGGAACATAAGCAATGTCTATTTATGTCTCCATCAGGCCAAATATGGTGAGGAACATTCAAAGAAACCTGCGTTTTCGTTCGTTTACGAACATGTTTTGAGATTGGTAGGAATCATTTCGAACAAATAAATAAAACAAATAAACAAAATAATTGTATTTTCCTATGATGCGTGACTTTATTGACACCCTGTAGTCTTCCCAGTGGTGAGAAGTTTATATAGTTATATATTTCCTGGATATGGGAAGATTTCAACTTTCCTTTAGCTTTGAAATTTTTCTCTGTAGAAGTTGCTGGTAAATTTTCTCTTTCAATATCAACTTTTTGTTTTTTCTCGTCTACTGATTTCACTTTTGCTAAAACTGCTGATTCATCGTAGCAGTCTGTGATGCTGAAAAATACTCTTGTTACCCACTTCATGATCGAATGATGCATCTGTTTCCGAATCTAAATTTAACTTTAAATGGCTCTTTTCCTCCATCAACTGTACTATCCACTTAAGATGCTGCATGAACTTCCTGAAACTGTACCTTAAATCGAGGATCTAAGACTGTTGAAACACACACACTTTTGTTATTGAAAAAGTTTTATTTTTTTCATTGATTTAACCCTTCAATCATGGTAATAATACCAGCATAATTACATAGGCTACAAGTAGAAAAACTAGCCAAGGCCTTTCCCAAGAATAACTTCAGGGCAAGTATTGCTGGGATATCTACAATTTCAGATTTTTTTGTTGTATTCTTTTGTAATATTCTCAGCTTGCTTTAATAGTTGCTCAAGTTTTTCAGTGGTGATCCACTGATAAGGGCTCAAGCTTTGGGTAATTGTGCTGTTAATTGTGTACGCAGCAATAGCCCCTTTTTTTAAACTCAAACATGTAAAAAGAACGATTCCATCGTCTTGCATCAGTTTATGCTTTGTTACTCTCAGTTGCTCCTGTAAAGTATGCACTTCTGTCATTGCTGATGATGAATGGTGGAAATGACTGGCAGTACTTCTGCATATAGTAAGAATATCTTTAACTGATTTTCGTGTTAAAATCGAGTCTTCAGTACAAAGTTGCAGTGTATGTATAAAACAAAGAATGCGATTGAAATCCACTTTATCGGATACCCGCTACCATATCTGGAGCATTATCTTTAACAAACGTGTGAATTTTATTCATGGAAAAACGGTAGACTGAATGAATTACAGACATTAAATATATACATCATTAAGAAGCTATCACAAATCTTATGAGGATTTAACTAAACACTAATTAATTATTAAAAGGATCAGAAATCATGGCGTACACTCAAAATCTGTCTCAATTTTAATAGCCTCAAGACGTTTATCAGTGTATATAGTTGAACGAATAAACATGCACACATCTGTGCCTATTGAGAAAAATTAATTAAGGGACAACAGATACAATGTTTTTTAGATTTAAGAATAAACTCTACATTTTTAATTAACATTAAGCACTTTGTCTTGCTGTGAGATGTATAATCGGTATGTTCACATTTTTCGACGCATACCTAAATGGTACACAAAGTTCAAAGATGGATAACAATTTTACAATATTAAAATTTGTACCATGTATTGTTCGAAACATTTTGTGATATTTCCTGAAGTTTATCTTAGATTTCATAGAAATGGTTCAAATTATTATTATTTAGGTCGTTCCATGTTTTCAGCCAGACGAAAGAGGGAATTTACCCGTTTATAAATAGCTTCCTTATTTCTTCCGCCCATGAACTTGATTTTAATTTATGCATATAGATATAAACGAATAAAGCGTGCACCACGTATTTTCGTAGGATTTATGTTTCCTGATTTTTTTCACTGAAGGTTTGGGATGCTGAAGAAGGGAAACAAATATGCAAAGTCACCAATTCCCCCGATGATTCTCTCTCCTGCGCTGCTTGGCATAAGGTTCGTCCTTGTTTCCATATATATATATATATATATATAAGTACGTAAATGTAATTGATGATAATTCATTTTTAGAATAAACGAAGTTGTAATAGTTCCAGTCAGTGGTTTGTTACGTACATACATAATCAAAAATCCCATTTCCTCTTTTTCCTGGGATGGGCATGATGATGTTTGAATTCAGGACTGAATTACATAAACATTATATATTTACGAGAGGAATGGGGCGTTCTTCCGCAGAAGAATATTTTTTTTTAATAGGTGCCTTTAGCGAATAATATATCATACCAAAAATTTTATAAAATTAATATTACTACCATTTATTGCTAAACATTTTTACTTGAAGGATTCGAGAAAATTTGCTTGTGGTGGAATTAGAGGCCAGTTTTATTTGTGCGATTTGGATGGTCACATATTGGAGTCATGGGAGGGGGTGAGAGTACATAGCTTAGCATTCCACCCCGATGGGAAAACGGTACTCGCTTCTGACACTCATCACAGAATACGAGGATACCAGTTCGAAGAAGTTCATGATCATAATGTGTAAGAAACTCATTTTTTTTCATGTTGATTTCGTATGTTGTCATTAACCTGTTGAGTAAAGGTAACAGCTTGGTAGCTCATTTCTGCACGATGCGCGTGAGTGAGTGTACCCGAAGGGCTACCTTTAGTCAGACCATTAACGGGATAAGTGGCCAACTCGACCCAACCTAGGAGCCAGCAGCCGGGAGCTAACTACAGCTTCACCGCTCAGAGTCCGCCACCGTAACCACTGAACTACCAGGCGCCATTGAGCCATTTGGTTCTCATTTATATAAGAATAATGTTACTGCTTGTCCTAGTCTTTTGAGTTGACAGATCTGTGCTTCAAAAACAATGCATCGTTGAGAGGAAGCCAACGTTGTCTTAAAAGCACGGTGTGATAACCTGTAATTCTTGTGCTGAAAGTGTAAAACATATCTAATGCGTATTCCAAGAAGCCCTTCCTTTTAATAAGAACTAAAATTACTCCTTTGCACTCTCATTTGTCAGCCTCCAAGAGGATCAGAGCATCATGTCATTTACTATCGATGAAACGGGTCGTTACGCGCTGCTTAACGTCGAAACTCAAGGGGTACATTTGTGGGACTTAGAAGACAAAATTTTGGTCCGGAAGTACCGAGGACTAACTCAGGGGCATTACACCATTCACTCTTGCTTTGGTGGTGAAAATCAGGATTTCATTGCGTCCGGAAGTGAAGGTAAGATCAGGGGTTTTATTGTAATAAAATCTGAAGTGAACTCGCTACAAAATTACCAACTTCCATCTAATAAATGTTGAAGTTGTCAAATTTTACATTCGTTTCATTACTCAAGAGTTTAGGTTTTTTGCTTATAGTGTACACTGTACACGCATTAAAACCTCTCGGATTAGCAATACAAATTTGAACTCTATAAATGAACTTAACCCTTAACAAATTAAAAGAAAAAATACACTATGATGGGTCCATGTGAACCCGCTGAACTGGAAAGAGTTAAGAAAAGGAAAAAATTGTCACCACAATATTTTTTTTTTTACCCTGCAATTGTGTAAACATTCGAAACTTCTCATGACTTTTCGCTCTAAAAATTTCCAAATTGGGAAGATTTTATTGTTAATTAACGGACTTCGCTTATCGATGAGCTTTTGCACCCTCCCTTCACTTTAATTGCAAACGCAGGCACTCTATATTCTTTTTCCCCGCAGACCACAAAGTATACGTATGGCACAGGAACCGCGAACTCCCTGTAATGACGTTGTCCGGACACATGCGGACGGTGAACTGCGTGACGTGGAACCCTGTCTATCCGGCAATGTTGGTCTCCGTCTCAGACGATGCGACGGTGCGTGTCTGGGGACCCGAACCGCAGTACCGAAAGCCTTCAACGTCCGCCGTTGCCAACGGAGTTAAGGCAACCTCAAATGGTAAGATGTGATTTGATATTCATTGTTAATTCTTAAAGTGCTATCCATCTTGCCTTCCTTGATTGTTAATATGGTAATGCATCTTCCCGCAACCACCACTGTGGTTGGAATACCGGTACTGTCGAGGCTTCTTATGACATGGAGACTAAAGGAGGTTATTCTCCAAAAAGAAAGTGGTTTCTCGTTAGCGAGTGCATATTGTGTCAAGGTACATTCGTATCCTCCCGTTAGATTTTTCATCCGGTTTAGAGTTGCCACGACCTCACACGACGACGCAACACGTTTTGTCCTTATTTACCATTTAATTAATTGCTCCGTGTTCGTTGCAGCCAAGGACTCTAAGCATCTGCTCAGCAATGGAGCTTCTCCGTGAAGCTTCCTTTAACTGTGATCCATGCCTGCCCAGTATGGGAGGCATTCTTTTTATATAGGTAAGCAGCGTCTTCTTTAAGTTGTTAAATTGAATTGTTACATCCGCATTCATCTTTAACTAATATACACACACACAAAAAAAAGAAAGTGTCTAAATTAAACGAATGATTTCCAGTTTTCCTACAACAAATTCATATTCAAAACACGTCATCTTCATCAAAACAGATTATATGAAATTCAGTATTCTTATTTCATTTTGATTGTATTTAAAATAAAAGGAAAGAGATTTAAAAAAGTTGTTTAAACCACTCCCAAAAGTCTTATTAAAGGTTACGGATTATCGTTCTTTGTTAAGGTTTGTCTTCGTATAATTTAATATTTATTTTAATAATTGTAATTTTCATTTTTCTTTACTTTTTATGAAAATTTGATTTTTATTTAAAGTGCAATATTTTTTTAAGGCATTTTATACAGATAAATATTTTTTGTTTATAGAGATGTTTTAGAGCAAGCCATTAAATTTTATATTAAGGTAATGGATGACCTAAGAAATTGATCAATTTTTTCTTATTCTTTATTAAAAATTTTCTTGGCCGTTTTTAAATTTTTATTTTTTCTACTGGAATTGAGTTTAAGATAATATTAACTAGAAGTACTTCCGAAGTTTAATTCTTGGAAATAAATTAAAATATATTATTTCAAATATCAAATTTGTATATTAAACTTACGTATGTGTTTTACTAATTTTATAGTCTAACGAGTAAGGTCTGTAAATTTGTAGATAATGATACAAAATGTTCTCGTTTCTGTTTAAAATCAAGGAAGTTAAATTGCTATAACATTAAAAGCTTCCTGATCGATCGATCGATCGATTGATGTTAAAAGTTTAATCCAAAACGGGTAAAGGTCGAAAGTTATTGTAATTTACAAACATTTCGGCAATCATACCATGTGTTGGTGGTCGCATGTTCAGCATATAAAATGTACTTTCGTCACCCTCCCAAAAAGTCATTAACTGTTTCTACAACTTGGCTTGTAGCGATTATTTATAGAACTACTTGTAATGTAAGTCTAATTAAGAATGTAATTATTGTATCATTGGATTATCATTAGACGTAAGTTGGTTTTCCGCAAATCCATTGAAAGGCATATTCATAGAACATTTTTTAATTACTATCTTTTGAAAATGACGTTTTATACCTTGTTAATTATTATTAATTATTAACGAAAGTGTAACATGCCTTAGAATGTGTGAATTGTAGACATTTTTTATATGAAATGGTTTCAAAATGAAAGATTTCTGTATGACTTAAGCGTTATAAAATAGTGTGTTTTTTAATAACATATGAATATAATTGAGATTCATTCACCTGTTACCTTTTTATTTCGTTTAGGAGAGTAAACACTGAATACAATATAGGGTGTCCAAGAAGTTTGGGTCCATAGGGCCCTGTCAGAATAAAATTAAAACCCTCCAAGCAATGGAATAGACATTGTGGCAATGTCCTCTTGAAAAATGATGTCGTCTAGGTGAAGTTTCCATTCCAAAACAAAGGCCCGAGGTTCTTATTCAAGATGGATATGTAATCTTGTGAATTAAGACTCCCGTCCACGAACACAGGGTGTGGGCAAGCACTTAGCACTCTGAAAAAACAGACTCGAACAGTACAACCACTGAATTTCATATTGGATTACACCAATTTTATGAATGAACATATCGTCACAGATTCTTCATACCTGGATCTGTCCTCCTGAGGCAAACTTCTTGAATGTTGATTCATCTGAGACGACAAAAGAGTGCTAAAACTGATTAGACTCGTCCTTGATCTGCATGGAACACTTGAACAGTTTCCTCTTAGTGGTCCCAGAGAGCTATATGTCCTCTGCACCCAGTTCTATGGAGGACTGTCCATGCAGAATGCTCTCAACCTAATAAGAGGAAATTATACGAGTGGTCTATGCACTCTTTTTCTTGTCTTCAGATGAATCGACCTTCCAGCAATTTGCTTCAGGAGGACAGATTTGGGCATGGAGAATCTGGGGAGATATGTTGAACTTTAAATTTATGCAACCCAATGTAAAATTAAGTGGTTGTACTTCTGAAATGTATTTGGACGGGACGATCGGACTTTTGTTTTGGAGTAGAAACTTCGTGTCCGTTCTGTAACTTCAAGAGGCTGTTCATTTTAGTGTCAGGCTGTTATACTTGTTGTTCACTCCTTACTGGAAACAGATTAAAACCTTACCTTACCTTATGTTGTTTCGTGCGTTGGTCTCTCTTCATACGGAGGTCAAGCTGGTGGCCCCGCCTCTAGGTCTGGCTTGGTGGAGGAGCGAGTTGCTTTCTTGTGCTCTCCACCGTACATAGCCAGGCACGCCCGGCTCATTTGGTACCGTCCTGAGCCAGGCATACAGTCTTCTCTTGAAGACTTCAACTTTGACCCCGTTACGTTTCTGAGGTCCTTTGGAAGCTGGTTGAAAAGTCTTGGCCCCCTGACAACTAAGCTATTTTCCTTCAGAGTTGAGGAGGTCCCTTGTCGGGCCCTTAATTTGGGAACACTACACATTCTGCCTTTCCTATTTTCCAATGTTTGAATGATAATTGGGTTTAGTTTTAGGTTTGGTACCAGTTTTTCGATCATTTTCCATATGTAGATTATGATGTACCCCTCTCTTCTTCTTGGCTGTGAAATGCCTTTGCGTTTCTTCTAGTTTATTAGTTTCTTCCTTTTTGTATGGAGACGTCAAAACTGAGCAGTATTCAAGTTTTGGTATAATCAGTGTTTTTAGCAGGGGAATCATTACTGTCCTGTCCCTTCTCTTGAACGTTCTTAGTACCTGTCCGGCGACTCTCTCTGCTTTATTTATCGCTACCTGATTTTGTGTTTTGAATTTCGCATCATCTGTCATTATTATCCCGAGATCGATCGTTTTCGTGCCTCTGAATTTCCTGTCTATCTGGAGCATAATATGCAGTCTAAGTTCTTCTGTTCTACCATATCTCAAGAGTTAAAATTTCTCGGTGTTAAAATGACATGTTGTCTTGTGACCATTTGTATATTTCGTTCGTGTCCCTCTGCAAGGCCTCCACGTCATGTACATCGCTGATTTTTCTGCTGATCTTTGTATCGTCTGCAAAGGATGCTATACTGTTGCTGTTTACTCCGCTGTCTATGTCTGTTAGTATGATAATGAACAGGAGTGGGGCCAGTACTGTCCCTTGTGGTACTAAGCTGCGTACTTCCGATTCTGATGATATACCTTGAATTTTGACGACCTGCAGACGTTCTCTAAGGAAGTTGTAGATCCATTTTCCCACTTTCCTTGTTATTCCCATATATTTCATTTTATGTGCTATTATACCATGGTCACATTTGTCGAAAGCTTTAGCAAAATCTTTGTGTATATAACATCGTAGTTGTCATTGCCTTCTAATGTATCTAGGATATTGTTGTAGTGTTCTATTAATTGTGATAGGCATGATCTACCTGATCGGAATCTTTCCCGTGTCTCCAGGAAATCATAAATTTTCTCTAACTATTCTTTCAAATACTTTGGTGAGGTGGGACGTCGACGACACTGGTCTATAGTTCTTTGCTTGAGATCTGGCCCCTCCTTTATATGTAGGGACAATGTTTGCTCTTTTCAAGATGCTCGTTATTTCCCCAGTGTCTAGGGATCTTCTCCATATCCAGTATAAAGGTGTAGCTATTTCATTTTTACAGTTTTTAATCAATTGTGTGTGCCAATTGTCCGGATCTGGGAGCTATTGAAGAATAGGGACCCCCGCCTTCTTTAGTTAGCTTTATAAGGCTAACTAACGAAAATCATGACAACCTAACCAATCGTCAAGGGCGTACAGTTAACCTAACGATTGGTCAGGTCAGGTCAGGTCAGGTCAGGTCATGATATTTTCGTTAGTTAGCCTTATAAGCCTAACTGAAGAAGGCTGAAGTCCCTATTCTTCAATAGCTCCCAGACTGCAGCTGAATGTGGTTTCATTTGTCCTTTCGCTCTCGCTACATCTTCTGGGGTAAAATCAGTCTTATATATACTCCTTGCAATTCCATTTCAAAGAATGCATTTATGTCAGGTATCGCTTTGTCACTTTTTGGGGTACTGAAAACTGATTCATATTGAGCTCTCAATGTATCGGATATTTCTTTTGGATCGTCGGTTAGTTCATTATTTCTCGTCCTTAACCCTTTGTGTCCCGTTGGCCTCTCCTATGCCATTGCAGCAGCCTGGAAACGATGGTAAAATCCACTGGTTTTTCCCAAATTTTTAAACCACTTCCTGACCTGTCTATGGATTTTAAATTAGTTATCCATAAATTTCATGTTTTCTTTTACAATTTTCTGTTAAAGTTAACTATAACTTATATTTATCAAGAAACCGGATATAGTCTTAGACTACAATACAAACATGATTGGTGAACAAATGTGACATGCAGATAAACGCAATCGATAGTCTTCGACGCACAATAAAATGGTATAAGAAGTTATTTTTTCACCTCATAGATATTTGTCTTGAATGCACACCATCTATACGTCTTCAAGACAGCGAAGAAGATGACTGCGTGTTAATTTAGTCTCTTATTCATGCTATACTGGAAAAACATGGCAATCTTACAAACCTTACTCCCCGTAGACCCATTGCAAACCCACCAGATAATGTAAAGGCTGCAAATTATATATATCGACACTATTTGACTGTCATTGAAAAGAAGGATCCAGGGCAAAGATCCGTGCAAAGACGCTGGCATGTCTGCAATAATTCGCAAAGGCGCCCTAAAAAAAAAAAATTACGAAAGTAACTACTTGGTGTAAGTAATACCTTGTTCCACTCTGCCTGAATTGCTTTGCTGAATGCCACACTGAAATTTATTTTTTGAAAAGGAACTCTAATAGTTATATTTTTGTACTGAAAAGGAACACTTAGTTTATGTATGAAAAGTAGTAGTATTTTAGAAAAATGAAATCTTTTCTTCAAAAAGAAGTGGATTTTTTTGGTGAGTACAAAACTTTGTATTGTGCGTGCTTCAGAACTAAAATGTATATTTATATTTCACATCATCATTATTTCTTCGGCAAATTTTGGAAACAAGCTTATCTAAAGATAAATAACAATAAATAAAAAAATTACTTTTATTTTAAGAAAATCTACTATGGCTTTCCAAGATGCCATTGGGACTCGCTCGTACTTGGCCTGTATGGCCGTAAAAGAGGCCAACGGGACTCAAAGGGTTAAGGGCCCAATAGCAGAGCGCGTTTTTTTCCTTTTTGCATAGCTATAAAAGTATTTTGGATTTTCCTTTATTACTACTACCGCCTTTGCCTCTTCCCTCTCTCTATGGTACTTAATCAGCGCTTGTATTTCCCTATCGATACCCTCCAGTTTTTCTTTTATTGCTTTCCTGTCATTATCTCTGCAGTTGCCTAACTTTGCCTCCACACACTCTTTTGCAGAATAATCTTTTCTTTTGCCTCTCTAGCCAGCTCCTCTTTCCTTTTGGCTGCGATTTCGGAGCATATTTTTCTAAAATTCCCGGCGTTTTTTTCTTCCAAGGTTGTTAGCATTTCTTCAGTTGTTTTATTCTCGAAAATTGTTCTCCATTCTATTTGGGCCATGTGCGATCTGATTGCTTCCCAATTTATAGTCTTCGAGTTTAAGTTAAAGGCCCCGAATTTACTTCTTTCCTCAATATGTGTATTGTCTTTTAATGCTGTCATATTTGTTGATCTCGATTAAGTTGTGGTCCGAGTTAATGGTTGGGGTTATTTTTATATCAGCAATCAAGTTCGTGAATACCAGATCTGAGGCAGTTATTTTTTCTGGTATTTTCTGTTATCTCCTGTGTCAGCATAAACTCATTTGTGAGAGCCATCAACATTTTTGCTTGCTCCTGGTCTTCCTATCCACCTTTTGATATTTTATAAATGGGAAGTTAGTCTCCGCAGATCATTATATTGGGGGATCGGGGGTTTATGGCCTTTATTAGCTTTCCGATGTCATCAATGGCCTCCGAGAATTTTCTGTTGGGGTGCTTGGAGGTCTATAGATGACTATTACCATCACGTTTAGTTTTTCTATTTTCACTGCTAGGAGTTCCACGTAGCTGTTTGATTCTTATTATCGTCTCTGTCATATGGCCTTCCTGTACATATATAGCACAGCCACCTTTACGTCTCGTCGTTCTATCCGCTCTTAGTAAGTTGAAGCCCTCTATATTTCTCTCTTATCAATACAATGTTCGCAGTTTTCACAATTTCCTTGGCAATCCTTAAGATGAGTTTCTGTGAGGCATGCGATGTCCGCCCTTGTTTCGTTCATAAATCCTTTCAGGCACAAAACCTTATTGAGTGATTGGTTTGGTCTTATTCCTTAAATATTAGCCAGAACAATTTTTGTTCTTTTTTTCGTTGCCCCTGGTGTATTTCAAGTTCGTTTTACTTCGATATATCTCGATTCGTTGCCCTATGATCCTCCGAGCGAGATCCGTTTCCGTCTACTTGTACTGGTAGCTTTTTGCCCGGTAGCGGTTTGGCTCTCGGGTTTCCAGCTGTGTCAACTGCATGTGGATGACATTTAGCATCCGTAACGTGTCCGCGATGTTGGAAAAGTTTTCTTGTTCACTTGTGTTCCTACTGTCATTTAAACTTTTTCCTTTGAGTCTGTTGGGAGATGTTGATAGTAGCATTTTTCACCGAATTTGCAGGTTCCATATTTTGCGTAAGTCCTGCAGATGTCCGGGTGATACAATTTACGTCTGTCTCCAAATTTACAATGACCATTATAAAAGAAATTGCATATTGGGGGATGTTCATTATACACTGTCCTCTTTTAAATCTGCAATTATCTTTCGTATATTATCTGCATATAATTCCTTCCCCATATTTACTCGTGGCCTTTGTTTTTTGCTCCTTATTGGGGGACAGTTTCACTCCGTTTTCTTGACTGACCTCTTGCCTTGTGCTATTTGTGGCCTTCGTTGCCCTTATGCTGTGTGTTGTCTTTACACTCTGTCGGCTGTGTGTTTTCGGCCTCGTTTTGTGACTATTTTTTTTTTCTATTTCGCTTCTCTCTTTTCCCACTTTCCTCTTTCATTCTCTTCTCGTAGTCTGTCTCTGCTTAAATACTGTAAAAGAGTTTAATTCGGTCAAGCAGTTTTCGCAGAAAAATTTTATCCCATTAAACTGCTTTGCCGTTTGTTATAAGGGAGATTTTTTCATCTCCCCATTCTAAGACACTATATAGTGTCTTAATCTTACATATTATGTAAGGTTAATAAATTTCAAGAATGAGCATACAATAGTTTATTGTAGGTAGTAACAAACAAACTCGACATTACACACTGCCAAACACTTATGAGAATGTATGAAATCATTAACCGATATAATATATTAAAACTCATGCCCATCAAAACTTTTTCAGCTGTAGTGGATTCAGTATTCAATTGAAAACCTGAAAAATAAATGAAATAAACGTCAACTGTAGAAGTACAGTGCCTGTTAGAATAAAAAGGTTACCATCATAGTTGAAGTATTCTATTGCAAAACGAAGATATACATGTTAAATAAGAACCGATGTAACCTCATGAACTAAGATTTCCATATACGAACAAGTGATCAGTTTTTCTAAAATACCGAACGTCTGCCCACGCCATAACGCACCCACCGAATTTCACCGAAGTTGCACCAATGTGGGATTGAACACACCGCAGAGAAAACGATGCGAGTGGTCCATGCAAATGAAGGACAAATCTGACCAGTTTTGGCAATATGTCGTCTTCCGATAATCAAGTTTCCACGAGTTTCCTTCAAAATAAATCTGGCTTTGGAGAACCTGTGGAGGTCTTTGTTCAATCCCAAATTGGTGTGACCCACTGTGAAATCAGGTTTATGCTGTGGGCAGGCACTTGATACTCTGAAAAAACTGATCTTGAGTTCGGAGAAGTAAGTCTTAATTCATAAGGTTTCAGACAAATAAGCAGAAGCCGTGGTTTTTGAAATACCACGCTTAAACAATCAACAGTTTAATATTTCCCGGAATGAGCACATAAACAAAATTTATTTATATATATATATATATATATATATATATAAATATAAATTTTGTTTATGTGCTCATTCCGGAAATATTAAACTGATTGTTTTGAGCGTGGTATTTTTAAAAAACCACGGGCTTCTGCTTATTTGTCTGAAACCTTATGAATTAAGACTTCCTTCTCCGAACTCAAGATCAGTTTTTTTCAGAGTATCAAGTGCCTGCCCACAGCATAAATACCTGATTTCAGTGGGTTACACCAATTTGGGATTGGACAAAGACCTCCACAGGTTCTCCAAAGCCAGATTTATTCTGAAGGAAACTCATGGAAACTTGATTCATCGGAAGATAAATAGGTATCCTGAGTAGCCTAGTGGTTAAGACTGCTGTGGAGCGTGGTTCGGATTCCATGTTAAACTGTAGGTCTAAAGTGGTGAGACAAGCTTGACCTTCGTCAGAATGAAAAATTCGGACAGCAGCCAAACCAAGGTGCCTGTATGTATATAATAATAATAATAATAATAATAGGCTAACGATGTCTGACCTAATTACTTATTTTTTCTCTCATGGAGCCGTTTTCGTGTTTTACGGTGGGACAAAGTTGCTTAAAATTAATAGAAACTTATGGGAAAATTATCCGATTTCAGTTTATATATATAATATAAACTGAAATCGGATAATTTTCCCATAAGTTTCTATTAATTTTAAGCGACTTTGTCCCACCGTAAAATTAATAGAAACTTACTGAAATCTGATAATTTTCCCATAAGTTTCTATTAATTTTAAGCGACTTTGTCCCACCGTAAAACACGAAAACGGCTCCACGAGAGAAAAAATAAGTAATTAGGTCAGACATCATTAGCCTATTATTATTATTATACATACACGCACCTTGGTTTGGCTGCTGTCCGAATTTTTCATTCTGACGAAGGTCAAGCTTGTCTCACCACTTTAGACCTACAGTTTAACATGGAATCCGAACCACGCTCCACCAGCAGTCTTAACCACTAGGCTACTCAGGATACCTATTTCTTCCCGATGAATCAAGTTTCCATGAGTTTCCTTCAAATAAATCTGGCTTTGGAGAACCTGTGGAGGTCTTTGTTCAATCCCAAATTGGTGTGACCCACTGTGAAATCAGGTATTTATGCTGTGGGCAGGCACTTGATACTCTGAAAAAACTGATCTTGAGTTCGGAGAAGTAAGTCTTAATTCATAAGGTTTCAGACAAATAAGCAGAAGCCCGTGGTTTTTGAAAAATACCACGCTTAAACAATCAACAGTTTAATATTTCCGGAATGAGCACATAAACAAATTTATTTTATATATATATATATATATATATATATATATATATAAATAATTTTGTTTGTTTATGTGCTCATTCCGGGAAATATTAAACTGATTGTTTGAGCGTGGTATTTTTAAAAAACCACGGGCTTCTGCTTATTTGTCTGAAACCTTATGAATTAAGACTTCCTTCTCCGAACTCAAGATCAGTTTTTTCAGAGTATCAAGTGCCTGCCCACAGCATAAATACCTGATTTCAGTGGGTTACACCAATTTGGGATTGGACAAAGACCTCCACAGGTTCTCCAAAGCCAGATTTATTCTGAAGGAAACTCATGGAAACTTGATTCATCGGAAGATAAATAGGTATCCTGAGTAGCCTAGTGGTTAAGACTGCTGGTGGAGCGTGGTTCGGATTCCATGTTAAACTGTAGGTCTAAAGTGGTGAGACAAGCTTGACCTTCGTCAGAATGAAAAATTCGGACAGCAGCCAAACCAAGGTGCCTGTATGTATAAATAATAATAATAATAATAATAATAGGCTAACGATGTCTGACCTAATTACTTATTTTTTCTCTCATGGAGCCGTTTTCGTGTTTTACGGTGGGACAAAGTCGCTTAAAATTAATAGAAACTTATGGGAAAATTATCCGATTTCAGTTTATATATATATAAACTGAAATCGGATAATTTTCGCCATAAGTTT
The DNA here is from genome assembly GCA_023014485.1 of Bathynomus jamesi. Taxonomy (NCBI): domain Eukaryota; kingdom Metazoa; phylum Arthropoda; class Malacostraca; order Isopoda; family Cirolanidae; genus Bathynomus; species Bathynomus jamesi. The sequence goes on along the minus strand of JAJOZX010005050.1, from coordinate 193,193 downwards.
CTATTAATTTTAAGCGACTTTGTCCCACCGTAAAATTAATAGAAACTTACTGAAATCTGATAATTTTCCCATAAGTTTCTATTAATTTTAAGCGACTTTGTCCCACCGTAAAACACGAAAACGGCTCCACGAGAGAAAAAATAAGTAATTAGGTCAGACATCATTAGCCTATTATTATTATTATACATACACGCACCTTGGTTTGGCTGCTGTCCGAATTTTTCATTCTGACGAAGGTCAAGCTTGTCTCACCACTTTAGACCTACAGTTTAACATGGAATCCGAACCACGCTCCACCAGCAGTCTTAACCACTAGGCTACTCAGGATACCTATTTATTTACCAACCAATGTATTTTTTAGGATGAACAGCATCAGCCTATTTCAATTAATTAATATAAGAGTATATAAATAAAATAAACTCCTGCTTTCGTTTCGGAATGGAATACTTCACCTGAAAGACGTCATGTTTCAAGAGGACGCTGCCGTTTGTCCATTACGTCGCTTTAGGATGGTGATCTTTTTATTCTGGCATGGTAGTATGGTAGTTTTTTTCAGTAACTTTATAACATTCACGCCTTAATTATGGAAGCGATATCATTTTGTCTAAGTGGAATTGCTCAGTGGATGTAATGGAAGGATTAACCCAATGACGTTTGGAAATATGCCTGCCTTTAAGGCAGTGAGCCGTGTGAGGAGAGTAATACTCCCCTCACACGGCTTCATGGAATAAAACATTTAGGACTATACAAAAGTCACTTCCATGCAACACTACTGATTTTAAAACTTTAAAGTAACACACCTGAGTAACCATCCCTGCTGCCACAGTCACTCCATTGTTCCTGAGCATAAACCTTCCTAGTTCCTTGTAGTCCTTGTATACTTCAAGGCAAAGTGGTCGATCAAACTCCAATTCGATTACCGCCGAGGAGTTCTTCACAAGCGCTCGAGGACGTTGCTTAATTACTTGTCCTGTGCTTTTGTGAAGCTGCGAAATAAGTTTTCGTACCCTTGCCATCTGATTCACAGACTGATAGTGGAAGTCAAACTGAAAATGGAAAATTGGACCAATGCATTAATTTTGTTTTCAACTGTACAGCCCAGTGAATACAACGTGAGAGAAGTGAACAAAGCCTTTCACCAAGCCTTTGGTTAGTTCAGTTCTCTTTCAGTTGTTTATACTGGAACAGCAATGCACAACAACGAGCGGTTTTCATAAATTATCAATTCTGCTCTGGGCAAATTTTGGGGTTTGTTTTTCAGTATTAAACAGGTATAAAATAGGATAATTTCAATGTAAAGGAAAAAGACTAGCTCATTTCATTTCAATTTCACACATTTTCACAGCAATTGTGACCAACCTTCAGAAATTCATGGAGGTCAGTAAATTCCATTTAAATAAATTGAACGATTTAACGACACACGACACACACAATGCTATACATATTATGTCAACTCTACAAAGCTTACTCTTTACAAGCAGTTTCCATATTGAAGCTCGCTTATTCTTACCCAAGCCACACACTCACATACCACATCAAACCACCTCTTTACAATCTCCTCTTACAACTTCATAATCGAATTAATTTTTATCGTTCAATAATTCTCCATCCATTAACTACCACAGATATTTCCATTAGCCTTAATTTAAAAAGCCTAACCTGCGACCCTTTAATAATGGGAACCGTGATGTTGAAGACAACGATCCTCGCCTGTATCTTCGTTGCTTGAGGAATGGGGTTTTGAGGGTCACATAAAAAGTCTCCAACGTGTAGTACATTTGGATCTACGCCACTCACGTTTAGCGTTACGTGGTCACCAGCAAATGCATGGCCGGGGTCAGCATTATCAGCCTGAACACCTTCCGGGAGAAAATGGAACAAAAAAAAAAAAATTATTGAGGATGAATTAACTTTTTTTTTCCACGTAGAACTGTTGCCTCAATTAAGGCTAATTATTTATTTTCAAATTCGACGTACAGCACAACATTAGTAAATGGAAGGGAGAGTTATTATTGCACAAAATACATAAATTTTTAAGTTAAAAATATGTTCCATAACGTGTGGTCTTCCTACGTAATCTTGCCTACACTAACTTCCTGAAATGAGGGGGAAAAATAAGTGTCCTGTACGACTGAAGCAAAACTACCTACAGGCCTGAGCGAATTTAATGAAAATAAAAGTCATTTCCCAGAAACCCTCAGAAATATACGCCACGAGAAATTCAAAATTAAAAGGGTGAAATTGCGATACATGGTTAAAATAGGCTAATAGCAAAATAATCACATTTATGAAAGTACCTGAACATTAGCAACGAGTAAGGCTGTGCATAATTAATAATAATAATATTAAGTTACGAATGTTACAATATCAGAAAACGCTGAAGGATTTATAGAAGTTCAAAATACATAACATTACACGAACATAATGCCACTCTTCCCACCCGACCCCCACCAAATTATTTAGTTTGAGAACGTGACGTTAAACAAATACGCGAAACAAAACCATACCAAACTACTACTGCTTGGACCTTAATTCTACTTCCCGTCCTTATGTACAAAGCGTTCGGCGTAATAATAATAATAATACAATGGTTTTATATTAATACCTTTCACTCCAATAACGTCCGTTTGTGGCATGAGCATCAAACGGTCTCCGTTTTGAACGAAGCCCGTCTCCAGCCGACCAGCGACACACATACTTGATCCTTGGCCCTTATAGACGTCGCTAATGCAAAAACGTATGGGCCGGTTGATAGCTCTCTCCGGGACCTTCAATTTATCTGTAGTTTATAACTAATTAGTGTTTTTCGCTGAAAAGCCGAAGACTGAATCGCATTCTCAAATCGGTACTTCTTTAAATGGAACTAAAAATTACTTGAATTTTGAATTGAAGTGAAGTGAAGTGAATAACCTTTATTAATAATAAAATAAATACATTGGTTTTACAATGACAAATAATTGTGAAGCTTGGCTATTTATTTTATTTATTTGGCCCTTAAGCTTTACTGGGCACTTATTAAAAAATAATTATTATTAATTAATAAGTATCATCAATAGTTAAAGTATGTATCAATCTTAAATTATCATTATCGATATGACAAATGTAAGGGCAATACCATACAAAGAAATCAATATTATACATGAGAGATAAGAACCAAACCACCATAGAAGTGTCTCTTCAATACCAGATCACACACGAGAAACGAACAAACAATATTAATGTACACTAATCCTAGATTTTTATTGGTATGCCATTATAAAAATCTAGGATTAGTGTACAGTAATATTGTTAGTTCGTTTCTCGTGTGTGATCTGGTATTGAAGACATTTCTTGTGGTTGCTCAGTTCTTATTACGGAGGAGATAACCAGCTTTTACGTTACAAATGCCCTTTACCCTATTCTTCTAATGTAAAGAGCCCACTGATATAGCGGATATATTAATATACTGTACATGGTATCAAGATGCCTTTATTTAAACTAAAGAAAAACAAAAAATCCTAAAAAGAAACCTGAAAAAAACCATACCTATAGCTTCTAGAAGAGTAGGACCCGAGTACCAAGCCCTCAAGGCTCCATCGGGTGGGGGTTGGACTAGATTTTCTCCCGTAAGACCAGAACACGGGATGTAAATGACATCAGTGTCTTTATATCCGACCGTCTTAAGAAAGTGTCTGAGACTGCTTTCGATTTCTCTAAACCTTTCTTGATGCCAGTCGACTGTATCTAATTTGTTAATGGCTACGGCTAGTTCAGACACACCTTAAAATGATGATAAAATACATCACTGTAGAACGAACATATTGCCTGCAACTCGGGAAACTGATGAAATAAACTAAATATTCTACTTAGATGTTTGAGTAAATTCTAAATATAACCGTTTTCCAGAAACGAGAAACTCCTTTGATTACCAATAGGACTTATACAATTATAAGGTACTGGATAGATTACGTTAAACTATCACTTCACAAAAAAGCATATGAACAATCATCCCAAATTCTTTCGAATTACCGAGTGATCGTGTCAGGATAGCGTGTTCTCTAGTCTGCCCTCCGCTTTCGAAACCAGCTTCAAACCCTCCTCTCGATGCATCTACGACGAGAACGCCCACATCCGCCCGTGCCGCCCCTGTAATCATATTGGGAATGAAATCCCGATGTCCAGGCGCATCAAGTAGAGTGATGGTCTTCGAACTTGTCTCGAACATACGTTGCGCGATGTCAACTGTTATACCACGAGACCTAAACAGGAAAATCTTGTTAAATATGCAAAACTTTTCCGAGTTATCATTCATTTAAGGCGTGCGCGCACACTACAAAGTAACAAATTGTTAATACAGGTATCTCAGGTGTAAGTATAAAAATTTGTACAAGATAAAAAGATTAACATTATATAAGGTTACAAAGATTCATTAAAACGATACAACAGAACTAAAAAAAAATGAATGCGGTGGGAAGGGAGGTAGGTAGTGTTTTTGTTTATTGAAGAGTAAATTAAATAGTTATATATGATATTTTCCTGTCTGCCCGTGTTTAGGTTGAAGTTTTTTGTGTGCTGTATAAGGGTTGATTCGAGGAGGAGCCTCGTTGGATAATGTGGTGCGTTAAGGATGACGTGGCTTTCATTAAAGTTAATTTGATGTCCTGTGCTTCTGTTGTGGTTGTAGATTGCATTTGAAGTATTGCTGGTGCGGATCGCTTGTTTGTGGTCTGTTATCCTCTGGTTTAGTGTATTCCCAGCACAAGAAATACAGCACATAAAAGACACCTTCCTCAGTTTTGTCTACCCGATCCACTTCATAGAAACGCATTCAACAAAACCACCAGGAAACATAGATCACCGAGACCGGCACCCAACAATAATAACGATATACCTACACTCCACAACATCAACGACACACTCCTAAACTCACCGCAGTTTTCAGCACCTACTCCACCATAAAAAACAAAACGATACACAACACGCCCCAACAGAAAGGGCTGGTCTACGCCATCCCCTGTTAAGATTGTGAAAACTGATACATCGGAGAAACTGGAAACACGCTAAACAAGATGATAACAGACCACAAACAAGCGATCCGCACCGGCAATACTTCCAATGTCATCTACAACCACAACAGAAACACATCATCATCATAACTTCAATGAGGGCCACGTCATCCTTAACCCTTTAAGTCTTAAATCTTTTGTACGGTTAAGTTATAAATGCATGTATTTGAAACGTTAGCAATTTGTACCTTTCGTCCTTAAAGGGTTAACGCACCACATTATCCAACGATGCTCCTACACGAATCAACCCTTATACAGCACACAAAAAACTTCAACCTAAACACGGATGAACATGGACAGAGAGGAAAATACCATGTATAACTATTTAATTTACTACTCTTCAATAAACAAAAACACTATTGATAAATCAAAACAACGAGTCGTACGTACCTACCTACCTCCCTCCCTTCCAACCGCATTCGTTTATTTTATTTTATTTAGTTCTCTCTTGTATCGTTTAATCTAACGAATCTTTGTAACCTTATATGATGTTAATTCTTTTTATTATCTTACACAAATTTTCATACTCACACCCGGGATACCTGTAAATATTAACCATTTGTTAATCTTTGTAACCTCATCTGAGACCAGCCCCAACTTCCGGCTTCCCCTCTCCCTTCCCACTTTTTAAGTCTTTTAAGGGTATATAAAAGATTACCCGTTTTTTCAGTTAATAAAACTTGAAAATGCTCCAGTGATTGGGGCGAAACATCGCCACTCCCGCATTAACTTAAAATGTAGAACTTATTACAAGTGATTCTAAAGAGACGTTATTTCACAAAGGTAAGCAACATATAAAAGTTTTACCCAAGTGGGAAAAACGGTTAAAATTTCATGTGAAACATATAATCTAATAAAACAATTAAAACCAAAACAAATTAAGTCCACACAAAAAAAATCGCATTTATATTGCAAATAATGTTCCAACACAAATGAAAATTATTCTTTTATGATTACAATGAGCAATTTTAAAACTTAAGTTTGATATTTTAACGAATTATTTTGACGTAACATTCTACGTATGAACGTTCACTCAATATCAGTAGTGACTAAAATATTCCTGTATAGGTTAATACACATCAAAAACGACTTTGTTCTAGTAATTATAATAACGAGTCTGGAGGGCCGAAACTGGCACAGTTCAGGCCAACTAATGTGGCCCATTTCTATAACGCCTATTTCTGTAGCGTGTGATGGCAGCCAAAAAAAAAAAAAATTTAGACTAACATGAACGTAGATGTAGCTCGTAGAGTAAACTAACCCACTTTTTGTTTAACTTTACCTACTTTTTTTTTTTCTTCTTATCCTCTCTTACTTGCGTGTCTAACTCCCTTTACTTGCATGTCCGTAGTTTGCATGGTATGACTGAGTTAAGACTGTTTTTGCATGGTTTGTAAGTGTTCTTATTTTACTTCTTTTCATCTTTCACCCCTTTCCTATTCTCTCCGACTACTTTTCTGACTTGTCGGCAGTGGCCGGCGGATGATGATGGCGTCTTTTTTCTCTTTTTCTGAATGAATGTTAACCCATGAGTGAAAGGTGTTGCTACTCACTTAAACCCTTATTTTCTTCTCTTAACCCCCTACCCTTTCCTTTCTCTCGGGCTAACCTTAGAGTGGATCTTAGGGTCTTTGTTAGCCTTAGCTTCTGTAGATCATCTGGAGTCTTGCGCAAAAGCTAATAGGATGTTAGGCTTCATAACGCGTAATTTCGAATTTAAATCGAAGGATATTATATTGCCCCTTTACAAGTCCCTAGTCAGGCCTCATTTAGAATATGCCGTTCAGTTTTGGTGCCCGTATTTGCGTGAGGATATTGATAGGTTAGAAAGGGTTTAGCGTCGTGCCACGAAACTAATCCGTCATTGCGCAACAAGCCTTATGAAGATAGGATTAAAGAGTTAGACTTGCATTCACTCGAAACTAGGAGATTAAGGGAGGAGCTTATTGAAGTTTTCAAAATCGTTAATAACATCGATAACGTAAATTTTGACAAACTGTTCACTTTCGATAATAGCAATACTCGTAATAACGGATTTAAGTTGCGTGGCAGACGTTTCATTACTAATATCGCTAAAAACTTCTTTACGTTTAAAGTAATTGATAAATGGAATAATCTTCCCGTGTCAGTCGTTAACTCTACCAGAGTTAATATGTTTAAGAACCGTCTAGATAGGCATTTTAAAAATATTAACGTTGTTTAAAATAAAAAACAATTAGTAACAGGAGCTCTGGGGTGGTGGTCGAGGTTGAGTCTGTTGACGATTAATGCCAGCTTGTGACACGCCAGCAAAAAATTATTATAAAAAAAAAAAATTAGACAAACACGAACGTAGATGTAGCTCGTAGCGTAAACTAACCCACTTTTTTTTTTCCTTATCCTCTCCTTAATTGCAGGTCTCTAACTCTCCTTAATTGCAGGTCTCTAACTCTCCTTAATTGCAGGTCTCTAACTCTCCTTAATTGCAGGTCTCTAACTCTCCTTAATTGCAGGTCTCTAACTCTCCTTAATTGCAGGTCTCTAACTCTCCTTAATTGCAGGTCTCTAACTCTCCTTAATTGCAGGTCTCTAACTCTCCTTAATTGCAGGTCTCTAACTCTCCTTAATTGCAGGTCTCTAACTCTCCTTAATTGCAGGTCTCTAACTCTCCTTAATTGCAGGTCTCTAACTCTCCTTAATTGCAGGTCTCTAACTCTCCTTAATTGCAGGTCTCTAACTCTCCTTAATTGCAGGTCTCTAACTCTCCTTAATTGCAGGTCTCTAACTCTCCTTAATTGCAGGTCTCTAACTCTCCTTAATTGCAGGTCTCTAACTCTCCTTAATTGCAGGTCTCTAACTCTCCTTAATTGCAGGTCTCTAACTCTCCTTAATTGCAGGTCTCTAACTCTCCTTAATTGCAGGTCTCTAACTCTTGCTCGAGTTTTTCCATGTCATGTTGAGTGAGTACGATAAGAGTAGGGCGATTGATATACTTTATCTCGACTTTCAGAAAGCCTTTGATAAGGTACCTCACCGCCGGCTAATGGCGAAAGTGCGCGCGCTGGGTATCGGTGGGGAAATAGGTAGGTGGATTGAAAACTGGCTGAGGAATAGGCGGCAGAGGGTGGTAATTAAAGGGGCTAGTTCGGGTTGGGCCTCGGTCACTAGTGGGGTTCCTCAGGGTTCTGTTTTGGGGCCTGTTGTTTATCATTTACATAAATGATATCGACGGTGGCATCGTCAGTCGGATCGCCAAATTCGCTGATGACACCAAGCTTGGGGCCAATGTTGGGACGCCCGAAGCGATCGAGGAACTGCGTGCGGACCTAGGTAGGATAGGAGAGTGGTCCGAAAAATGGCAAATGCCGTTTAACTTGGGTAAATGCAAAGTGATGCACATTGGCTACGCCAATCCCAAGTCGGACTACTCGATGTTGGGTAGTAATATCGAGGTGACTGATTTAGAAAAGGACTTGGGTGTGCTAATTAGCAGCGACCTTAAGTTTACGAAACAGTGTGTAGAGGTGGAAAAGAAAGCCCAGAAACTATTGGGTTATATCAGGAGGCAATTTCAGTTTCGGAACAAGGAGATTGTGCTCTCACTGTACAATTCCCTTGTTCGGCCGCACCTGGAGTATGCTGTGCAGTTCTGGTCGCCCACCCTCAGGAAAAATATTGAGAGGCTGGAGCGAGTGCAGGCGAGGGCCACAAAGTTAATCCCTTCCGTTAGGCATATGGGCTACAATCGACGGTTACGCGCCCTGAACTTGTTTTCGCTTGAAACTCGGAGGCTGCGCGGTCAACTGATCGAGGTTTTCAAGCTCTTACGCGGGTTCAACGATGTCGATTTTAGAAGTATGTTTAGTTTAAATGATAACCCAACTCGCAACAATGGTTGGAAGTTGGATTTGAAACGGTTTAGGACTAGCGTGTGTGGGAATTACTTTACGTATAAGATCTGTGACACATGGAACAGGTTACCTTCGGAAGTTGTGAACAGTTCCTCTGTGGATCAGTTCAAGAAAAGGTTAGACCAAATTTTGCACACTATTTGTGTGTGTAGAAAATTTTCCGTGGCACCAACTTCCCTCAGAGGTTGTTTCCAGTCAAAGTGTAAATGTGTTTAAAAATAGGCTAGACAAAGTACTGAACACACTCATAGTTTAAGATTAAAACCTCAGAAAACTCTGCAGAAGTTCGCTTGCATGGTGTCTCTGTGAGCAAGCTAAATATAGAGCTATTTATATATTCTCCACTTTCCTGTAAAAATCCTTGGCTACTTTTCCAGGGTCAAGGTATTTTCTTCAACCTTTTTCCGTACCTGCCTCTGGCAGGGAGGGAGCGGAGGGTGGGGAGAGAGCCTTCTACTTTTCTATCCAGTTTTCTACTACTACTAGGATAGTTGAAACAAAAATAAACTTTTAATAACAGGAACCTCCCAGAGTGGACCGAAAGGTCTTTGAGGCTTCCTCTTGTCCTTGTAACTCTTTCAGGTTACCTTCGGAAGTTGTGAACAGTTCCTCTGTGGATCAGTTCAAGAAAAGGTTAGACCAAATCTTGCACACTATTTGAGTGTGTACAAAATTTTCCCTGGCACCCGTTGCCATTGGTACCTCCTCGGTATGGGCCGCAAGGCCTTTTGAGGTACTTCTTTTCCTTGTAACTCCTTAATTGCAGGTCTCTAACTCTCCTTAATTGCAGGTCTGTAGTTTGCATGGTATGACAGTGAGTTAAGTGTGTTTGCATGGTTTGTAAGCGTTCTTATTTTTACTTCTTTTCATCTTTCACCCCTCCCCTATTCTCTTCGACTATTTTTCTGACTTGTCGGCAGTGGCCGGCGGATGATGATGGCGAGTCGTCTTTTTTCTCTTTTTCTGAATGAATGCTAACCGACGAATGATCGGTGTTGCTATTTACTTAACCCCTTATTCTCCTCTTTTAACCCCCTCCTCTTTCCTTTCTCTCGGGCTAGCCTTAGAGTGGATCTTAGGGTCTTTGTTAGCCTTAGCTTCTGTAGATCTGTAGATCATCGGGATTCGAAACCCACACATCAACACCTTCACTTCACTTATAGGGAAACTACGTTACCCACTACATACGGAAGTTTAGCCTTAAAAGGATCACTTATCTTCATACACAACCCTACTTTGAACTGAAACAAGACCTCCCGCCTTGTGTTCGTAGTACAGGGTGTCCGAGAATTATCTGTACAATTTTTGGCTGTTATTAAAAGTCAACCATGAAGTGTAGAAATTCCAGTGTTGTCCCATTTTACAGGGAATCTCATTAAGTTTTTTCTGATACCAAGTTTTGACAAGTTTTTTAGAAATTCCAGTGTGTCCGAACATTATCTGTACAATTTCATCTTTTAATAAAATTCTTGATAACACGTAAAATTCTTAAACAAGATTATTTAGAATCTGTATTTTCAAAAGTTTCTTTTATTAAAGTAACGTTGTTACAAACATTCGATATGTGCACCATTAGTGATTCGCAAAACATCAAATCGATACTCCAAATGTTGTCATGTACGCTGCAGCATATCCACATCAATTCGCTGAATAGCAGCTGTGATTCTTGCTTTTAAATCATCAATGTCTGTCACTCGCGTACATTTCTAAAAAACTTGTCAAAACGTGGTATCAGAAAAAACTTAATGAGATTCCCTATAAAATGGGACAACACTGGAATTTCTACACTTCATGGTTGACTTTTAATAACAGCCAAAAATTGTACAGATAATTCTCGGACACCCTGTACTTAAAAAGTAACGGTAACATCCAGGAAGCTCATTTCCCCACTACATGGGGGTGCGCGCGCCCCATGGGTGCTGAAAAAAACTGATAATAAATATTAACGTAACTGTTTTACCTTTCTTCTTCGGTGTCATCCAAGACCCAAGCGTACATGAAAGACTGCTTTCCAAGCTTTTTACTTTCCTGTTCGTACTTGTGCATCATCCTCTGGGCAACGTTCCCCTAAAAATTAATTTGGAGCCAAACTAAATTAACCTTCGAACTGAAGATGAAAATTGAAAAAAACACCACACACACACACGATGGTGGTGTGGTCAGCATTGCTGACTACGGACCCATCAGCCCCGGGTTCGATTCACGGCAAGGGCAGGCGGCGTGCAGCTCACCCAATTGTTTTGGTTTCCGTGAAAAAATGTGCTGGTTGATAAAAGAGTAGCCTAGTAGTCAAGACACTGAGCTGCTGATCTGGGGGACGCGAGGTCGACGGGAGGACTTCATAATGTAATTTCTGACTTCCTTGGTGTGGTCATGGTTCGAATTCTACGTTAAGCTGTAGATTTAAGTGGTGCTCCTCAGGGTCCTGTCCTATCACTCACTCTCTTCCTTTTATTTATCAGTGATCTATTAAGTCGCACTTCCTCCCCTATTTCGATGATTCCACCCTTCACTACTTCTCCCCCCTCTTCACAAAGCGTCCTCTCTGACTGGAGCATAGAAAATCTTGTGGTTTTCAATGCCTCAAAAACTCAGTTCCTCCATCTGTCTACTCGTCACAATCTTCCACACGAGTATCTCTTTACCTTCAACAACACACAACTCAATCCTTCCTCTTCTCTTAACATTCTTAGTGTTTCCTTTTCTCGTTTTCTTTCTTGGAAAGATCACATGTACTCCCTTTCTAAAACAGCTTCTAAAAGGTTAGGTGTGCTGTAACAGCTCCGCGTTTCTTCAGTCTTCACTGTTGCTGTCTTTGTACAAAGATTTCGTCCGCCCCTGTATGGAGTACGCTTCTCGTGTGTGGTGAGACTCAATCCATACATCTCTACTTACCAAGTGGAATCAAAGGGTTTTAGTCTCATCAATTCCCCGCCTCTTACTCACCGTCTTCAATCTCTCTCTTTGCCACATTGTTGTTTCTCTCTCTCTCTCTCTTTACTATCGATATTGTAATGGACACTGCTCTTCTGAACTCGCTGCATACCTCTTCCTTCAAGGAAAGCAAGCAGTACCGGACTTTCGACGCATTCTCATTCCTTTCTGTTCAACACTCTAATGCAAGGGTTAATCGGTATTCTCAATCTTTCAATCTATCATACTTAACCGGTCAACTCTGGAACAACCTTCCTCAGTCCATCTTTCCCCTTTGTCTATGACCTCCAATCTTTCAAACGCAGTGTCCAGGCATCTCGAAAACTTTCGACCTTGATTTTGGCTCTTCTTATAGATATATATATATATACACAGGGTGTTTATAAAGTCCCTATCTATTTCAGTCAAAACGTAGCAAAAAGGGTAAAATTCAATAATATAATAATAGAAGGCATACATTTAATGAATACTACAGCATATGATTCTACATGAGCACCATCAGTATCTCTACAGAGTTCGAATCTGTCAGCAGCATTGCGGAACACATTTTGGAGCATGACAGGGCTATTTTTGTAACTGCTGTTACGATACGAGCTCGTAAATCTTGCAGATCTGTAACCCTCGTTTGATAGACGTTTGATTTGATAAAGCCCCATGCAAAGAAATCCAAGGACGTTAGGTCAGGAGATCGAGCCGCCCAGGGCCTGTTGCCTCCACGTCCGATCCACCGATTTGGAAATCGTTAATTTAGAACAATGTTTGCGTAATGACAAGGTGCCCCATCTTGTTGAAAAACGACGGTGTTTAAAATGCCATATGAATGAAGCTGGGACAGATTCGAACTCTGTAGATACTGATGGTGCTCATGTAGAATCATATGCTGAAGTATTCATTAAATGTATGCCTTCTATTATATTGTTATTGAATTTTACCCTTTTTGCTACGTTTTTATATATATATATATATATATATATATATATATATATATATATACAGGGTGGGCGGAAAGTAGCTCCCTATTTTGGATTGGTAAAAAAATACGTATATTATCCATTTATTTCAGAAGAAATAATATGAAAAGGTAGGCATACATGGTAGGTTTTCTCTGAAATTCAATGTGGGCTCCAACTCTTTCCACCAGCTTCTGGAGCCGCCCAGGAATGGCGTCCACTGACTTTAGCAGGAACTCCGGCGGGATGGAGGACATGACTTCCCGAATTCGGTCCTCCAGTTCTTCCAATGTCCTCGGTTTGGTGCGGTAGACTTCTTCCTTCACCCACCCCCAAAGAAAGAAGTCGCACGGTGTCAAGTCGGGGCTCCTGGATGGCCATTGATGTGGACCACGACGACCCATCCAACGCCCAGAGAAGTGGGCATCCAGCCACTCACGGACAACAAGAGCGAAGTGCGGAGGGGCGCCATCTTGCATAAATATCAGATCGTCGATGTTCTCCCATGTGCTGACAACCGGCCAGACCTCGTTTCGCAATATAGCAAGGTACCGCTCAGCATTCATGTGTTGCGCAGAAGGAACGGGCCCACAACCTGATCTGAGGTCATACCACACCACACCGTTACACTGAACCGATTCTGCCGTTTTTCAGCGGTAACCGTGCGACTTCTTTCTTTGGGGGTGGGTAAAGGAAGAAGTCTACCGCACCAAACCGAGGACATTGGAAGAACTGGAGGACCGAATTCGGGAAGTCATGTCCTCCATCCCGCCGGAGTTCCTGCTAAAGTCGGTGGACGCCATTCCTGGGCGGCTCCAGAAGCTGGTGGAAAGAGTTGGAGCCCACATTGAATTTTAGAGAAAACCTACCATGTATGCCTACCTTTTCATATTATTTCTTCTGAAATAAATGGATAATATACGTATTTTTTTACCAATCCAAAATAGGGAGCTACTTTCCGCCCACCCTGTATATATATATATATATATATATATATATATATATATATATATATATATATTATATATATACGATACTACTAGGTTTCGATCAGGCAGATCATGCCTATCACAATTAATGGAACACTACATTATTGATGCACTGGAAAGTAATGAAAACTATGATGTAATATGCACAGACTTTGCCAAAGCGTTCGACAAGTGTGACCATGGAATCATAATACATAAACTGAAGCATATGGGAATAACATGAAAAGTAGGGAAATGGATGTATAATTTCCTTAGTGAGCGGCGGCAAGTCGTTAACAGTACAAGGAGCATCTTCATCAGAATCAGAGATCCACAGCTCAGTACCACAAGGAACAGTATTAACTCCACTACTCTTCATAATCAAGTTAACTGAAATAGATGAGGACGTTACCAGAGACAGCACAGTAACATTCTTTGCCGATGACACAAAGATCAGTAGAAAAATAAGAAAACCAGAAAATATAGAATCTCTACAAACAGACACGAACAGAATCTACAAGTGGACGGAAGACAACAATATGAAGTTTAACACAGAAATTCAGCTGTTACGGACCTAAAATCCATGGAATATTATATCCCAGATGCAGAGGAAATTCAGAGAAATTCTAAAGCAAAAGATTTAGGGGTTGTAATGACTGATGATGCGAAATTTGAAACAAAATAAGATAGCAGTAAACAGAGCAGAGAATAACTGGGCAGATACTGAACCTTTAAACGAAGGGATAGGAATATAATGATTCCTCTACTGAAAACACTGATCATACCCAAATTGGAATACTGCTCGGTTCTAACATGCCCATATAAAAAAGAAGACATAAGACAACTAGAAGGGATTCAGAGAAGCTTCACAGCCAAAATCAAGTGGTGCAAAGAACTAAACTACTGGGAAAGATTACGCGAATTAAACCTATATTCACTGGAAAGGAGGAAAGAGAGCTATACCATTATTTACACTTTGAAAATAATTGAGAAACTAGTCCTTAATCTTACTCTGAACCCTTAACTCCCGAAACAACAGTGGAAAGCAGAAAAGAAAGACTGTCGTGTTCCCAAATTAAAGGCTAGACAGGGAACATCCTTAACCCTGAAAGAAAATAGTTTTGTTGAGAGAGGACCAAAACTGTTTAATCAGCTGCCCAAAGACCAAAGAAACACGAATGGTGTTGCAGTGGACATCTTCAAAAGATTAGACGCCTGGCTCAGAACAATCACCGATGAGCCAGGCGTACCTGGTTATGTGAGGTGGAAAGTACAAGAAACCAACTCACTACTTCACCAGGCCAACTCGAGAGGAGGGGCGACAAGCTTGACCTTTGTGAAATGAGGAATCATCGTTGAAAGGTGTGTGTGTGTGCGTGTGCGTGTGTGCGTGTGCGTGTGCGTGTGTGTGTGTAAACCTGTTTTTCTGTATCACCATTTTCTTCTGGCCTTTGTCTATGCAGTGTATAATTTCAGAGACATTAGTGACGAAGTATCGGTAAGTGTATATTATTCACTGCAAAGACGAAGGCCAGAAGAAAATGGTGAAAACACATTCTCGAACATATAGCGGCTTCGTCACTCCTACTCCGGAGGCCTCATATGACCAACACTAAATATAAATAAAAAATAAGAGCCGAGTGAACTGATATGGGTAAAGGAAGGAATTTTAAATGACAAAAACGGGTAGAGTATTCTTTTTATCCGCGATTCAGTACTATTTTATTCACTGTACGAAAATATTAAACTAAAATAAAACACACAAACGTTAATTCATTCATTTATAGTAAGTGACTTTTGGGCGCGTTGGAAAAAAATAGTGCCCACACTGCTGGAACAGTTACTTACAAAAAGCATGAGCGAATTAAAAAAAATTCAATATATAGCATTGTTTGCGAGAGTGCGCTTCTATAATACAAGACTTCACTCAATCTTAAACTTCTGATGATGAGGTGAAGTTGGAACTGCGCAAAATATCTTCACAATATTTTTAAGTTACACTACTTCCGATAATTTCAAGCCTTAGTTCTGTACTTTCACGAGCGAGTTTTTGCCCAAATGAAAATTAAGAATTTACCTGTAAATATAACAAATGACCCATCAGAGTTGACTTGCCCGCATCCACGTGACCTACGACGACTAAATTGAGTAGATTCTTCGCCGTGCCGCGAAGTTCCTCGTATTTCTTATTTATGTCCACTTCCTTATCTCGTAGTCTGAAAGAAAAATAGTTCTCAAATAAAACCAAATCCATACTCGTCACACCCGCTTTTCCCGCTTCGCCAGGGATGTTGAATATGCTATTTCTATAACAAGTCTGATTGACGGTACCAGTACTGACGTGAGCCTTAGAGCACCAGCGTCGGTAGCTCAGTGGGAACACCGTTTTCCTATAGGCGAAGTAAAGACACTGAGGTCGGAGGTTTGAACCCGGATGATGCTGGTAATAATAAAACGGGAGTTACAGCAATGGGCCGCATGAGTTATCCCGAGCGTCGTGCCAGTTTTTGGCCCTTTTCATTGATTATTATTATTAAACTTTAAAGCCGTGGAACAAACTTTGAGGGTAACATGTCTCAAAAGCAATTAAAAGGTAAAATATGTGAAACAAAACTGAGCAATACTAAACACGACCAAGACACTAGTCGACAGAGAAATCTTAGATGAACCAGATGTACCTGGCTGTGAGAGAGAGAATTGCTTTCTTGAGCTCTTTCCTTCACCAAGCCAATTCTAAAGGTAGGCCACCAGCCTAACCTCCGCGTAATAAGGGAGTGACTAACAAAACTCCTGCCAGGGGTGTGTGTGTGTGTGTGTGTTTCTCAATGTTCGAGACATGTCAATAGTTTGCTTATAAGTGGGAAGAAAGCTTCATTGCTTTCCACAAAGCACCGTTCCGCCCATCTACCCATTCAGGGTACGAGCAGCTCGCAGCATCACTGCCATGTACGTAGAGGGTCAACGTACTGGGGAAGTTTCTTGAATGTAATGTAATGATGGGGTTGTTTAACCACCTTCGCAACAACTAAGGCCATATGACGGTGGGAGGCTTTCGTACTTGAAGCAACAACGCTCCGTGTCATCATGATCCAGTGAATAGTCTGATTCATATCCATTTCCGTGGTTGTGTTGTTAGTTTGCAATACAAACACTCCTGATTTTATAGGTCCGGGTGCATGGCTCATCAAAAGCAGGAGGCATCGCGAGTTTCTTCTCCAAAACACAAATGTATGTACTCCAATTGCGAGCACATTCATACCCCCGCCTCCCTCGTCCGGGCCAAGAACTCGGAACCTTCGCAATTTCAAATCTTTCTTTTTATCGATGCCTTCAGTTTATTAATGCGTAATATTAACAGTTACCGGCAACGCGACCTCCGATTATACGTATGTACTATGTACGTACGTATACATTACCTGGCTGGTGCTTTGGGGGGCCGATTCCTTCTCCTTATTTCTTCCTGAGGTTGAAATGGGGGAGGTTCTCCATTATCAGCTGCCTCTTCATCCTTATCAGGAACATTTACTTCAGATGGAAAAAACAATACATAAAAGTGTGCACTGACGAAACTGGTTATCATCATCATCACTACTATATATTAATTTCGATTTTATCGAAACCCATCTTAATTTTTTCAAACCGATATTACATTTCCAAAATCTTTCCCTTCTGCGGCAAAACTAACAAAATATTTCAACCAATTGCCTACAGAGAAGCGAGTAGAATACGCAATTAAAAGGATTTTTCCACAAATTTAAGAAATTTTCTGTCCTTTCAAACTCAATCTAACTCGTCTTCGTCTACATTAGAATGAACCCGCTTCTTTCAAGCTGGTTACAATATCTTATTGACATTAAAGTACAAGGAAGAGCACCCATACAATAAAATAGTTACCTGTAAAATACTTTAAATAGAACTGAAAAGTGAAAACATACATGGTATTTACACCACTTTCTGAAAATATAATATCTAATTTCACACACACACACACACACAACCTCTATATATATATATACTTTTTTACCTCCATTTTCCTGAGGCACAAAACCTTTGACAACAGATCTTGCCGGCGTTGTAACAATAACTGGCGAAGTTTTGGCAACAACAGGCAAATTTTTGGTTGAGGAACTTCTCCAATCTGCAGAAGAAAAATAATTAAAAACATTAAAACCGTATTCATATTAAAGAAATTAGCAAGTGCATCAGTAAACTGGAATATCACACATTTAGACTTAGTGTAGAATCTCCCACCTTGAATATCAATAATATAAACAAAACAAAATGTGCCATCCAACTGGGATCTGACAGAAAATTTTTTATTAAATGTGATTACCTAAGTTCATTTAGTGCACCAACATTTTTTTATTATATTTTTTAATAATGTTACGTGCTGAGAGTGAGAATGAGTTATAAAAACTCTAGATTTAAGTTGATACTATGGTACATGATAAAAACAAGACAAAAAAAATTCTCAGTACATGAACGAGAGAGCGAGCATCATCACCACCACTTTCCCACTTTTTTATTAAACAAGTGTCAAACTCGTGAAAAGATACGATCCACCGCATAAGCACAACCACCATTTCAGTCCTACATCATATCTCACGGATTATCACCTGATACCATAAATACATTCTTTCCATTGGCCCGTTTGGTTAAGTAAGAGAGATCTAAGTTTTACGTTACCTTATACTGGTTTAATGATTAGTAATTCTTGAAGTTTAACTATAAACCCGTCAAGATGAGCGAGTTGATCGAATTTGAACCCGAGTTTTGCACTAAAGTAAAATGTTTACATTAAATATAGACTCTAGAATGGTAATTAACGTTCTGATTAACTTTTCATTACCTCAGCAAATACAGATTGTTGTACTTGAAAATGGTACGCATTCATACAAAGTTATATGAAAAATTATATGAAAAATTAAAATAAACTGAAAAACTAAAACCACCTACAATAAAATTAAACAAATAAAATAATTTAAATTCAAAGTTAAAAAATGCCCACACAAACACCAAAACCACATCTCTGAAAAAAGGGAGGGGGGGGGGGGGGGGGGGGGGGGGGGGCTTGAATTTGGTAAAAAATGAACAAAAGTTTTTGGATAATAGTTTCATTAAGTGCACAAATGTGAAACGGTATACATTACAATGGGCGCCCAATAGCTTAGTGGTTACGGTGGCGGAATCTGAGCGGCGAGGCTGTGGTTCGTCCCCGCCTGCTGGCTCCTGGATTGAAGCGAGTTAGCCACTTACTTTACTTTATTCATGCTCGACCTAAAAATGACTCGAGGCACACGCATCCCCACATCGTAGGGAAAGAAGTTCCTGGCTGTTAACTTTGCCTTTTATACAGGGTGTAACAAAAGTCCTTACTCACAGGATAGCATACCAGAAATTTGTTTGCGCGTAATGGAACTCCGTATCCATAGGATATTTGCTTTATTGAATCTTACTTCAGTGATATGACGCATCACCACCACACACCACTCATCACTTGAAGAATTAACGATAAACGCGTCAAAATTAGCAAGAACGTAAGCATACTTAGCAGAATTCACGTGTAAACAAAATTCTGGTATAAAATTCAAACATTTAGTTCAATTAAGTGAATATTCTACGAGTAAGAACTTTTGTGACACCCTGTAGTTTACAATTTATACTTTATTTTTAAAAGAATTCCCACTAACTATGCACCGCATAATCTTTGTAAAAATACAGAAACTTTAATGCTAGATGAAGTAATTTAACACAATTTACCTTGTAAAAATTAACGACAATGACGAAGTGAAACCGGTTAGTTCGCCTCAACCTTGAACTGGCGAGTAAAAAATCTTTAATGCTGTCTTCCCCAATCGCATTTTCAGCGGCGAGTGTCTAACCTTTTCAAAATGTTTTGAAACTTAAACCTTCCTCCTTTCATCTTGCATTTTCATTTTCACAAACAAATTAGAAAACCGATTCCTCCGAATAGTTTCACTGGTAAACAACAACTTTAAAATCTACAACAAAATATAAGTCGCACAATTTTTACTAAAACTTTTCTATTTCATTATTTTATTAATTATTTTCTCCTGAACTCTGCTTCACAAAAATATATATGGAACGGAGAGTAGTAGTGCCCAAGGTCCAACCAGCCTTGAAATAATAGCCGGAACTACCCCGATATGATTATTTCAGCCCAACTTAAATTAACTTAACCCGAAAAAGAACACCAGCATTTTCTTCTAATGATAAATCTTGCAATGATGTTGTACTACTGCAAAAGTTAACTTAGAGAAGTATCATCGCGCCTTTCCGCCACTTTAGAGAAAGGTTGCTCTCTAGTTCTTGAGCAGAAAGCACCAATTAACGAAATATGAAACCTTTTCGCTATTTATAATAATCTAGCGTACATTAACTAAACCTAACCCGGGCGTCCATAATAAGTGTTGTCACTCATTTGGAATGAGGCCCACATCCGTCTTCAAGTCATTCATCGAGATAGTCACAAAGTGGAGACAATGAGGGGGGGGGGGGGGGGGGGTTCGACTTCCGATGGTACTGGTTAAAAATATAATTATTCAGGCGTTAGCGCTATGGGCGACATTCGTCTGGCCTGAGCACTGTGTCAATTTCTGGCCCTCCAAACTGAATATTCTTCAGTAAGCTGGCTTAGTTACAGTTGCCATTTAATCAGCGATCAACATTTCATTGGAGTGGAAGGTCTGCTGATAGGTTACGTCATGTCCGGAGCAACGGTTAGGAATGGATGTATATTTTTAGGCTTTCCTTTATCAATTCAAAAGTTGACAAAATAAAGATGAGAACGTACGCGATGCAATTTAAGAAATTTAAGGCAGCTTCTAATTTTATCTATTTCTGAGAATTCTTCTCCAATTTTTTAAAAGAATTTTCCGCTCACTGAGAAAGTTTCTTCAAAACAGCCCTTGAAAAGAAATCTCTTTAGATACACACACACTTTAATGTTTACTTTAAAAGTACAAAATAATGAAGCTATTAGTATTACTCGTATATACAGTATGTAAAATTGAACATTACACATTTAACAGATTAACAAGTGTGTTCTTTTTTAATTTTCCCAAAGTTCAACGATCTTATCATGTGAACCAACACTTAGTAAAGAAATTTTCCATGTCATTGTATCTGCTATTTATTTGACTCTTTTACCCTTAATCAATAGTAAGTCTATCAGTATGGAACTACTAAAACTATTTGTTTCACATAATATTGAAAAATTCTTTGAGAGGATGTTATCAGGGTTTTTTATGGTATTTTTCCAAATGTTCATGAATTTTGCTCTGTTTATATGCTGAAGTGCTCTGAGGAGCAGTTTGTAACGTAACCAATGTAAAGGTGTACATATACATATATAAAGTGATAGTATATTTCCAAGAACGGTTTTGAAGAAAATTTTTCAATGTTCGGCAAATTCTCTTAGAAATTTGGAAAAAATCGCTCAAAAATACATTACTTAATTTAATAAATTACAACATACGAGGAAGAAAACCAAACCTTATATTCTCCCCCCGACCCAAACTGAAACAATCTTCAGAAATTAAAAAAAAAAAAAATTAAGTATAAAAATCCTTACAAAATATTCTAAAAAAAATGCGCGAACGATTTAAACGTAGAAGGCCAATGTGGGACTTCACACACAGCTACTGGTGTGGGGTGTACCTCTCTACAATGAACATTACATTTATAGGTTGAATTGAAGAATTTGTCGTTACTAAACAAAGAAAATAACACGTAGAATAAGAGAGACCATTTCAAAAAAACGAGTGTACTTTTATTGTAATAATACGGTATGCTTGTTTTCTAGGGAGAAACTGCTCTTTACATACACTGTTACTTCTATTACTATTTAATTAAGAACTGATGCCGCGCTTCACTTCGAACCACTTCACAACAATTGTTTTCACCTCTTCTATAAGGAAAGTGAAAAATTCTTTTACTCCTACCTGTCTCGAGACGACAATACAGTTACGCGAGTTTCAAGACTGAAAAAATAATTATAATCTTTACCTATATCTGTGCCAATCGCCCCTTGCTTATTTCTAGGCGAAAGTTAAAAACATTAACTTAGAGAGTGTTGGAGCAGCCGATTTAACCGACTGAACAGCATATGTAGAATCACTGCATATATTTCAGTATATCGATGGGAGATATTCCAAAACCTGATGAGTGTGAAAACTAACGATTTTATGGAGGAGAAACCCGACTAACATCTAATGTACGAGTATTAAACGTTTACGAGGGTTTGAAACGTAATTCCTACGATAGAAAAAAAAATGAATTTAAAATTTTTGCACGATTATCTGCCAACAAGAATTAAAGTGAAAATTAAAAACATTGAAATTTACAAGGTTTTTGAATGTCACGAATGAGATGCTTTAATATCCTGCTTGGTTGGTGTGTCCGAAAAGCACACATCTTACTTAAAAATGTTTCGTTAGCCGACTTTCACTAGCCAACTGTTTTTTTTTTAATAGCACAATACTTCAAAACCATTCTCAATAAAAGCCTCGTGTAGTGAGCTAATGATTTACATTCTACGCTTTACCAGCATACGCTTTAGTGGCCTATAGTTGAAGAGCCAAAGGCCTTATAAGCTTATACTTTCATAGTCCAAAATGTAATAAGCCAGCAAATTTTATACGCTTCAAGAGCCTTAAACAACTAAGGATTACATGTCCAAACGATCATTCCGAACTTTATCTTCTCCAGGAACAATGCGTTTTCTAAATTTCATAAGCGACTCAATGGTAACTAGTAGAGGAATTTTAGGAAAATAGACCTAACAAATTAGCAGGAAGTCGAAACTTGGTACACTTGTAAACTGAACCCTACTGATGAATATATTAAAAGTCCCAACAAATCAAAGTTGTGCTCCAGCCGCCATCTTGGAAAATGGCGGCCGAATTTCGGTTTTTTGGAAATAACTTTAGAACCGTAAAAGATACGAAAATTTACCAAGAGAGCAATATCATTCTACATAAAAAGAAACATTTTCTGTTCCCAACTTTGTTTTGTACGATGAAAAATAAAAAAGTTATGCAAAACCAAAGATTTTTCATTCTATGAATCAATGCGGACACGACGTTCAAACTGGGTTTGTAGTAAAAAAGCGAATGTTTTGTTATGACTGCCTATTTTCAGAAACCTCTCTTACTTTGTATGGGTGATTTTGTGAAAAAATATTTCACAGGAACGAGCTAGTAGAAATATAAATGTGACAGTACCTGGTTTTTAAATATTTATACCAATACATTTTCTTGTTTCTAGCAGATATGGGCAACTCTGTCCCTAATTTCCTATACTCTACTTCTAATAAATACTCTTAATTATGATTATATCTACGGATTCATCTGTAACATTTATTCACTCAATCGGAGGTTATGAGTTAATATACCAACCACAATCAGATTTTCTTGCTAACAGAAACAACAAACGGGCCCTGATTGCATCTCTTGTGTCTAGTATGAAGATCAAAGGTTATTCTGTTGTTCAGGCGGAGAGTGATGCAGATACTGTTATTGTTAAGGCTGCTCTAGATCAAGCTAAACACAAAACAAACATAGTTGTTGGCCAGGATACGGATCTTCTAGTGCTTCTAACTGCTCTAGCCCATGAAGACTTTGAAATTTGGTTTCTCAAACCAGGGAAATCAAACAGCACACCCCGTATTTTCAGCATCCAAAGTGAGAAAAAAAACATGGGAAGGCTTGTGAAGTTTTGCTATCTGCTCACGCCATGACTGGATGCGATACCACATCAGCTTTGTATAAAAAGGAAAAGTTAGAGGTCTCCAACTTCTACAGAACCATACAGAAATGAGAGAAGAAATGAAAATATTTAACCAAAAGGATGCCAGTAAAGAAGATATTAAAGCTGCTGGGGAAAAGTTCCTCTTAAAAATGTACGGATCAAAATCAAAGTCCTTGGATGAGCTAAGATACTTCATGTATAATCGCATAGTAGCAAAAAAGAAGTTAGATACATCTTTTCAACTAGCATCCCTACCTCCGACCAGTGCAGCAGCAGAGCAACACTCATACAGAGTGTACTTGCAAGTCCAAGAATGGTTAGGAAACTGCCTGGAGCCAACAGAGTGGGGATGGTCCATGACAGGGAAATCACTGAGGCCTGTCCCTACTACCAAAGAAGCCGCTCCATCACAACTTCTTAACCTCATTTCATGTAACTGCAAGCTAGGATGCACCAAGAGATGCAAGTGCATACAGTTTGGTTTGCTGTGCTCAGCGATGTGTGGAGGATGTGAAGGAACTACCTGCGAGAACTCTTATGTTGAAACGCTACTAGACAACTGATAACTGAGTGTGTTGCAATATGACACTACACAATGCAATAAATGTACAATCTAGCTTATTTTTGCGTAGTAATTAGAAAATTATACTTAAAACAGGGAGACACAATTACATTTTATTTCCTAGCTCATGTTAGATGACTTTATTCAACATTAGAGATGTCACAGTGCCTTAGTGTTAAAGCTATATACTGTATTACTGCGTTGCACTCCAAGACTTAGATTACTACATTTTCATTTTAGGTAACAACAGACGATTATAGTTAGCTATAGTGATGTTCCCAAGTGTCTAAGGATTACTGTGACCATTCAATAAGATGTTATTTTATGTTCAATCCATAAAACCTGTCTGAACATCATGGTCATCATCAATACATGAAAATTCTTCCTATGTTACATTTTTCTTCAGTATACAAGATAAGGAAAAATGCATGTTATATTTTACATAAAATATTAGTAATGTATGTATTGAGAATAGCATTCATAATTATTTCCATTTTCAATACTTAGATGTCTAATGAAGGAATAAAATAACTGTTTTAAATAATGTTACTCCAAACCGATAACTTAGCTCCTACCCGTCATCAAAAAAATTACATTACGGTATTTTTCTCTAGCTCTTTCTGTTGTGCTTTACTTTTTTACCAAACTACCTATAAAAAACAAACTGTCATGGTTCTGAAATAATAAATTGCAACAAAATATTCGAATTTCTACCCATTAACCAAGTTTGAACGTCATGTCTGCACTGATTCATAGAATAAAGGAATTTTGTACTTTGCGTAACTTTTTTATTTTTCATCGTACAAAACAAAGTTGGGAACAGAAAATGTTTGCCTTTTTATGTAGAATGATTTTGTTCTCTTGGTAAATTTTCGTATCTTTTACGGGTCTGAAGTTATTTCCAAAAAACCGAAATTCGGCCGCCATTTTCCAAGATGGCGGCTGGAGCACAACTTGGATTTGTTGGGACTTTTAATATATTCATCAGTAGGGTTCAGTTTACAAGTGTACCAAGTTTCGACTTCCTGCTAATTTGATAGGTCGATTGAATATATTTATCCTAAAATTCTTCCACTAAACATCAACTTTAAAACTAACAAAACATACAAAACGCTCATATTTCGATGTACTTTTACTTCCGTTTAGACACTTTCTACAGTTTAACACGAAGGGCGGAAGGGATTAATTTCACCCATTTTTGCGGATTCTTGCTTAATATTCTTTTAATAAATATGACATCATTTTAACCCTCTGCCGCCCTTCTAGGTAAAGCAAAATTTCCGTCCTTCTAGTGTTAATGGGTTTCAGTGCATTCTTACAAAGCGGTCAGCCACATGAGAAAAGATTTGCGTATTATCCTCAATTCATTCCTGAACAAAACTTTCGAAGTTCTCAGAATTCTTTATCTATGGAGAAGGGTGAGCCAGTTGTCGAAGGGGATTGGGGGAACCACACAAACAATTTGAATCTTAAATTATTTTTTTTTCAAAACATTATACATTATTAAACATTATTTTCCCATTATACACTAGGGTGGCCCACTTTTCAATATTTTTTTGAAAAGTATAGGTGATCGTGGTTTTTTCCCATTATTTGGCACTATACTAGCACATTGGTACCATTTTTACAAAAATTGATCAATATTTAGGGGTCTCGCATCGACCTTGAAATTACTAGTTTTTTTTTTTTAAATGCGTACTTTTTAACTTTTTACTGAATCAAGATAAATCATTAAGTAGGGATGTTTTCTGAATCCTCTTAATGAGAGAAGTCGTTTGGTGTGCCTGCCAATGTCATACGACTAACGGTTTAAAGGTTGTGCCTGTATACAGGTAATACCAATGTGCTAGTATAGTGCCAAATAATGGGGAAAACCACGATCACCTATACTTTTCAAAAAAATGAGTCACCATACCCGGGCGGAATGTATAATGTATATAGGTAATTAGAAAATGCACTATGCCTGTGCCAGGTACCTAACCTATTTCTTTTTTTGCAGATCATAACATTTTGAAATTCTGTCTGAGTTCCTCATCCTTTGTCATGGACAAATCGATGGCAACCATAACTGGAAGAACTCTTGAAGCTACAAATAGAGAGTCATCAAAAGGAAAGGCGAAAATAACATCGCTACCTTCTCTAAGATCGGCCTCGGAAATTTTTTTAGTTGGCCAACCGTCGTCCTCCATTAGTGGTAGCAAATTGCCAACAACACGGCAGGTTTTGCAATACTTCTTCAGTGTTATCCAGTACACTGCTAACAGGAAAGACGCATTCAAAGAAACCGTAAACAACGTCTTAAAGTTTTGGAACATGGCCCGCATTAAAAGAATCACAAAGCTCAACTGCGAACGGAAGCTAGAGGCATTGTGGAAAGAGTGGCACTTACTCCAAAAGAGCAGAAAACGAGAAACTGACGCCGGAGGAAAACGGCAGAAGTTTTCGGACAGTGTGTTCAAGCTGTGGGATATCGGAGCATCTGACGCTGTCGAAGATATAAAGAAGAATCGACTGCTGTCCGACAAGGACAAGAAAGAAGACATTGACTTCTACCTCGATCAACGTGGTCCTCAGGTGGCAACGATGAGCGGGAACAATAAAGTTTTCGCTGTAAAAAGAAAGCTACAGGAAGGAAGAAAACGTCCTCGCCAGGAGCCGCAAACCTCAAAGTGTGCATACGAAACCGGAGATGAGGCCATGGAGAATGATGATACTGCCATGTCAGGAGAGTCGGAGGCAGAACTAGTGTTCCCCTGCCGAAAGAGCCAAGTGTGTCTGTCAATCTTCCTCGCCGCATCCTTAATGCACCTGCTGTCATGGAAGTGGCTGATCGTTTCCGCATGTCCAATAATCAGGTGCGTATTGTGTATACTACACAATACGCACCTGATTATTGGACATGCGGAAACGATCAGCCACTTCATGACAGCAGGTGCATTAAGGATGCGGCGAGGAAGATTGACATACACACTTGGCTCTTTCGGCAGGGGGAACGCTAGTTCTGTCTCCGACTCTCCTGACATGCCAGTATCATCATTCTCCATGGCCTCATCTCCGGTTTCGTATGCACACTTTGAGGTTTGCGGCTCCTGGCGAGGACGTTTTCTTCCTTCCTGTAGCTTTCGTTTTACAGCGAAAACTTTATCGTTCCCACCCGAGGACCACGTTGATCGAGGTAGAAGTCAATGTCTTCTTTCTTGTCCTTGTCGGACAGCAGTCGATTCTTCTTTATATCTTCGACAGCGTCAGATGCTCCGATATCCCACAGCTTGTCCACACTGTCCGAAAACTTCTGCCGTTTTCCTCCGGCGTGTTTCTCGTTTTCTGCTCTTTTGGAGCAAGTGCCACTCTTTCCACAATGCCTCTAGCTTCCGTTCGCAGTTGAGCTTTGTGATTCTTTTAATGCGGGCCATGTTCCAAAACTTTAAGACGTTGTTTACGGTTTCTTTGAATGCGTCTTTCCTGTTAGCAGTGTACTGGATAACACTGAAGAAGTATTGCAAAACCTGCCGTGTTGTTGGCAATTTGCTACCACTGATGGAGGACGACGGTTGGCCAACTAAAAAATTTCCGAGGCCGATCTTAGAGAAGGTAGCGATGTTATTTTCGCCTTTCCTTTTGATGACTCTCTATTTGTAGCTTCAAGAGTTCTTCCAGTTATGGTTGCCATCGATTTGTCTATGACAAAGGATGAGGAACTCAGACAGAATTTCAAAATGTTATGATCTGCAAAAAAAGAAATAGGTTAGGTACCTGGCACAGGCATAGTGCATTTTCTAATTACCTACATACATTATACATTCCGCCCGGGTATGGTGACTCATTTTTTTTGAAAAGTATAGGTGATCGTGGTTTTTCCCATTATTTGGCACTATACTAGCACAACCTTTAAACCGTTAGTCGTATGACATTGGCAGGCACACCAAACGACTTCTCTCATTAAGAGGATTCAGAAAACATCCCTACTTAATGATTTATCTTGATTCAGTAAAAAGTTAAAAATTACGCATTTAAAAAAAAAAACTAGTAATTTCAAGGTCGATGCGAGACCCCTAAATATTGATCAATTTTTGTAAAAATGGTACCAATGTGCTAGTATAGTGCCAAATAATGGGAAAAACCACGATCACCTATACTTTTCAAAAAAAATTGAAAAGTGGGCCACCCTAAATTATACACACTACGTAACTCAGTTTGGTCAATATTTAGGAGATGCAAGGCTTCCGAATTCAGATTTTTTATTCATACCAGTCGTTAGTACATATGATTTGATGAATTTAAAAAAAAAAACTACACCTTGTGCTTTTAAAAAATAAGGGATATATCGATTTTTTTCACTTTAACGATTGTTTGACATTTTCCTAGTGGCGAAACTTTATTCACCGCAAAGGTTAGTCGTTTTTCCGTCGATTTAGTGAAGGTTAGGTTAGGTTAGGTTAGGTTAACCTAACCTAAAACGACGAAAAAATAACTAACCTTTTATTGTGGCGGTGGATAAAGTTTCGCGATTTCTCGCAAAAAATAATGCAGGATAGTCTTGTGTTCTTTTTTTTTTTCCTACCAACTCAAAACCAGTTTTTCGGTAAATGTCAAAAAATTGTTAAAGTGAACAAAATCGATATCTCCTTTATTTTTTAAAAGCACAAGGTCGAGTTTTTTTGTAAATTCATCAAATCATATGTACTAACGACTGGTATGAATAAAAAATCTGAATTCGGAGGCCGTGCATCTCCTAAATATTGACGCTCAGTTTATATAAAAAAAAATCTCTACTAAAAAATATTTACACACACACACACACACACACACACACGTATAAGCGAGGTACCGACTTTAAATCCATATAAAAACTAATTGACTAAACCCGACTCAACCTTGGTGCCACAGAACTGAGAAGGTGACCTAAGTTTCAACGCAACTGAGGCTTGGAATGGTGAGGCACTCGCTAGCCAAGCCTGGACTAAGTAATAAAAATCTTTCTAGTTTTCATAAATTTTTTAATGCTCGTGGTACCAAAAGAGTTACCTCGCGAACAAAAAAAATTACTTCGCTGCGTCTGGGAATTGAGCCAAGGACCTCATTTATACGCAGTTGCCTACACACGAACACGCGCGAGTTACCTTCGATTTTCGCCAAAAATCTGAGCACGAGTTTTTTCATTCAAAACCCTTGACCGCCTTGAAGTTCCAAATCTGTACCAAAACGGCTTAAATTGCCAAAAATACGTCTCCGTCAATTTTTTAAGTAATTTTCAATCTTTCAGAAAATGCAAAAACCAGAATGACATTAAATATTTAACGCTTCATTAAGGAATTTACGACAACGACGTAAGAGAGTTCTCCTCGACCATCGGTCGGTTCACAATTTATGTATATAATAATGATCTACAGAAGCTAAGGCTAACAAAGACCCTAAGATCCACTCTAAGGTTAACCCGAGAGAAAGGAAAGAGTAGGAGGTTAAGAGAAGCGAATAAGGGGTTAAGTAAGTAGCAACACCTATCATTCATGGGTTAACATTCATTCAGAAAAAGAGAAAGACTCACCATCATCATCCGCCGGCCACTGCCGACAAGTCGGAAAAATAGTGAAAGAGAATAGGAAAGGGGTGAAAAATGAAAAGAAGTAAAATAAGAACGCTTACAAACCATGCAAACACAGTCTTAACTCTCAGTCATACCATGCAAACTACAGACATGCAAGTAGAGAGAGTTACAGACATGTAAGTAAGGAGAGGATAAGAAAAAAAGTAGGTAAATTAAACAAAAAGTGGGTTAGTTTATCCTACGAGCTACATCTACGTTCGCGTTAGTCTAATATTTTTTTTTATACAAATTTTTGCTGGCATATCACACGCTGGCATATCACACGCTGGCATAACACAAGCTGGCATTAGACGTCAACAGACTCATCCCCGATTACGACCCCCAGAGCTCCTGTTGCCAATTGTTTTTTTTATTTTAAACAACGTTAATATTTTTAAAATGTCTGCCCAGACGGTTTTTAAACACATTAACGCTGTTAGAGTTAACGACTGACACGGGAAGATTATTCCATTTATCAATTACTTTAAACGTAAAGAAGTTTTTAGCGATATTAGTATGAAACGTCTGCCACGCAACTTAAATCCGTTATTACGAGTATTGCTATTATCGAAAGTGAACAGTTTGTCAATATTTACGTTATCAATGTTATTAACGATTTTGAAAACTTCAATAAGCTCCCCCCTTAATCTCCTAGTTTCGAGTGAATGCAAGTCTAACACTTTAATCGTATCTTAATAAGGCTTGTTGCGCAATGACGGAATTAGTTTCGTGGGACGACGCTGAACCCTTTCTAACCTATCAATATTTTCACGCAAATACGGGCACCAAAACTGAACGACATATTCTAAATGAGGCCTGACTCGGGACTTGTAAAGGGGCAATATAATATCCTTCGATTTAAATTCGATATTATGCGCTATGAAGCCTAACATCCTATTAGCTTTTGCGCAAGACTCCAGGCACTGGTTACCAACTTTTAAATCCTTAGATACGCGTACGCCTATATCTACTTCCTCGTCAACGCTCGCTAACTCTCTATCATCCATCGTGTACGTGTAATTATTGTTACGAGAACCTATATGCAAACCTTTACATTTGTCTACATTAAATTGCATCTGCCACTTATCCGTCCACACCATAATCCTATTTACATCGTCTTGGAGCCTATTTTTATCGTCCTCGTTAACAACCTTACCGCCTATTTTAGTATCGTCCGCGAATTTTGACACGTTACTAGTCAATCCTGCATCTATGTCGTTAATGTAAATTACAAATAGCAAAGGGCAAAGGGCCTAACACTGAACCCTGTGGGACACCGCTACCTAGATCCAACCACCCGGATTCATTACCATTAATAACGACCCTCTGTCTCCTCGCACGAAGCCATTCCTCTAACCAGTTAGCTACCTGCCCGCGTATACCGTGCACTTTAACCTCCGCATTTAATCTTCTATGCGGAACTGTATCGAACGCCTTTTTAAAATATAAATAAATAACGTCAGCCGCTCTATGCCTATCGTATTCGCGCACTATTTCGTTATAAAATTCTAACAAATTAGTTAAACAAGATCTATGGCGTCGAAACCCATGCTGACTACTATTAATCAAATCTCTACTTTCTAAGTGATCGATGATACGATCCCTAACTACGGATTCCAAAAGTTTACCGACAATTGACGTTAAGCTAATGGGCCTATAATTGCTAGCTACTGTGCGGTCGCCTTTTTTAAAAAAGGGCGTGACGTTAGCTAATTTGAAGTCTTCAGGAATAATCCCCGTTTCGAGTGACTGATTAAAAATCTTCGTTAAGGGGCCTAGAATAACGTCTCAAATCTTTCAAATGTCTGGGATAAAAAGCGTCTGGGCCTGGAGCCTTCCTAACTTTTAGCCTATCGATATAATGCGCACTCTCACCCTCGTAAACAATTATTTCATCCAAAATAGTCTCGCTACTAAATGGAACGATATCGTCCACGTCGGGAACATTATTTACGTCATCTACGGTAAAAACTCGCAAAAAAATTATTGAAAATACCCGCCATCGCCTGAGCGTCAGAAGCCAAGGCGCCGTTAACATCCACTAGAGGGCATATGTTATCTTTTATCAGCTTACGATTATTGACGTATCCAAAAACGTTTTTTGGATTATGTTTACTATCCGCAGCTATAGGTATCTCTAAATTACGCTTAGCATTCCTAACTGATCTTTTAACCTGACGTCTAAGCTAGATATATCTATTAAAGTTAGCTGCCGAGCCATTGCGCTTATTATGAACTGGCCTATTTCCCTAGTCCACCACTTGGGCCTACCATGATTTCTACCGCGCTTGGGCCTACGAGGAATAAACCCCCTTTCAATATTCATAAAACTTTCTTTAAACGCCTCCCAATGCAAATTTGTGTCATTACCCATAAATAAGTTATCCCAGTCCACTACTCTCATCCTATCCGCAAAACTATCAAAATTAGCCCTACAAAAATCAGGGACTTCTATTACGTTACTATCCTTAGTGTTTTCTATCAATAACTTAAACCTAAGAATTTGATGATCACTACATCCTAAACTCTCGCCTACTTCTAAATCTTCGACTATATTTTCGCCGTTCGTCATCACCAAATCTAAAATATTTGCACCGCGCGTTGGTTCGGTAACCATCTGTCGTAAAAAATTATCTTGCTAAATCTCTAGGAGCGCTCCATTTTTCACTATTAAACATACACTCATAAAACATATACCATTTGAAAGCTCACATTTTTCTGAGTCTAAAAATGTAGTAATCCAAAAGTATCAATAGCAAATAAAAAGTAACTAGGTTTAAATATAAAACCCTATACCGATCAATTTGTGATGCGTGATCTTTACGGGGGCTCCGCCCCCGTACCCCCGAGACCTAAATTATACAAATGATAATGTAATAACATATTCATAGGTTAGGTTAGGTTAGCGTAACAATGACCAAAAATACCATCTTACAACACAGACTGAAGATTTATAACTTAGCCAACCTTTATAATGTAGTTAATGACGTCACGCGTCAAACAATTAATTAAATCGTTACTTTTTATTTGCTATTGATACTTTTGGATTACTACATTTTTGGACTCAGGAAAATGTGAGCTTTCAAATGGTATATGTTTTATGAGTGTATGTTTAATATTGAAAAATGGAGCGCTCCTGAGATAATCCATTATCTTCCATGAACTCAATCTCAAACCCTCCTCATTACCAGTAAACGTCTCGTAATTAACATTGGGGCAGTTACAGTCTCCGACAATTATACTATTCCGATTGTCAATAAAGTTACCAAGAAGTGAGTAAAATCTAGTATCGGTATCGAGGGGTTGAACGGGAGGTCTATAAACAACAAAATTAAAACATACTACGCGCCCTAACTTCAACGCATATCGCATTAATTGCTGCCGGAAAATCTATCTTAACCTCGATAGCCCTAATGGAATTACGAATGTACAGCAAAACACCGCGACCAAACCTATGTAACCTATCATTAGTAAAGAGTTTAAAACCCGATACATCAAGTTTCCCCAACAAGTCCCGAGTCACGATATTTAATCACGTTTCAGTGATAGCAACTATATCGTAGTTGCCAGAATAAATTATCGCCTTAAATTCGTTTAATTTATTTCTAATATTACGCGCGTTACAATAAAAGACGTTTAAGTTATTTTTTACCACGGGCCGGCGTTTTAAACTATTTTTCACGTCGGGCCCCAAGTTCCCCGGACCCACAACGTTTAAAGGCTTCGACCTATACAGCTTTCGTACGTTTTCGTCAATTAACCTACCTACCTTACATTACCTATTTCGTTAAAATGCACCCCATCTTTTATAAAAAGGCTAGGATCACTGAATTCGGACCACAGCTTTACGAAGGGAACATTTTCCTCAGCACAAATCTCTTCTAATTTATTCTTAAAAAATATTGTTTTTGACGTAATCCTAAGACCCAAACCGTGCCTAGGGGGTAATACCTAGAACTAAAGACCTATCTGACCTCGCCTTCAGGGACATAATTAACCCCCAATATCTCTCCAAAAGGTCAGGCACTCTCGTATCGGGCCTATACGAGTCGTTGCCTCCTACCATCGTCACCAACATCGAGTGACGGGAGGCAACGTCAATCCTATCCACTTTGTCTCTAACTCTGTCAACCCTGGCCCCTGGGAGACAGACCCTCCTCCTTAAAATAGTTTCCCCCTCATTCACGTCCCTTTCCAAATGGGCGAAAGGGTTCGAAACCTCGATAGGGGGGGTGGATTCCTATCACCTAACGTACGCGGCCTAGCTCCACCCTTAACTTCTCTAAATCCCTCCCCATCTACTACTCTCGGATCAACCTTAACCCCTTCCTCAACTCTATCCAACCTTCCCGACAAGCTACCTAAACTAGGTTACGCACCTCACCCTTCAAATTACTAACGTCTTCAACGTTAGTATTGGTTCGGCTTTGGTCAACCGTAGCCCTACCCCTGCCTCATCAAGCGTTGCAAGTCTTTCCATTACCTCACGTACACTGCGTTTTATGTCAACTATTTCCTCCATTAACTCGCAAAAGAAACAAACTGATCTCTCGGTAATCGCCATAGGACCGCCGTTATAATCTTTAAATTCCGAATACCACCGGTTTACCCCACACCTAACACACGACGCTTTCTGCGACGGCATCGCGCAGTTAAAAATTAGTTTATAACCGTCACAAGTATTAAGCCGGCACGCTATAAAAACTTCTAAATCGCTGAAAACCACTAATATTCAATTAACTATAACAATGTGAATATAAACGCAAGTATATAAAATTCAAAACTTTTCAAAAGTAAAATTATTAGCAATATGCAAAAGTAGATGCAATATCAGAGAGCTCAGGAAATGCGTCCGTTCAGTACAGTCTGGCTGACGAATGAGTACAGAGTCTGGCTGACGAATGATGATGGTGATGATAATCATAATGAAGTACACCAAAATTATTGGAAAATAATGGAGACTGCTTTTTACTTTTCCAGATGTAGCAAATGTTTAAAGCTCACGAATTAACGAGTGTTATCAGTGTTATCCGGTGAACGTTTATCAAAATGACACGTTTTATCATTTCCTGAGTTTAGGTTTAGTTAGGGTAGGTTAGATTGGATTAAGTCAGTTTCTATTCTGTTACATAATTTACGTAGTGTGTGTCAATGACAGAATCTTGTCGGTTACTCGGAAGTGCCTCCCTCATCAGTGGGTAGACCTCTTTCTTCAGCACAATAGGCCAAGCTGACTATATCGAAGAGGGACGCGAAAGTTCAGAGTTCATTATGGAACCGATTCGTGTGTATATACTTCATATATGTATAACTGCACTGAATGCAGTTTTGTTGAACTGATGAGAGTCCCCCCCCCCCCTACAAAGTGACTTCGGGTCTGGTTTTTTTTTTTTTTTTTTCAAATTTTGTGTGTATTTTCAAAATCATAGATGTATCATTATATATAGAGACTCCATCAAAGATTTAGAGGAATTGATTGCCAAAAATATGATAAAATGCCTGATACAGCGATTAAAAGTCGGTTGGGTTCTAAATCTAAAGGTACTATAACTAAAGAAATGGTGGAAAAAGAAATAAAACAATTTGTGGCTGATATTTTTCAAAACATTCGTGACCGCTTTGATGATGATGGGGCTTTTCATATTCTTGTAAAATTGGCTGTACGTTTTTGCAACAGATTTGGAAGCCGCTACATGGTATGCATCACTTGGCCTCGTAAATAAGAATTTTTTTTGCATGTGGTAATTTAAACAACCTACTTTTCACGTGTTAATACTTATCATAGCAATAAATAATTAATTGATTATTAATGAAGTCGATAATTATTACGTTATTTCCTCAAGTAATCAATAGTAGCTGTCAAAGCTTGATGAGAAAGGGGAGGAGAACGCAGCATGGGGGGTTCCATGAAAATTACCCCCCCCCCCCAATGAAAATTCCCCCCACATAAAATTGCACCCACCCAAAGAAAATTAGTTTAAGTTTAAAATGTTATTATTATTTATAAATTTATTAAAAATTTATTACAGTAAAAAGTAAGAGATTTATTTCAAATTTATTACAGTAAAAAGTAAAAGATTTATAAGTACGAGATATATTAAAAAACAATTATTCGACGTTTAATGAAGATTGTATGCAATGCTCTTGAGGAACTCTAAACTATCTGTATTATTATAGCGTTCCACTAGTCTCTTCAGTCTTTCATTTATGATCTGATAGGTTTTTCGTGCGGGTCGCGGGTAGCAAAAATTAACCAAACTATCACGACTTAACCTAACCAATCGTCAAGGGCGTACAATTAACCTAAAAAATAAAAAACAAATTTTTTTTTATTTATTTATTTTTATATATTAAGAGAAGAGGATTCTTTATACTGTACGGCATTGACGATTGGTTAAACTAATTTTCTTTGGGTGGGTGCAATTTTCGTGGGTGCAATTTTCCTTGGGTGCAATTTTCTGTGGGTGCAATTTTCCTTGGGTGGAATTTTCGGTACACCGCATTGGGGGAAGGGATAAATGTCGATATGACCCACTATATACAACGAGACTGCGATGAAACCAAAGTTCGAATAGAACGAGGCCAACGGAATGACTGTTTCCAAATCAGTGTAAATAACATAGGATTGCGTTACTTAAATACAAAAATCTATTCACTTTTTGTATTCTAATCAATTAAAACTTACTTTTTACGTTTCGATTATGAAAATACGCTGATTTAACCCTAGATGGACAACTGTTACAAATTTCTAACCTTTCATACACACGCATTTATAACTTAATAGGGTGTGTCAATTTGGGAGGTGAAAATTAATTTTTGCCAATTCCTTCACTGAGGGGTTTTAAAAATATGTTTTTGGATGTGAAGAATTCAAATCTGCTATTATTTTTGTGATTGCTCAACACTTAGCTTGGTAAATCTACGTTTGATTAAAAAGCACATAAATTGCTCTCGGAAAACAACATTTATTAATTTTAGCTTCTCAAAATGTCAGGTAATGCTATAAAAATTTTAGTTTCTCTGCATAAAACATATCCTAGTAATCATAAAACATGTCCTTGTAATCATAAAACAACATTAGAAAGTAATGACATCAGTAAAAAAAAATATTTGAACAACAAGTTTCATCAAGCCTTGCTTTGATTCGTTCTTGGACATCAGCCGCCGACTTGCTTCTTGGCCTCTGATATAGCCCTCACGTTTCTCATGTGTATACGCCCTGCCTGCTGCCTCTGTGACTTGTTTCACACACCTCTCTATTGACTGAGCATGACAGGGTCACTGTGGAACTTGCATAGGTTTGTCAAAGAACTTCTTTACTTCCGCTGTAGTCAGTTTACATGTCAAAGGAGGTTCAAATACCCCGTCAGACCAGTCTGTCAGCTCCAACACGGAAGAAGCACTGGGGTTGATGGAAGGTGTCTTCCTGGGACGTACAGAAAGATCTCCAAGTGTGTCATCATCTCCACCCCTCATGTCAACAATCTTTTGGACACCAGCTCTCCTCTCCTCACTGTCATCTGAGCACAAGAGTGTCTGGATTATCATTTCGCTGAATGCATACCATGCTGAGCGCTTGATGGTTGGCAAAACAGCATCCACTACAGCCTTCTTTTGCAGCCTAACTAGCCGCAGCTGAAACAAGATGTGGCGTGGGCCTTCCACCCAAGTGTTTTACTTTGATGTTGAACCAACAGGGGTAGTACACACCAACAATGTATTCCACTATCAGTCTTAAGTTGTTGAGGGTTTTGCCTTTAAGGCCATGTTTTGAAACCCATATGCGACAAAGCCTGTTTGCTGTTGTCAACCACCTTGAATGGCTCACTGGACCAATTTCAAGAAGGTCCAGATCTGTGGGAAGTTCTCCTGTCCTTATGGCCTGTGTGATCCTATACCCGTACGCTTGATCAGTAGAGAGATCCTTTACGACATTGTTACTCAGTGAAGTAAGAGGCTCTCCAATTGAGAGTTTGGTGAATGAAGGATCAATTTCAAGTTCGGTTGCAGTGTCTAGCATCTTGCCAATGTTACCTGTCCACTTGTTGTTAGACAAGGTCTTCCCATCCAGTGCTGTGATCAAGTGTCGCAGTGGTAACTCGTTAGTGTGGAGGGCACAAACCAACCAGATCAGCTTACGACAAAGCTTGACCTCTACCCAATGCATGGAACCACCCTCCCAGCCAGTGTTAACATTTGTAGAATCACCTCCAATGGCCTGCAGGCTTTTATCAATGCCCTTCTTCTTCATGAATCTACAAGATTATCAGCAATAACTTCAGCAGGTTTTTTCTCGTTGAGCCTTTCTCAGGAGTGAAGTGGTAGAGATATCTTCCACCTGGCTCACTGCACACAGAATAATGCTCTTCTTTGATGATGCTGGGGAACTGACGATCTGAATTGTCTGCTTTCAGCATAACTTTAGTTGTATCTTGACGGCCGTCAAAGAAGATGCAGTCAATTTCACCCTTCTTACAAAGATCATCAAATTCCTGATCCAGGGATCTCATAACTTTTTCTTGGGCCCTCTTGACTTTATTGTGATCAACTACAAGTCTCTTGTCTTCTTCAGTGATCAAGCCAGCATCCATAAAGGCAGCAGTGGTGATGGCAGCTGTGGCACGCAAGCCAACACCATATCTGATGCTATGCATAGCAACATTAGGTATTTCTAATGTGTTGTACTCTGGCTTTTTATTGGAAGTTGAAGACGTGCTTGGTATTTCTAATGTCACTTCATAACTTCCATCCTTTCCATCCTGAGCATCAGCTATTTGTTCTTCATTTTCATCATCAGAGAAAATTATTTCATTTGATGGCATTGAAACATCCTGCTTACTTGTCTGCTTATATTCAGCAAGCCTTCTTCTTTCGTCTTCTTGCCGCTTCTGCTTTTTGACTTGTCTGTTGTGCTCAGATTGATCTGGCAAGCCAATCTGATGTGGTCCAATAGAACCAGACTTGTCTCTCTGACCTTTAATGAAAGCAAGTTCCTTCACAGGGATCTTCATCTCCCTAGGGCATGTACAGTTAATGTGAGTTTCGTTTTTACAACCAGCATCTGCAAGGCAGCCAAATTCAGAGCAGAGAACAATTTTACACTTGCAACTGAGGATGTCAAAAAGCTTGTCAAGTTTTGCAATGAAAGCCTCTTTGACATGTAGCTTTCCTCTCCCAAGAGATATGTTTTTGGCCTGCTCCCAGCTCTCTTGGATCTTGTTTAAGATTGTGACTCGTGAATTTACAACGGGGGCTACAAAAGAACTGTTTGCTCGTTCCCACTTTTCAAGCACTTTAGGGTAAATGTCCTTTGCAAGACTGGCTGCTGGGTAGTTTCTCACATCCTCACCACTTTGTTCTCTTAGCAGTAGCCCATATTTCAGAACGTCTCGCAGAGTTGGGAGTTCAGAGGGCAACAACTCTCTACCAGTTCCAATTAGGTTGCTCATATGTGTGAATGTCCCCAGTC
This sequence comes from Bathynomus jamesi, assembly GCA_023014485.1. Classification (NCBI taxonomy): domain Eukaryota; kingdom Metazoa; phylum Arthropoda; class Malacostraca; order Isopoda; family Cirolanidae; genus Bathynomus; species Bathynomus jamesi. The sequence goes on along the minus strand of JAJOZX010005050.1, from coordinate 154,020 downwards.
TTGTCCTCCTTTTAGAAGCCATTGTAGGTCAATTCCCACTGGTTAGGATGGTAGCACTGACGGACAAGTAATCTTCAGCACACTGATGAATATGTTTCAACCTGTGAAATAAGCAAAAACAGCAGTGCATTATATATACAGCATATATAATTATTAATATAATAATTATTATATAATTCCACAAAAAAGTCAAAAAAGTCACTATTTTTATGTAGCTTCTTACCAAGCAAAACTAAATTATATTAAATTAACAAAAATATCTTTAGAATTCCTAAGTCATGCTGCAACTTTTTAGCACCCCTCATATTTGAAATTTGAAAGATGAAAAATTCGACACACCCTAATAACTTAACCCTACAAAAAATTCTGTCCATAGAGGGTTAAAAAAAAAAAAAAAAATCCCTTAAAAATACTCAGGGACTGCACTTTTTACAATACCAGTGAAGTGAAACGTTAACATCTATACTGCTTCTCGTGATATGCCACTAAATGATAAAGCTTTCTTCTTCGTATTTCATTGTTTTCCTTCCTATTTTAGATTAAACAGTTTCAAGGGAGACCTTCAAGTCTGAGATTTCTGCAAAAACATTTCATACGACATACAACTTAAGTACTTGGGAAGGAAAAATGACGCTTCCATTTTCTTTCCAAGTATAAACAGGGTGAAGTTACAATTGGTACTTTCGGAAGACTTTTTCAAAGACAAGTACAACTCTCTCTTAAGAGATTATCGACAATTAACAATTTTTTTTTCTGCCGAGGGTACAGCCCTTATTAAGTTAGCAATGACTGTTCATACAAAGGTTTAAAAGTTGGGTCATAATCAATGTTCCCTCTAAGGTGTGCGCGTGTGCGCGCGCACACGCGTTGTGAAACCTGCGCACACAGCAAAATAAAATGCGCACAGGCTTAAGCGTATCATGAGTCACGACAGTAAATGAAGTAATTTCAAAAATTTCAGCTTAATGAATTCTATAAAGAACAAATTAAGAAACCACTTGAAAGAAAATCATTTGGACATGCTCATGCGAATTAAAAGTTACCTGAATGATGGCGGATGTATTAATCTTCATAGAGTTTATTTGGAATGGGCAAATGCTAAAGATCGTGGGGAGAAATCATAATCATACTTAAATGAAAGGCACTTTCATTTAATGTTATTTTGATTATATTTTATTTTATTGAATTTTATTATTTTTTATTTTATTCTTATTTTGTGAATGGATAAAATCGTGTATTAATCTTGATAGTCTATTTTAAATTGCTAAATGCTAAAACTTGTTTTGAGAAATGATAACTAAATAGTCATTTTCAATTAATGTTATTTTTATTTTATTTCTTTATTTTGTTGAATTTTATTTTACTATTTTTTATTTTATTCATATTTTTAGAATGGATAAAATGTTTTCTTTTTTAAGAATATATAATATCGTAAGCAGTTTTTTAATATCCATTTAATAGTACCGTAACGATCAAGCTATCACTTTATGGAAATAATATTTATTAAGTATTTAATATTTATATATATTTAATTTTGAAGATAATAGCGCTCAGAAAAGTTTGCACAATTTTTCATCGTGAATCTAAATGTGTGCACAACGAAAATTTCTTGCGCACACGGACTAAAAAAAATTAGAGGGAACATTGGTCATAATGCCATAAAACAGAGGTTCCCAACCTTTTTCGGTCGACGTACCACTTTTTGCCAAATGCTTTCCTTTGTACTACCATTAAGGAAAGAAGGTGCACGTACCATCTAATCAAAACGGTAGGAGGGGACTATAGTGTTTAATCTTGGATTTTTAGCCTTATTTAAAAATTAAAAATGGATCTTTGTGTTATAAACTTATAACCCATCACATTTACTTGATTTTTTCATATAATACAACACCCTACAAGAGCTGGTTTTTCTTATGTAGAATTTAAATATGAATCTATTTTCTTCTATGGTATTTCTTGTGCAAATTGATATTAACGGAGATATAAACAATTTTTGGATTGATCAAAATCGATTGAAATCGTATGGTAGTAATTATTCGTTTTACCCTGCCAGTCGATTTTGATGTTAGAATAGGTTTTTCTGGTGTATTTTGGCGTTTTATTCAAATCTGACCTTCATTTTTTGTGTAAATGAATTATTGAATGCCCAGTTAGGTCAACTGTACGCCCTTGATGATTGGTTAGGTTTGTCGTGACATTTTCCTTAGTTTGGTTAAGTCGTGATATTTTCATTACAACTAAGGAAAATATCACGACAACCTAACCAATCATCAAGGGCGTACAGTTGACCTAACCGGGCATTCAATAATTCATTTGCACAAGAAATGAAGGTCAGATTTGAATAAAACACACCAAAATACACCAGAAAAACTTAGTCTTATATCATAATCGACCCGCTGGGTTAAAACGAATAATTACTACCATACTATTTCAATCGATTTTAATCGATCCAAAAATTGCTTATACCCACGTTAATATCAATTTGCACAAGAAATACCATACAAAAAATATAGATTCAGATTTAAATTCTACATAAGAAAAAGCGGATCTTGTGGGTTATTGTATTATATGAAAAATTAAGTAAATGATGGGTTATAACCCACAAGATCCTTAAAAATGTATATTTATTCTAATGGTATTCATCGACATTTATGAATCAAAATCTTTACCCTTGAACGTTATCGCGTTAAATAACTTGAAACGTACGTGGACGGGAAACTAGTTAGCGTGCAAACACGCAGTAGGAACAGTTACTGCTTATTCATCTACAACTAATATTACTTTTGAAAACTAAGAAAATTACCAATTAGAAAGTTGCATATTTATTTATATACTAGAAGAGCTCGGAGCACATCAGTGGTACGCGTGCAGCAAGCAAGTTGGGAATCACTGCTATAAAGCATTTCGATGTGAAATTGTGCGCGCGCGCATATATATATGTGTGTGTGTGTGTGTCCACAGTGTCTTGAGACCCTGTATATTTCAAGGCAATGCTTGCAATTTTATTTCTGCATCTTTAAGTTGGATAAACATCACTCATCATAAAGGTACTAAAACGAACCTTAACTTGATTTACAACAAACTCTTAATAATATAGTCGAAAGATAAGTTCACTTCACACCGACCTACCTTATCGCACTCTGGTCACAAAAACAAAAGGCGATCAATACCCCCCCCCCCTTAAAAATCTCAGCATATGAACTTGTGTGGTTAAGTATCTTAAAAACACTTCCGACCAATTATATTATAGATTAACTGTTGTTGAGGAATATGTTCAACATTAAACCCATCCAAATTTCCATTCCTAAAACCTCAAAGATTTTATAAGAACGGACGTGTTTCGACACGTTCAGCTCCACATTCATCAAAGTCGTTTCACCATTTTCTGGTCTGTAAACTTTCCCACCAATTACTGCATCATCGATACCTTTCTTGCCGTATTTACGTTCATAATAACGGTTCAAAAGACTTGTTGCAAGCTGGGTACAGATCAACAGAGTACTGTAATCCAGTACATAACGAATAGTGTGGGGTCTACGTAACCCCATAATGAAAATTCCATTTATAGATTGAATTAAACAATAAAAAATTAATTTGCGTACAAAAAAGACAATGTCCAGAAACACAAATTTATTTTTATTGTAATAGGCCACGTAGCCTTCTTCGAGGGTTGAAATAATGCTATTTATGCGGGAGTTAGGCCGACCATATAGGGTGTCCCCAAAAAAACTATATACTCTTTATAGCATCATATATTTTATAATTTAAAAAAAACTAAACAATATATTGTTATAGCAATTGCCAATGAAAGGTAAATTAGTAATCTAAGTGATCAAAATGTTATAGCGAGTTGTTTGCATATAAAATTTAATTAACTACGCCAAGTGCTCAAAATGTTCTCCGGCGGCATGAATGCACTTTCAATACAACAAAATCGTGTGGTCTGATGAAGCTACCTTCAAGCTGAATGGCACAGTAAATCGACAACTGCAGGTACTGGTCACTTGATAATCCACACGTTTATGTGGATAAACATGTTAATTTACCAGGATTAACAGCATGGTGTGGTTTATCATCCAGGGGTTTGGTTGGACCATTTTTTCTTTAATGGGACAGTTACCGGTGCCGCATATCTCGACATGCTGCGGACAGAAATTATACCTGCAGTTCGGAAGTTGTTTGGAGACGACTTTTACTTTCAACAAGATGGAGCCCCCGCCTCATTATCATTGTGATCAATGTTCCCTCTAAGGTGTGCGCGTGTGCGCGCGCACACGAGTCGTGAAACCCGCGCACACAGCAAAATAAAATGCGCACAGGCTCAAGCGTATCATGCCCATTTGGAAGACAGGTTTCCTGAAAATGAAGTAAAAGAATGGTCTGCCTTTGATTGCTCGGTTATTTTACAGAAAGACTTTGACTTTGGCATTGAGCATGTTAAAGTTTTATGTGCAAAATATGCAGATTTTCTTGGTGAAAGTTCTACTATAATCGAACAGTACAATGATTTTAAATGTGTTGTATGCGAGAAAATAAAAAGTAAGCTGGTTAAAAACTTTGATGATATGGTGACATTCGCCCTCCAAAATGAACAATTTTGTGACCTTGCTAAAAAAGTTGATGGATATTGGGGGAACTTTCCTAGCATCTAGTGTGGACTGTGAGCGTGGCTTCAGTTTAATGAATTCTATAAAGGACAAATTAAGAAACCGCTTGAAAGAAAATCATTTGGACATGCTCATGCGAATTAAATGTTACCTGAAGGATGACGGATGTATTAATCTTCATAGAGTTTATTTGGAATGGGAAAATGCTAAAGATCGTAGGGAGAAATCTCAATCATACTTAAATGAAAGGCACTTTCATTTAATGTTATTTTGATTATATTTTATTATTGAATTTTATTATTTTTTATTTTATTCCTATTTTGTGAATGGATAAAATCATGTATTAATCATGATAGTCTATTTTAAATTGCTAAATGCTAAAAATTGTTTTGAGAAATGATAACTAAAATAGTCATTTTCAATTAATGTTATTTTTATTTTATTTCTTTATTTTGTTGAATTTTATTTTACTATTTTTTATTTTATTCATATTTTTAGAATGGATAAAATGTTTTCTTTTTTAAGAATATATAATATTGTAAACAGTTTTTTAATATCCATTTAATAGTACCATAATGATCAAGCTATCACCTTATCGAAATAATATTTATTAAGTACTTAATATTTATATATATTTCATTTTGAAGATAATAGCGCTCAGAAAAGTTTGCACAATTTTTCACCATGAATCTAAATGTATGCACAACGAAAATTTCTTGCGCACACGGACTAAAAAAAATTAGAGGGAACATTGATTGTGATGTCAGAAGATACCTCGATGAAACGTTGCCTAACCGTTGGATAGGACGAAGAGGAAGCGTTGAATATCGTCCACGTTCACCGGACTTTACTCCACTTTATTTTTACTTGTGGGGCTACCTGAAGGATGCAGTTTATGGTACAAGACCCGCAACACTCGAACACCTTAAGGATGCAATTAGGGAAAAGTGCGGGACCATCACAGCATCCACATTAGTCCATGTCTGCGAATCAGTTAGTCGACGCATTCAAAAGTGCATTCATGCCGCCGGAGAACATTTTGAGCACTTGGCGTAGTTAATTAAATTTTATATGCAAACAACTCGCTATAACATTTTGATCACTTAGATTACTAATTTACCTTTCATTGGCAAGTGCTATAACAATATATTGTTTGGGTTTTTTAAATTATAAAATATATGATGCTATAAAGAGTACAGTTTTTTTTGGGACACCCTGTATATCCGAAAAATCTAAATGTTTTTCCAAAATGGTAGATAATTCCTTGAAAATCCTTAAAAAACTAATAAATTACAGATTTTATAATGGCAGAAATTATTAAGTGCAGAAACGATCCAATAAACAAAAAAGCACCAAAGCTTTTCGCAAAAAATATACTTTCTTTTAACCCTAAAAGGACGACGCTACATGTTGGTAACGTTTCAAATACACGCATTCATAACTTAACCCAACAAACAATTCCGGCGTTAAAGGGTTAACCTTTTCATGCCTGAATAATGAAATTTTTCTTTTAAAATTTTTCTCCTGTTCAAGCCAAAATAACCTCTAATATTCAGACAATAAGGCTCAAAATCGATTGTCAAGCTCATGTTGCCATAAGGCAACGGTCAGCTTTAAAGGGTTAATATTCTAGCTATGAGGCATCGAACCTTTTGAACCATAAAAACTGAAAGGGTGCAAATGTATCTTCAACCAGTTTATGAAAAAGCAACTCTTAGAATTTCAAAATCCAAATAAACTAAATAAAAAATAAATAAAATATGAAAGTCGTTTTGGTACTTACGTATTATCGGGACTTACCAAACTGTTTATTATATATTTTTGCTCTCGTCATTTTCGTTTAAACTAACGAAAACATCACAACTTAACCTAACCAATCATCAAGGGCGTACAGTTGACCTAACCGGACATTCAATTAACCTAACCGGACATTTCAAGGTCAATCATAAGTACAACTTCATTGACCCCGACACGGGAACGCGCTCACAACGCATTGAGAGGATTTGGGGGTCAGCGAAATGGAGGAATAAGAAGCACCGTGGGACTGTCCGCCCTCACTTGGATCAGAAGATATTTAGGTGAAATAACCAATATTAACCTGTTAGGTTAATTGAATGCCAAGTTAGGTCAACTGAACGCCCTTGATGATTGGTTAGGTTAAGTTGTGATATTTTCGTTAGTTTAAACGAAAATGACGTTTGGTAGTCCCGATAATACGTAAGTACCGTCGTTTTCAATCTACATTTTACTATTACACACGATACAAACATCTCAAAAATAAGCGTACACACAATTTGTTAAACTTCAAAAAATTAACTACGAAGACAAGGACGATGTTAGATATTAAAAAATATACTTCCGAGTCCACAATAACAACATATTTCTAAGTTCATTGAAAAAATGTGTGTGTGTGTGTGTGTGTGTGTGTGTGTGTGTGTGTGTGTGTGTGTGTGTGTGTGCAGACACCCAAAATTAATTTACTATGTCCATAATGTCTTCTTTTTTTAGAAAAATGCGACTTAACCCTTTACTGGCCAAATATTTTGTAGGGTTAAGTTATGAATTCGTGTATTTGAAAGGTTAGAAATTTGTCCTTTTGGGCAGTAAAGGGTTAAATCACCATTACGGAATGCCTCTCTGCTAAAATTAGTGATACATTTGTTTAGTTTATACTTCACTTCAATGAACGCAGCAAACAAAATTATAAATAAATCAACTAAATCAAATTAAAATGGACCAAGAGTGTTTTCAGCAACAAAAAACTATATATTCTTTATTATTATTATTATTAATAATAATGCCATGAGCATTTAAAAATGTAAAAATAGCAAACTCGTGCCATATTTCTCCTATCACGAGATCGACCGATCTCGGCACGAAAAAATTTCCAGATTAATAATTAAGTAGCGGGTAAAAAAAAAAAATCTCTCTCTTTTCTAACTTCTTTCTTGGGCTAGCCGAGAGTGGATCTTAGGGTCTTCGTTATTCTTTAATTTCCGTAACTACAACAATTACATCGAAAAAGAAAATGGTGAATAAATAGCTTTGCCTAGATTTATAAGAAATTTTTTTATGAAAAAAAAAAACGAAGTAGCTTAAAATTATTTAAACAATGTATAAATAATTTAATACTTGTATCAGGAACATTGCCACAAAAATTATAAAAAAAAAAAGTGAAAACACCTCTTCATTTACTTTACACGCAGATGTCTGCTCCACAAGTAGCTCAAAATTATTCCTTAGTCATAGTTATAATGAAACTAAAATGAAGTGAAGTACGTAAATATCCTGCCGAATTAACCCCTTCAGTACCCGTGCTATTGTAATGTCCCACCGGAAATAATATATATCGTAAAGGAACCGAAAATGTGCCATTTCAAAAGTGGCTAATTACTAAACTATTTCGTTTTGAATAAGAATAAATTTTGTACTTTTTGGTTTCAACAAAAAATATTCGTGAACAAAAAAAGGTTAAAAATAAATAGACTTAAAAATCAGCCATCTCAAAATACAGTATACGGTACGCATTTCACTCAGTTATATCGTAAGTTATATCTTAAGCATCCCAAACGCGTATACTACAGTACTCTGAAATTTTGCACTCGAAGACGAGGTCAGAACGAGTGAAACAAAGTTAAACTGATAGCCTGATAGGTAATTAAATAAAAAATAAATGAAACGCGGCTACAGTTCGCCAATTTGATAGACTGCCGACTACGAGTGGAAATGCACAGATCAAGACCGAATAAACTCCTCGAAGTGTATGTATAATGCGTTTGTTTAATGTATACACGTTCAAAAGTTTGGAAACGCCACTGAAATTAACAAAAAATGTTCCCTATTCTAGTTTATCTAGAATTTGGCAACAAATGTGCCTAAATAGCATAATTCGACTTGACCATATTACGCATGCGCATTATCAACAATAACCTTCAAGGTTATCGGTTAACTATTTGAAAGGACTCTCGCAACTGCATCATTCGGGTATGTTATCCCTCGTTCTTTTCATTGAAAATCGATATTAGGCTACCAGCTTTTTCATTCTTTGTTTAACTGCGGTAGAATAGTTATGTATATACAGGATGTCCATAAAGTCACGCATCATAGGAACACGAGCAATGTCTTTTATTTATGGCTCCATCAGGCAAATATGTTAAGGAACATTCAAAGAAATCTACTTTTTCGTTTACAAACATGTTTTGAGATTGGTGGGAATCATTTCGAACAAATAAATAAAACACAATAAACAAAATAAATGTATTTTCCTATGATGCGTGACTTTATGGACACCCTGTAGAATTTTTCCAATAGTGCTATGCAGCATATTTTGTAAACATTCCTAGTTTGCTACATGTATCGAAATAATGAGGGTCTTGAACACTTACAGATGGATTCCACCAATTTTTTACATGCAATAGCTCCAGTACGGCAGATACCAGAAGATATTCGCATAAAGCTTGACTAAGAAGGAGGACATACTATTAAGGAAATTGCTAAAAACTTGAGTTCTGTAAAAGGGGTGTGGACTGTGGGGCACGATCAAACGCCATCTTGAAACAGGCTCAACTAACGACAAACAATGAACACAGTGAACACAGGAAGGCCAAGAAAAACTACAAAATCTGAGAGAGAAAGACAACAGAGTCGTAGTTTGCAACAGGGCTTTAATTCCCCACAAGGCATTAACTTTCGGCCGTAACAATACAACGTCGACTGCAGGACAGGACTGCACGGGAGAGTTGCTGCCAAAAAACCGTACCCGAGACAAGGAAACAAGTCTAAGAGGGTAAAATATGCACGAAATCATGCCCACTGGACATTGACTGATTGGAGTTGGACGAAGATTCTGTGGAAATGAATTAAAATGCGAAATCTTTGGATCTAAACGAAGACAGCACGTACGACGGCAACAGCGTGAGAGATACAATATGCGCTTAGAACCAACAGTAGAACATGGTGGTAGACTGGTAGAGCTATCAATATTTTGGGGTCCATAAATTCTACTGGAGATGGTTCCCTTATGAAAATCGATGGTACTCTAACTAAAGCGAACTATAAGCGACTTCTTCAACTGCACGTTATGCCAGATGGAAAGCGTATGATTGAATAAAGGTTCATCTTCCAACAAGCTAACAACCCAACACACACGACACGGATCGTAAAAAAATTTGTAGCGGAAGGTCTCTGAAGAACTAAAAAATATGGAATGATCATCACAAAGCTCCGACATGAATCCAATTGAGGTTATATGGGACTATGAAGACATTGAGAAAGATAAACTTAAGCAATCTAATTTTGAACAACTGTGGAAAGACGGGTAAAATATTTGTATGAATATTTCACGTAAGTGGTACAGAAATACAGACAGCATTATTAACGGAGTCGAAGCTGTTATAAGGGCAAAAGGAGACACTAAATACCGACATACATACCTTTGTCTATGTAATAATTTTTAAAAATAATATATATTTGTACATTTTATACTCTACTGCCTCATTCAAAATGTATATACAGTATGTGTGACCGATGATGGGTGTCGATATAGCTTTACCTTGATTCAAAAAACTTTCTTTTTCTTTTTTGACAAGCGTGGTCTGATTAATTTCTACCTTTAAAACTATTATTATTATCCTTTGAATTCTAAACATTTGACATAATTTACTCCTGAATGACAACAGTGAAACACTCGCGTTAAAAAATAAACTCAGACAAAGTTCACAAATATTCAATAAAAAAAAAAGCTTAAATGGCTGAAAAGAGTCGCCCTCCATTTCGGAAAATATCTCGGCACAAGTCGAGAGTTTCGGTCTAAAGTCCAACCGGAAGATGGAGCCTCCCTGGCTGCTCCTTGGGGTTAGATGAAATACTGAAACTGCCCAAGTTAAAGCTTACCTACAGAAATCCACGATCATATAAGGTAAATAACTTTATAAAAAAAGATTAAAAACTTTTTTAAATCAACGAGACCTTAAGCTCATTTGACAATTGGATTTTGAATGCAGCTTCACAAATTTTGACCCACCCACTGGCTTTGAATGCGAATCTCAATTTTGATAGCTTTATTCATTTGTAAATTTAGTGACCGACTGATTTCTCTGCATCTCACAGAAGTGTATGAAATTTGCAAAAGCGTGGATGGATGGGGTAACTCCGTAGACTGTACATTAGGGTGGTCCAAGATAGTAAGTGTGGTAAAACTTCAAACTTTAAAATGTCAATCTCCTCAAGGCTGCTCTTGCTACACTATGCAATAGTAACACACACAAAATTTGGAGCAGATTTAGAGGTCGCTACAAATTGAACATTTTTCAAACGAATTATATTGGTTTGGGTAATTCTTTGTGTATGTGCAAGTAATATATTTATACCACGTGACCACAAAAATTGTCCCTGTTTTTAATCGCTTATTACTCAGTCATTATTGTAGCTTCACAAATGAAATAAAAAGCATTCGAAAGAGAACATTTTAAAGTTTTAATTTATTCTACACGTGTTCAAAGTGACGTCCATGGACATTCTTACATTTCACACAACGGGAAAGGACGTTATTTATTACATTTTCCAAAACGCTGCATTCAATGGACTGTACACTAGGGTGGATCGATTTTACATTTTTTTCGATTTCCATATTCTAATAGAGACAAAAACTTGCGCATGCATGAGAAAATAGCCTCTGCAAAATCTTAGCTTAATCGGTAATCATCTTCTGCCCCCGGCAGAGCGATGAAAATCATATTTTAGTAGTCAAAAACGTATTTTTAAACCCTAGCCTAGAGTCATAAAATTTTGCGTGTGTGTTATTTCATGCCTAAGCAACGATATAAATGCTATGGGAAATATATAAATGCATTATTTAAGACAAAGAGCCGATCTGAAAATATGTATATATACATATTTTCAGATCGGCTCTTTGTCTTAAATAATGCATTTATATATTTCCTATAGCATTTATATCGTTGCTTAGGCATGAAATAACACACACGCAAAATTTTATGACTCTAGGCTAGGGTTTAAAATACGTTTTTGACTACTAAAATATGATTTTCATCGCTCTGCCGGGGGCAGAAGATGATTACCTATTAAGCTAAGATTTTGCAGAGGCTATTTTCTCATGCATGCGCAAGTTTTTGTCTCTATTAGAATATGGAAATCGAAAAAAATTTAAAATCGATCCACCCTACTGTACACTCTCTACCACCGCTTGCTTTAATTCTTCGATAGAGGATGGCTCATTGGCTCTTGCCTGAATACTTTGTCCTTGACAAATCCCCAGAGAAAAATGTCCAAAGGTGATGGATCGGGAGATCTTGCGGGCCAGGGAAACTGCGAGCGATGAGAAATGAATCTTTGTTCAAAAAATCTTGTTAAACATTCCAGTGATTGCCTAGTTGTGTGGGATGTTGCTCCGTCTTGCTGAAACCACTTGTTACTGCAGTTTTCTTGTTCAAAAACAGTGTTCAGCATTTCTACATATCTTTCTGAAGTTACTGAAAGCGGTCTCCTTGTCTCTGGGTCCTCAAAAAGTAAGGACCATAAACCTTGCTGCTACTCAAACTACACCAGACAGTAACTTTTGGTGAATGCAGAGGTTTCTCCAAGTGTATATTTGGCTTGTTTTGTGACCAACACCGGTAATTCTGTCTGTTGATGAACCCATTGAGATAGATGTGGCATTCATCACTGAATATTATGTCACTTAATCTTATCTGGTTTTGTTCAATTATTGTTTCAATGCGTTCACAAAACATCAAACGACGCTGGTAGTCTTGTTCGCTAAGCTGTTGCAAACACACAATTTTGAATGACTTCATTCTCAAATCCAACGTGATTATTTTCCGAATGCTCTCCCGTTTGATTCCTGTCACAGCTGATAGTCGTCTCACAGATTTCTTGTTGTCCGTTTCAAGCTGATTTGCGACTGAATCAATGTTTTCAGCGGTTCGCACACCTTTGCTGCGCCCAGAGTTGCCTTTATGCATGTTCTTGATTGAGCCGTGATGTTTCCATTTTGCGAAAATCCTGCGAATCGTTTTAGGATCTATGGTCCTTTGCTGACCGTATTGTCGTCTGAAAGACCGTTGGGTGGCAACTACCGAGCCATGTTTGATCATCTCTTCTGCGATGAAAACACGTTGCATGTCCGACAAATAACCCATGATTGTGGTGGATAAAACTGTCATTTTTTTATAAGTACTTATTTCGTATCCAGGATATCGAAAAAATTAAATAAAACTTTTAAATATTCTTTTTCGAAAGCTTTTTATTTCATTTGTGAAGCTGCAATAATGACTGAGTAATAAGCGATTAAAAACGGACAATTTTTGTGGTAAAAAAAGACGGAGCAACAGCCCACACAACTAGGCAATCACAGGAATGTTTAACAAGATTTTTTGAACAAAGATTCATTTCTCATCGCTCGCAGTTTCCCTGGCCCGCAAGATCTCCCGATCTATCACCTTTGGACTTTTTTCTCTGGGGATTTGTCAAGTACAAAGTATTCAGGCAAAAGCCATCCTCTATCGAAGAATTAAAGCAAGCGGTGGTAGAGTGTGTACAGTCCAGTGAATGCAGCGTTTTGGAAAATGTAATAAATAACTTCCTTTCCCGTTGTGTGAAATGTAAGAATATCCATGGACGTTACTTTAACACATGTAGAATAAATTAAAACTTTAAAATGTTCTCTTTCGAATGCTTTTTATTTCATTTGTGAAGCTACAATAATGACTGAGTAATAAGCGATTAAAAACGGACAATTTTTGTGGTCACGTGGTATACTCGTGTGTATAATATTAATATATATATATATATATATATATATATATATATATATATATATTATATATATATATATATACAGGGTGGGCCGTAAGTTTCCATACATAGGAAAATTTAAACGTTTGTTTTTTATGTTTCAGATATTTGGATCAGCAGTTTCCGGATGCTTGGATTGGTCGGCGTGGTCCTGTGGAGTGGCCTCCCAGATCCACAGATCTCACCCCCCTTGATTTCTATCTTTGGGGGCACTTGAAGGCCATGGTGTATCAGGAAAAGATACGAGACATAAATCATCTAAAGGAACGTATCACCAACGCCATTACAAGCATAACGTCAACTGTGCTAATGCGTGTTCATCAACAGTGGGGAACACGTATTGAAATGTGTTTTCAAAACAATGGCAACCATGTAGAGCATATTATATAAATAAAAATAGTTGTCCATAAAAAATGTTTATTTTTCCTATGTATGGAAACTTACGGCCCACCCTGTGTATATATATATATATATATATATATATATATATATATATATATATATGATGAATAAAACCACGAAGGAAAAGAAACACAAAATGGTGCTCAAGCGCTTTCGTCTAATGACATCCTCAGGACATCCAGTGTTCCTGAGGATGTCATTAGACGAAAGCGCTTGAGCACCATTTTGTGTTTCCTTTCCTTCGTGGTTTTATTCATCATAAATATTTTTTCACGTGTTACTTTCGTGAAATAATTTTCATATATATATATATATATATATATATATTATATATATATATATATATATATATATATACTCGTATCTATATATATATATAATATTTATATACGTGTGTGTATATATATTTATATACGTGTGTGTATATATTTATATACGAGTATATATACATGGTGTCCCATAAGTCCGGCATCATAGGAGAAATTCATATTTTTCTCTTTTTACAGGCCATAATGTCTGTGAGCAAGGAAGAACGAATCCAGATAATTCTACTCAGAGGAAATCGGAGTCAGAGAGAGGCAGCTGCTGAATTTAAGACTGCATCCAGACCGCGAGCCAATAACACAGAGTTCTGTTAGCAGACTTGTTGCAAAGTTTAAGGAAACAGGATCCATAGAAGATAAACCACGCAGTGGACCTTCAAGGAGATCCACTGACGATGATACAGCGACTGCTATCCTGGCTCATTTTAACAGAAGTCCCAATAAGTCTCTTCGGCGATTGTCCGCCGAGACAGGAGTGTCGAAAAGTAGCATCCATCGCATTCTTCAGGCTCACAAATGGCATCCATATAAACTTCAGATCCTACAGAAATTAAGCGATGATGATCCCGACCGGCGGATGGAATTTTGTGAATGGGCTACGGAACAATAAAACAATGGTGGACATATTGAGCACGTTCTGTAAATAAAAGCTTTTGTTTTGCCTTTTTTTATTATTTATCCTATGATGCCGGACTTATGGGACACCCTGTATATATATAATATTTATATAGGAGTATATATATATATACATATATATATATATATATATATATGTATATATATATATATATGATACACACAGACAGTGCATGGAACAAGGAACTCTTCTGGGATAATTAAATCCACTATAGTCCGAATAAGTAATGGTAAATGACAAATACCATAGTTTTTCTTTTTCATGATGCTAGCCCGACGTGGGCAACGGGTCACTCGCAAAGAGGTGGATTTAATTATCCCAGAAGAGTTCCTTGTTCCATGCACTGTCTGTGTGTATCATAAAAAACTCAGGGGACCATTCTGAGTTCATTCCCAATATATATAAATATATATATATATATATATATATATATATATATATATATATATATATATAATATTTATATACGTGTGTGTGTGTGTATATATATATATATATATGTATATATATATATATATATATTACTTATATATGTGTGTGTGTGTGTATAATATATATTAGGGTGCTCCGAAAATTAAAAGATGTTGAAAAAAGCTCATAAAACTTTGCTCCCCGAGCTGCTGCTTATTCTTTTATATCATATTAATGCCAGAAAAAAATATTAGCTACATTGAAACAAAATAAGCCTTGCCACCAGGCAGCTGAAAAATATGCTTTATTGAATTAATTTATTATACTTAATACTTACAATTTTTTTTTTTTTTTTTTTCAGATTTACCTATCATAAATAGCGTATCTATTAAATAAATCGTAGTTTTACTTGAGTTTATATAAACTTAAATAATTATTACAAAATTTAATACTTGTTTTTTTGTCAAGAAGAGCAATAATTAATTACTTTTCAATGGCAGACGGAAATGGTAATAATAATGAAGATTATCCAAATAAAAAAATCAAAGGATAATTCAAATATTTCCTTAAGAAAAGATGATATAATATGGCTAATAGAAAAGCCTATCGAAAAAAACACTGATGTTCGAATCCCAACGAAGGGGGACATTTTACGCTATTTTTTCTACCTAAAGATGGACCAATGAAGAAAGAGAAATTTAGAAATTTTAACGGTACAATTGCTGAAAAAGTATTAGAAGATACAGAAAAGCAGTGGATGAAATCAGGAATCGAAACACAACGTAAAGATAAAGTCAAGAAAAAGATTTTAGACCTTTACGAGAATTTATAGGACACTCCAAAAAAGGAAAGGTTCCAATTCGAACAAGGTAAAGGAAGAAAATTTTGTTAGAGACCTTGACTCCTATTATTTTTTTTTTTTTTTTTTTTTTTTTTTTGCCCATAAAGATGCTGAACGCAGAGTTCAAACTGATCGGTTGAGGACGACAGAACAGAAAAAAAGAGGATATTGATTTCATAAATGCAATGAAAGAGGGTAGAAAAGTTCTTTTGGGATCCGAAGATAAAAAGTATTCAAAAAAAGTTCAAACTAAAAGGAATAGGGAAGAGAATTTCACTTACAGAATGGAGACAGACATGCGAAGAAGAGAGCTACAAGAGGCTTCAACTAGCGAACTTAACGATGAGATAGACATTGTTGATGAAGATTATTTAGAACTAGATGATTGTGATAATGATGAAATGTGATTTCAAATTCTGATAAAAAATCAAAAGAAACGTTCGAAAACTATCATACTAGAACTTCCACGAAACCCATTCAAAAGTAAAAAAATATCTGAAATGGCTGATCGTTTAAATTTATCTTCGGGCCAAAGAACTGCATTTATGGCTGCCATCGCAACAGAGGGAGGAGTTGATTTGGAGAATATCACGTTGTCTAAAACAAGTACGAGGACAGCAAGTAAATAGTGCGGCAGAAAAAGGCGAAGAAATCAAAAGTAATTTTGTATGCCCAAAATTTCAAGAAAGGACACTAAACCATCTCTGTAAAATCAAATAAGACCAAAACGGACTGTTTATAACTGCCAAAAGGAAGAGGCCCACTCCTGCTAAAACAAAAATAAACCTGATGGCTACAGTTAAAAACAATTACGCAGGAGTGAGGGGGCATAAACCTCGGTAAAGGCCAATCTTCATCTAATTTCCCGAGAAATAAGAAGAAATACCAAATTTCAAGCTCGTCTTTGTTTTGTTTTTTTTCACATATACTTATACTATATCAATGCTTTGTATTTTTAAATCATTCTAATTAACCCTATTTATTTTTGAGGTTTATGTAATTTAATCTTAAGTAATAATTACTACAAATCAGACCTAATTGCATAATTCGAAATCACAAACCTCAATTTTACATGAGGCTGGTGGCAAGGCTTAATATGTTAGGATCGAGCTAAAAATTCCCAAAGTATTCAGAAGCATGATAGCAATGAAAATAACTGGGGAGCAAATATTCAAAATCATGGTTTTTTTTTGGAGCACCCTAACTATATATATATATATATATATATATATATATATATATATATATATATATATATACACGTGTGTGTGTATATATATATATTCATATACGTGTGTATATATATAATATTTATATACGTGTGTGTGTGTATATATATAATTTATATACGTGTGTGTGTGTGTATATATATATAATATTTATATACGTGTGTGGTGTGTATATATATATATAATATTTATATACGTGTGTGTGTATATATATATATATATATATCTATATTTATATACGTGTGTATATAATATAATTTTATTACGTGTGTGTATATATATATATATTTATATACGTGTATATATATATATATATAATATTTATATACGTGGTGTGTATATATATACGGGTGCCCAAAAAAAAATGGCACCACTTTTGAGAAGTGATATCTCAATAACCACTGCAGCTAGGGACTTAAAAAAACAACAGATGAAAGATAATTCCTTTCTCTTTAAATACTTATTCTAGGGCTTGATGGTTATAAGCCCATATAATGCCCAAAATTGGCTTCCAACAAAAAATACAAAAAAAAAGTTGCGCATTTATATTTATTCCTTGATCCTAATTTTAAATGAAATTTTTCTATTCCAGACCCCTCAAGATGGGATTGAGAGAATCTGATAAGAACATTATACAAGCACTACGTGAAGAAAAGGATATTCATTAAACAGAATCCTTTACGAATTTCCAAATAGAAATTGGAAAAAAAGAACTGTGGCACATTTTTACAAAAACTTAAAGAAACCGGCAGCAGTCAACGGCGTCCGGAGTGGTCGACCAAAAAGTATTAGAACGCCAGAAAACATTGAAAAAGTAAATGAATGGTTTTAAGTCAAGAGGAACAACCGGGAACAAGTAAAAGTGAACGTGAAGTTGCGAAAGAAACCGGGATTTCACGTTCATCAGTACAGCGAATAATTCGAAAGATCTTGGGTTGAAAACATTTAAGAGGGTGAAGGTTACTGCTTTATCGGAGCCTGTGAAAGAAGACGTTCCATCGATGTAAAAATCTATTGCGAAGATTTCGGTCAAATGAGTGTGAAAAAAATTGGTTTTCTGATGAGAACGATTTACGGTCGAAACACCACGAAATACCCAAATGATCGGGTTCGTGCAGCAGTGGCGACAAAAACTCATGTTGACCCAAAACGACTTTTGCGTGAAAAAAAAAACACTTTTCAGATTCGATAATGGTTTCCCTTGCAGCGTCATCTGAGAACAAAACATCCATCATTTTATTCACGAGGCGTTAAAATTAACTCAATTTACTACTGTAATGACATTTCGTCTCCAATGTTGTCAGAGATCAAGGAGACGAGCACTGATTTTGTGTTCATGCAAGATGGAGCCCCATCTCATACAGCCAAGGAAACAATAACATTTCTCAATAATAATTGTCCTGGTTTTATCGAACCAAATAATTGGCCACCATGCAACCCAGATCTAAACCCCATTGACTACTTCGTGTGGTCTGCCTTAGAGAGAGAAGTCTACCATGGTCAGAAAATCCCGTGATGTGACCATCTTCGTGAACGAATTCAGGCTGCATGGGAAAATCTCTCACAAGTGACGATCTCGAAGGCAATTTCAAAATGGAGGGCGAGATTACAGGCTGTGGTTGACCATAATGGAGGCAGATTGAGCCATTTATTGAAAATTAGGTTTAACTTAAAAGGAATAAATATAAATGCGCAACTTTTTTTTGTATATATTTTTTGGAAGCCAATTTGGGCATTATATGGGCTTATAACCATCAAGCCATAGAATAAGTATTTAAAGAGAAAAGAATTATCTTTCATTTGGTTGTTTTTTAAGTCCCTAGCTGCAATGGTTATTGAGATATCACTTCTCAAAATTGGTGCCATTTTTTTTGGCCACCCTGTATATACAGCGTGTCCCAAGAAAATGTATACCCACTTTGTTCGATAATACCAGCTATGAGGATAATAAATATATACTTTTTTATATGTTTTTTAATAAAGAATTTTCTCCTGATCTAAATGTGTAATTATTTTTATTAAAAATTGAAGAACAAAAAGTTACAGATGTTTAAATTATAATTATTATTTTCCAGACTTCATGTGCGATATTTTCTAATATTTTAACCGACTGTTTTGAGATACTTATGTTTAGTGTTGATATTGAAGCATAAATGTTGTAATTATTAGTTAATTCAAAAAATTTACAAATTCCATGGTTAAATGACACTTTATCTAAGATGTTCGACGTCTTCCAGAACGTTGTTTTTGTAAGTTTTGCACAGTGCCGTCGGTTTCAAACTTATCTCGTATACGTGCAAAAATATTAGAAAATATCGCACATGAAGTCTCGAAAATAATAATTATAATTTAAACATCTGTAACTTTCTTGTTTTTCAATTTTTAATAAAATAATTACATATTTAGATTCAGGAGAAAATTCTTTATTAAAAAACATAAAAAGTAATATATTTATTATCCTCATAGCTGTATTATCGAACAAAGTGGGTATACATTTCTTTGGGACACGCTGTATATAATATTTATATACGTGTGTGTCTATATATATATAATATTTATATACGTGTGTGTGTATATATATATATATATACGTGTGTATATTATATAATATATACGTGTGTATATATACATATAAATTTATATGTGTGTGTGTGAAATATTTATATAAGTGTGTGTGTGTGTGTATATATATATATATATATATATATACAGGGTGTCCCAGGAGGAAATGTCAAGAATGCACCATTTCATTTCACTCTTTGGGTATTTCTGCATCATTTCACTCTTTGGGTATTTCTAAGTAGAAAGTATTATATCGATATGGGTCTGATTCCCAACCGTTACTGAGATACAGGCCTCTACATTTGGGTAATTAAAACATAATAAAAAGGCGATCTTAGATACTATTTAATGACACTTGTGGTTTACAAAAAGTACAACATACAATACACTATTGCACTTATTGCAGAATGTTTTCAAAGTGACCCCCTCCTTCTTCAATGCACGCGGCGAGCCTCCGATCCATCGAGTCTTGCCACGGAAAACGCGGAAGTTCATTTCTGAGGTTTATGAACGCATCCTGCATACGTGCAACCAACTGCTCCCTAGTTTCGAGCTTACCCCGCTGATAAACGTTACTCTTCAAGAACCCCCAGACAAAAAATAATGTAAATAAATAATGTGAGGATCTGCACAGTTGCCAATGTATCATTAAATGTCATTGAATATTATCTAAGATCGGCTTTTTATTATGTTTTAGTTACCCAAATGTAGAGGCCTGTATCTCGGTAACGGTTGGAAATCAGGCACATATCGATATAATACTTTCTACTTAGAAATACCCAGAGTCAAATGGTGCATTCTTGACATTTCCTCCTGGGATACCCTGTATATATATATATATAATAATATATATATATATATATATATATATATATATACATGCCCGGATTTAGCTATAGGCGAACTAGGCGATCGCCTAGGGCCTCGCGCCAAAGGGGGCCTCGCTCAAGCCGTTTTGCGCGTTCTGTTCAAGTGATATTAATGATTTAGAACTCTATGAAGAACTTAAAGTACTTTGCAGGTTTATACCTGAGAGAACAGATCTCGGAAATGCCCTTGTTTATATAGTGCAAAAACAACTAAGTGAGATTATCCTAATGTTTATGTTGCACTTCGAATAGTATTAACCATCCCAGTTACTGATGCTTCGGCTGAAAGAAGTTTCTCGCGTCTCAAACTTATTAAAACATATTTGCGTTCCACCATGTCTCAAGCGAGATTGCAATCATTAGCTATGTTATCAATAGAAAACGATATAACAAATTCATTAGATTATTCTCAATTAATTGAAGAGTTTAGCTCGAAGAAAAGTAGAAAAGCATTGCTGTAATATTCAAGGAGCATCTGAACCAAATATTAAAGCATTAATATTTAGCCTGATAAGTCGATCGCTCACTATTATAAAAAATGAAATGTCAACATCTCATACATCACATATGAAAAACGTTTGTATACTATGGAAAGTCATTACCTATAATATTATATAAATCTTAGAAATCAGTCTTATATTTTCGATACAAATCTTGATTCATATTATAATTTATACTTATTTGTATGGTTTATTTATATTTCTTATACAATTTCCATGCGTGATTATTTTGGTTTGGTTTAATTTTTAAGTGCTGGCATAGTTCTGTCTATGCGGGATTCTAATATTGCTGGTATAGTATCGATAATTAAGTCCATATTTTCATATATATAGGCCTAGGGCCTCGCAACTTCTAGATCCGGCCATATATATATATATATATATATATTATATATATATAGTGTGTGTGTATATATATATATACAGGGTGTCCCATAAGTCCGGCATCATAGGAGAAATTCATATTTTTCTATTTCTACAAACCATAATTCATATGCTCGGGATGCCAATTTCCCGTCCACCATTCTGTTCAGTGACGAGGCTGTTTTTTTTATGGAAATGGTGAGGTAAATCGACAGAACACCCGCTACTGGTCTCAAAACAACCCTCACTGGTATACCTCTTCAAAGGAACAAGGTGCATCTCGGGTGTTGGTATGGTGTGGCATTTGGAAGGATCGCATCATAGGCCCCCTCTTTTTAGATGAACATGTCATTAGAGGCACCTACCTACGTATGCTCAAGGAAGAAGCATTTCCCAGTGTCTTGAACGAAGAAGGAAATTTCCCAACATGGTTCCAGCAAGACGGCGCTCCTGCACATTACAGCACCCAAGTATATATATATATACAGGGTGGGCCGTAAGTTTCCATACATAGGAAAAATAAACATTTTTTTTATGGACAACCATTTTTATTTATATAATATGCTCTACATGGTTGCCATTGTTTTGAAAACACATTTCAATACGTGTTCCCCACTGTTGATGAACACGCATTAGCACAGTTGACGTTATGCTTGTAATGGCGTTGGTGATACGTTCCTTTAGATGATTTATGTCTCGTATCTTTTCCTGATACACCATGGCCTTCAAGTGCCCCCAAAGATAGAAATCAAGGGGGGTGAGATCTGGGGATCTGGAGGCCACTCCACAGGACCACGCCGACCAATCCAAGCATCCGGAAACTGCTGATCCAAATATCGACGCACGTGAAGACCATAATTTAAATTTTCCTATGTATGGAAACTTACGGCCCACCCTGTATATATATATATATATATATATATATATATATAAATAAAAGTGTGTGTATATATATAATATATGTGTATATATATATATATATATATATATATATAATATATATAAGCAAACAACCACAAGGAAAAGGAAACACAAAGTCCGAGCGCTTTCGTGATATATTCACATTATCAAGGAAGAACAGAAAATAGACGGAGATTACAAAGTATTTGAGTTAAATAGACAAGCAAAAATTCACAATTGGCACCTCAAATTAAAGGCCTTAAAGCCCTCTAAAGATTTTTTTCTCCCCAAATTGATAACATAATCTGTAGGCAGCTAAATCACTGAATAAAAAATATATACTGTATAGATGAAATTAGACAAAAGAAACCAATACAGAGAACAAAAATTATTATAATGGTTATTAACATTTAATTAAAACAGGCAATTAATAGGCAAGAATTTAATGAAAAACAAATAGATGACGTAGATAACAAATAGAAAACATAATCTGTAGGCTGATTAATTACTATACAGATGAAATTAGACAAAACACCAGTACAGAAAACCTAAAAAAATAAAAAATAATTATTATAATGGTTATTAACACTAATATTTAATTGAAATAGGAAAAATTACAAGGCCCGAAATTAATGAAAACAAAGGGAAAGTTGCCATCGTCTTACAGAATTATTACAAAATTTCAACAAACAATCTGGAAAAATAGTTATCCCAACAGCAACCCACTTCAAATATCCAATAAACCACCCAGCAACCAAAGATTATACACGAAAGAAATATTACAATTAAACTAGACACATAAGAATGTTAACAGTTCTTACAATAATATTTATTTATTTAACCAGGGCAAACCATTAAGAGGCAAAAAATGCAATTAAGAAAACAGTAGGCCATCGCCAACTTACTGACAATATACGAATCTAATTTGTACAACCCAGGGCTAATATTAAAGACCAATCCGCATTATTCTTGATCACACTTGATTCCAATATATTTCTGCTAACAATAGATTTACTAAACCTTAATTTAGAAGCATTTTTCCAATCAATGGGATGATTAGAATCTCTTACGTGAATGAAAATGGCGTTAGATTCCTGACCACTTCTTATACTGTATTGATGCTGTTTAATACGTAACTCAAGAGTCTTACCAGTTTGGCCAATGTAAAATTTATTACATATTGTGCAAGGGATTTTATATACACCCATGTTCACTTAAAGGGGAGTTCTTAATCAATGAATTCTTAATGACATCCAAATTTTTGAACGCAATATTTACGTTAAAAGTCCTCAGCAGGTTCGGAAGCTCGAGGAAATTTTCTCTGAATGGTAACACTAAACATTTTTTGTGTTATAAGGAATCTTATCCTTTACTTCGTAGAAGGTTTTCTTTGCCATTTTTAAGGACTTATCTATGCAGTTCTTTGGGTATTTTAAATCAAAAGCAATTTTGTATATTATACTAATTTCATCGTCAATAAACTCAGGGCTACAAATTCGTAGGCCTCTTAGAAACAAAGTAGAAAGAGCGGATCGTTTTACATTAATGTGGTGATCAGAATAATAATGTATATAGGAACAATTATTAGTGGGTTTTCTGTAAACATTGTACTTAAACTTTTTTCCAGACCTATATATTAAAACATCTAAAAAAGGGATCGAAGAATCTTTTTCTATTTCAACTGTAAAATTGATAGAGGGAATTAAATTATTAAGTTTGGGTAGGAATTCATTGAGATTTAAAGTCACTGGCCAAAGACAGAGAACATCATCTACATATCTAAACCATGGCTTGTCTCCATTCTTAATCCTCTCCTTGGCACAATTTCACAATCACACATAAAGAATAATGTAGACCTTGTGGAAAAATTAAATAGTATTAGTGTCAATTACAATTTTAAATTGGTAAGCTTTGATGTTACCGCTTTATTTACAAGAGTCCCGGTGGAGGACCTTTTAGTGTTTCTTTCGGAAGAATTGGTTAAGCATAATTTGCCTTTACCTGTGGCCACAATTATAGAATTAATTAAGCTGTGCATAGTAGACTCAAAATTTGTGTTCAATAATGAATATTTTAGACAGAAATTTGGTATGGCGATGGGAAACCCTCTCTCCCCATTTTGAGTAATTTATATATGGAGTTTTTTGAAAGTAAGTTATTAAGGAAGATTCTGCCAAATTATGTCCCATGGTTTAGATATGTAGATGATGTTCTCTGTCTTTGGCCAGTGACTTTAAATCTCAATGAATTCCTACCCAAACTTAATAATTTAATTCCCTCTATCAATTTTACAGTTGAAATAGAAAAAGATTCTTCGATCCCTTTTTTAGATGTTTTAATATATAGGTCTGGAAAAAAGTTTAAGTACAATGTTTACAGAAAACCCACTAATAATTGTTCCTATATACATTATTATTCTGATCACACATTAATGTAAACGATCCGCTCTTTCTACTTTGTTTCTAAGAGGCCTACGAATTTGTAGCCTGAGTTTATTGACGATGAAATTAGTATAATATACAAAATTGCTTTTGATTTAAAATACCCAAAGAACTGCATAGATAAGTCCTTAAAAATGGCAAAGAAAACCTTCTACGAAGTAAAGGATAAGATTCCTTATAACACAAAAAATGTTTTAGTGTTACCATTCAGAGAAAAATTTCCTCGAGCTTCCGAACCTGCTGAGGACTTTTAACGTAAATATTGCGTTCAAAAATTTGGATGTCATTAAGAATTCATTGATTAAGAACTCCCCTTTAAGTGAACATGGGTGTGTATATAAAATCCCTTGCACAATATGTAATAAATTTTACATTGGCCAAACTGGTAAGACTCTTGAGTTACGTATTAAACAGCATCAATACAGTATAAGAAGTGGTCAGGAATCTAACGCCATTTTCATTCACGTAAGAGATTCTAATCATCCCATTGATTGGAAAAATGCTTCTAAATTAAGGTTTAGTAAATCTATTGTAGCAGAAATATATTGGAATCAAGTGTGATCAAGAATAATGCGGATTTGGTCTTTAATATTAGCCCTGGGTTGTACAAATTAGATTCGTATATTGTCAGTAAGTTGGCGATGGGCCTACTGTTTTCTTAATTGCATTTTTTGCCTCTTAATGGTTTGCCCTGGTTAAATAAATAAATATTATGTAAGAACTGTTAACATTCTTATGTGTCTAGTTTAATTGTAATATTTCTTTCGTGTATAATCTTTGGTTGCTGGGTGGTTTATTGGATATTTGAAGTGGGTTGCTGTTGGGATAACTATTTTTTCCAGATTGTTTGTTGAAATTTTGTAATAATTCTGTAAGACGATGGCAACTTTCCCTTTGTTTTCATTAATTTCGGGCCTTGTAATTTTTCCTATTTCAATTAAATATTAGTGTTAATAACCATTATAATAATTATTTTTTTTTTTTAGGTTTTCTGTACTGGTGTTTTGTCTAATTTCATCTGTATAGTAATTAATCAGCCTACAGATTATGTTTTCTATTTGTTATCTACGTCATCTATTTGTTTTTTCATTAAATTCTTGCCTATTAATTGCCTGTTTTAATTAAATGTTAATAACCATTATAATAATTTTTGTTCTCTGTATTGGTTTTCTTTTTGTCTAATTTCATCTATACAGTATATATTTTTTATTCAGTGATTTAGCTGCCTACAGATTATGTTATCAATTTGGGGAGAAAAAAATCTTTAGAGGGCTTTAAGGCCTTTAATTTGAGGTGCCAATTGTGAATTTTTTGCTTGTCTATTTAACTCAAATACTTTGTAATCTCCGTCTATTATCTGTTCTTCCTTGATAATGTGAATATATCACGAAAGCGCTCGGACTTTGTGTTTCCTTTTCCTTGTGGTTGTTTGCTTATTAATAAGGTCACGTGTTATTTTGTGATTCTAGTGCATATATATATATATATTTTTTTTTTTATTTTTTTTTTTTTAAGTTCGGGAAGAACCGATTCGCCTCTATTTAAAAGGGCATATCTCAGCGGAAAAACAAAGAAAAAGTGAGAGGAAAGACAGAGGAAAAAGAAAGGGTGGAGGGGACAGTCGAAGTGGAAAAAGACCAAGGATGAGAAAGACTGCAGGGTCGAGCCCCATCATCCTTGGGTGCTAGGGTGGGCGGAAAGTAGCTCCCTAATTTAAATTACATATAAATTATGTATAAATTGTGATTGCATTGTTATATTGTTATGGTGTGTTCTCTAAAGTGGTACAATTGTAACGGTAATCTTTTTTTATCTAAAGTGTTCTCTTTGTATTCTCTAAAGTGGTACAATTGTAACGTTCATTTTTTTTTTTTTCATTTCAGATTGAAGGGTAACATGGCTGAGCGTTTAACACTGTAGGAGCGTGCCCAGTTGGCGGCACGGTACGAAGTTTGGCAATCTGTCGTTCGAGTTCAAAGATGGTGGCGGGCCATTCACGGACCACGTGCCCAAGTGGACCCGAAAACAATCAAGAACTGCCACTCGAAGCTCATGACCACGGGGTCTGTGGCAGATTTTCGAAGATGTGGTCGCCCTTCGACATCCAGGGCCCAAGAGACGGTGCAGGCAGTTCAGGAAATGTTCGCACGGAGTCCACGAAAGTCAACTCGCCAGGCAGCTCGGGAAAGTGGACTCTCCCGCTACTCAGTGCGAACTGTGCTGAAGAAGGAGCTGAACTGGCGTGCGTGGAAGCCGCATTACTGCCAATCTCTCTCGGACGAGGACTGCGACATTCGCATGGAGTTCGGGGAAATCATGCTGGCTTGGCATGAAGACTGGCCCCATCTCTTCCGCAACATCCTCTGGAGCGACGAGGCGGTGTTCCACGTCGGAGGCTTTGTCAACCGCCACAATTGCCACTACTGGCAGGAGAGGATCCCATGGTTACCGCTGAAAAACGTCAGAATCGGTTCAGTGTAACGGTGTGGTGTGGTATGACCTCAGATCAGGTTGTGGGCCCGTTCCTTCTGCGCAACACCATGAATGCTGAGCGGTACCTTGCTATGTTGCGAAACGAGGTCTGGCCGGTTGTCAGCACATGGAGAACATCGACGATCTGATAGTTATGCAAGATGGCGCCCCTCCGCACTTCGCTCTTGTTGTCCGTGAGTGGCTGGATGCCCACTTCCCTGGGCGTTGGATGGGTCGTCGTGGTCCACATCAATGGCCAGCCAGGAGCCCCGACTTGACACCGTGCGACTTCTTTCTTTGGGGGTGGTAAAGGAAGAAGTCTACCGCACCAAACCGAGGACATTGGAAGAACTGGAGGACCGAATTCGGGAAGTCATGTCCTCCATCCCGCCGGAGTTCCTGCTAAAGTCAGTGGACGCCATTCCTGGGCGGCTCCAGAAGCTGGTGGAAAGAGTTGGAGCCCACATTGAATTTAGAGAAAACCTACCATGTATGCCTACCTTTTCATATTATTTCTTCTGAAATAAATGGATAATATACGTATTTTTTTACCAATCCAAAATAGGGAGCTACTTTCCGCCCACCCTGTGTATATATATATATATATATATATATATATAAAAGTGTATATATATGTATATATATATATATATATATATATATATATATATATGAGTGTATATATAGATGTAGAAGATATATAGAAGACTAAAGATGATCTTACGAATATTCCTACGGTCATAGACATAATACCTTTTGATAATGGTAATATTTTAGATAATATTGCGGTCAGTGAAGGAGAGGTAATGCGCTATATTGATAAAATGAAAACGGGTAAATCACTGGGGCCGGATTCCATATATCCCATACAACTAAAAGAATTAAAAGATAGCATTGTTGTGCCGCTAACAAAGATTTTTAATGCGTCTATTTCTGAGGGGTGCGAACCAGATATTTTTAAGTTAGCAAACGTAACACCTACCTTTAAGAAAGGCGATAAAGGGGCGGCGGGAAATTATAGGCCAATCAGTTTAACGTCTGTTGTAGGTAAGCTACTGGAATAATTAGGGATCGTATAGTCGAACACTTAGAATTGCATAACTTAGAAATGCGTAGCACGGTTTTAGGCGAAACAAATCTTGCTTAACTAATCTTTTAGAATTTTTTCAAAGCGTGGTTGACGTTTACGATAGTCATCGGGCGGTTGATGTAGTGTATTTAGAATTTCAAAAAGCGTTTGACACCATACCGCACAAAAGACACTGAGAAAACTAAAGCTCATAGAATCAGGGGTGTAGTAATAAATTGGATAGAAGAGTGGTTGCGAGGTAGGAGACAGAGGGTGGTCGTTGATGGAGCGGAGTCGTGTTGGGCTAATGTAGCGAGTGGCGTTCCTCGGTGTTACTTTCGTGAAATAATTTTCATATACAGGGTGGGCGGAAAGTAGCTCCCTATTTTGGATTGGTAAAAAATACGTATATTATCCATTTATTTCAGAAGAAATAATATGAAAAGGTAGGCATACATGGTAGGTTTTCTCTAAAATTCATGTGGGCTCCAACTCTTTCCACCAGCTTCTGGAGCCGCCCAGGAATGGCGTCCACTGACTTTAGCAGGAACTCCGGCGGGATGGAGGACATGACTTCCCGAATTCGGTCCTCCAGTTCTTCCAATGTCCTCGGTTTGGTGCGGTAGACTTCTTCCTTTACCCACCCCCAAAGAAAGAAGTCGCACGGTGTCAAGGGGGCTCCTGGCTGGCCATTGATGTGGACCACGACGACCCATCCAAGGCCCAGGGAAGTGGGCATCCAGCCACTCACGGACAACAAGAGCGAAGTGCAGAGGGGCGCCATCTTGCATAAATATCAGATCGTCGATGTTCTCCATGTGCTGACAACCGGCCAGACCTCGTTTCGCAACATAGCAAGGTACCGCTCAGCATTCATGGTGTTGCGCAGAAGGAACGGGCCCACAACCTGATCTGAGGTCATACCCACCACACCGTTACACTGAACCGATTCTGCCGTTTTTCAGCGGTAACCGTGCGACTTCTTTCTTTGGGGGTGGGTAAGGAAGAAGTCTACCGCACCAAACCGAGGACATTGGAAGAACTGGAGGACCGAATTCGGGAAGTCATGTCCTCCATCCCGCCGGAGTTCCTGCTAAAGTCAGTGGACGCCATTCCTGGGCGGCTCCAGAAGCTGGTGGAAAGAGTTGGAGCCCCACATTGAATTTTAGAGAAAATCTACCATGTATGCCTACCTTTTCATATTATTTCTTCTGAAATAAATGGATAATATACGTATTTTTTTACCAATCCAAAATAGGGAGCTACTTTCCGCCCACCCTGTATATATATATATATATATATATATATATATATATATATATATATATATATATATATATATATTAACAATTTAGATGTCGGCCTAGTCAGTACAGTTTCAAAGTTTGCGGATGACACGAAGCTGGGTGGTAGGGCGATTAATGACGAAGATAGAGGTAAAATCCAGAATGATCTGAATAAAACCGTTGATGGGTCAGCACATGGCAAATGAGATTTAACGTCGATAAGTGCAAAATTTTACATATAGGTTGGCGTAACGGTATGTTGCCTATAATATGTCAGGGAACGAGTTGATAAGCGTAGAGCAGAAAAGATTTACGAGTTATAGTCACTGGTGATTTAAAAGTAGCGAAACAAAGTACAGCAGCGGTCAATAAAGCGAACAAAGTGTTAGGTTTTATAGCTCGGAATTTTGAGTACAAATCGCGCGATATTATAGTTCCTCTTTATAAATCATTTGGAGTACGCGATCCCTTAAAATTGACTACACTCGAGACTAGGAGGCTAAGGGTGATCTAATCCAGGTTTTCAAAATTATGAATGGGTTCGATAACGTAGACAGAGATAGCTTTTTCGAAATATCTCAATAGGACTAGAAATAACGGGTGTAAGTTGACAAGTAGAAGGTTCGAGACAGCAGTTGCCAAAAACTCTTTTACGCATAGAATAGTAAATAGCTGGAATAGTTTGCCGGTAGAAGTAATTAGTAGCACGTCTATAAACATGTTTAAAAATCGATTAGACGCATATGTTGATAGATTGGGTAGTGCTTAAGGTAGTAAAATTAAGGGTGGATAAGATAGATTTTGATTCTCTTTTCATTAAAGATCACAATAACCAGACTAGAGGTCATAGTATGAAATTATTTAAGCCAAGATGTAAACAAATTTAAGAAAACAGTTTTACAAGTGTTGTGGGATATAGGGAGGCAGCATCTTGGGTTAGGGGATACTCTCCGTCCTTACACACCCCATTTAAAGAGATTCCTCTGCCGAGTGGTGCCCCCCATAGTACTGTGAGGTATTGAAAAACTCATGATCTTCACTTGCCCAACAAACATCTTTAAATGGGAGACTGAAAATGGGTGCACACACATTTTTACATTACTGTACAGTCTTTACAGCCACACCTACACTTTTCCTCCTAAGTATATATATATTGTAATGTATATGGTTGTAAATTGTGACTTGGTCCGCAATTGATATGGACCGTGACTTATTTTTGGTTGGCAAGGTACTGGTATTGATAGATACCATAATGAAATTGACTGGATTCTTTGGATCTGATATATTTGCATGTCGGTTATAAATAGATATAGTGTGTAACATTTGTGGATAGTAGTCTATTATGACTTGATCCTCTGGATCCAGAGATTCTATCTTTAGTTTTAAATTGATAATTAATTAGTTTTAAATTGATAATTATTTAGTTTTGTAAAAATTGGTTGTTGTCAATGTACAGGCAGTTTTTTACATAGTGGAGCCACCTCGATGGGCCGACGTGGCCCCTAGTGTGCCCACTATAAAAAAAATTTTATGTTCTTATGTTCCTTATGTTCCTTATGGTTCGGAACCCACGTAAAATTGTAGGTCCCCTCCGCTACCACGGAGCACATGCACAATTACGAACACAGTTGGGTAGACCAGCCATGAGTGGATCCCAGGGTCTTTGTTGGTCTGAAACATTTATTTATTATATATTATATATTATATAATATATATATATATATATATATTAACTGCAAACATCACGCAGTATAATTAATGTAAAGAACGACGCTTGTATAGAAGAACGTTCCGCACAAGATGAGGAGGGAGAACGAACAAATGAAAAATGAGGTAACCACCCGGAATCGAACCCGGGATCTTCCGATTGCCGGTCAGATATGCTAACCACTACACCATGGGCCTCGATTAATCAGAAGTCGTAATTCTCCTACGGACGAGCAGAAACCAATGCCCTGAGGGGCACCTCCGCACATATATACATTTTAACTGCAAACATAACGCAGTATAATTAATGTAAAGAACGACGCTTGTATAGAAGAACGTTCCGCATAAGATGAGGAGGGAGAACGAACAAATGAAAAATGAGGTAACCACCCGGGAATATATATATAATATATATATATATAATATATATAAACACCGGACAAAAAATTAGCCACCCCTCTCAGAATGTACCTAATAACGTGTGACGGCGCCTCTGGCCTTGATAACCGCACGAATCCGGCGAGGCAGAGACTCTACGAGGTTGTGCATGTACTGAACATCGATTTGCTGCCACTCGTTCATCAGCCGGTCCCGAAGTTCCGCCAGAGTCCGTGAGTGTCTATTCCTGCGCTTCACTTTCTGTTTCCAGCCTGAACAACACCTTCGACGCATTCGGGATTAAAGGCTTCATTGGACCTGCGATGTACTCGTCGCCTCCCATCATTGGAGAACAAACAAAAACGGGACTCATCGGACCAAATTACACGTTTCCAATCTGCCGCAGTCCAGTTTTTGTGCCTCTGAGCCCATTTATAACGTGCCAATTTGTGACTTGCTGTTAACGGCGGCCTCTTCCGTGGTACCCTGCTCCAGATGTCCATCGCATGCAGTTCTCGTCGCAATGTCCGTTCGGAAATTGGTCGCTGGAGAACCTCATTGGTTTCTTGGAGCAATTGTTCTCTGGTTTGAAAACGATTTGCAGTTACTAGACGAGAAACATGGCGGCGGCCCCTATTGTCGAGAATTGTTTTCCGGCCACAGTTACGCCGTCGATTGTCAGTTGATTGCGAACTACACCACTCTTTGTAAACTCGCTGGACAGTACGCGTTGACACACCAACAAATTGGGCTACTTCAGACATTTTGTGTCCGTGGCTCTGCCAAACACGATGGCTCCTTTTTGCCACTGAGTAACGTCTGCCTCACGACCCATTTTGCAGACTATATCCAACACACACTTTGTTCTTCACCACCTCACGAAACAGATCTGATCCTGTGTGCTACGTCACCGCTACTTGTCACTTACCAATGCTACATCAGCGCCCTCTGTGTGACCTTGAACTTCCTACTATCGGTGCTATTAGGGGTGACTAATTTTTTGTCCGCTGTGCTTATATATATATATATATATGTGTGTGTGTGTGTGTGTGTGTGTGTTAATCTAGGTCACGAGAGATAGCTGCAAAGGATACACAATATACAAAATTATACATGTACAAAATTCGCATATTAATTCGTCTTGGGTTGAGTGACTTTGAATCAAGCACTGACTTGATTCACCCTGAGTTTGCAGATTTTGACAAGCAAAGGCTGGAAATGTGGAGCCTCTTAATGCAGTGTGTAGTAGGCAGCTGTATGATGCGGGTGAAACATTGATTTTGTGATAAAGCAGAAATAAATTTTGTATATTTTTGTAAGTAAATATCTCATTAAATATATAATATGTATATAAGCACACCAGACAAAAAATTAGTCACCCCTAATAGCACCGATAGTAGGAAGTTCAAGGTCACACAGAGGGCGCTGATGTAGCATTGGTAAGTGACAAGTAGCGGTGACGTAGCACACAGGATCAGATCTGTTTCGTGAGGTGGTGAAGAACAAAGTGTGTGTTGGATATAGTCTGCAAAATGGGTCGTGAGGCAGACGTTACTCAGTGGCAAAAAGGAGCCATCGTGTTTGGCAGAGCCCACGGACACAAAATGTCTGAAGTAGCCCAATTGTTGGTGTGTCAACGCGTACTGTCCAGCGAGTTTACAAAGAGTGGTGTAGTTCGCAATCAACTGACAATCGACGGCGTAACTGTGGCCGGAAAACAATTCTCGACAATAGGGGCCGCCGCCATGTTTCTCGTCTAGTAACTGCAAATCGTTTTCAAACCAGAGAACAATTGCTCCAAGAAACCAATGAGGTTCTCCAGCGACCAATTTCCGAACGGACATTGCGACGAGAACTGCATGCGATGAACATCTGGAGCAGGGTACCACGGAAGAGGCCGCTGTTAACAGCAAGTCACAAATTGGCACGTTATAAATGGGCTCAGAGGCACAAAAACTGGACTGCGGCAGATTGGAAACGTGTAATTTGGTCCGATGAGTCCCGTTTTTGTTTGTTCTCCAATGATGGGAGGCGACGAGTACATCGCAGGTCCAATGAAGCCTTTAATCCTGAATGCGTCGAAGGTGTTGTTCAGGCTGGAAACAGAAAGTGAAGCGCAGGAATAGACACCCACGGACTCTGGCGGGACCGGCTGATGAACGAGTGGCAGCAAATCGATGTTCAGTACATGCACAACCTCGTAGAGTCTCTGCCTCGCCGGATTCGTGCGGTTATCAAGGCCAGAGGCGCCGTCACACGTTATTAGGTACATTCTGAGAGGGGTGACTAATTTTTTGTCCGGTGTGCTTATAAATGTTGACTATTCATATTATGAATTCTTCTTCTTCCGCAGCTTATCCCATCTTTACATGGGGTCGCTGTTTTTGGTTCGTCTTCTCCACTCTCCTCTGTCGTATACCACGTCCTCCTCCAACTCCTCCCCCCTGATGTCCGCCACCACACAGTCCCTCCATCTCGTCTTCGGTCTTCCTCCTCTTCTCCGTCCCGGCAACTCCATCTCCAGCACTCTGCGCCCCACATACTCCTCCTCTCTTCTCCTGACGTGTCCATTGGCACAGTCTCCATTCCATACAACATTGCCGGCCTCACCACTGTTTTGAATACTTTTCCCTTCAGTTTCACTGGGACCCTCTTATCACAGAGCACCCCTGATACGTCTCTCCAGTTCTTCCATCCCGACTGTATTCTACAGTTTCTCTCTCTCTCTGCTCCCCCCTCTGCATCCACTGTTGACCCCAAGTATTTAAAATACCCCACCGTCTTAACACGCTCTCCACTCAATGTCACTTCCCCTCCTCGGTCCTGCTGCACATCACATCTCATATATTCGGTCTTCTTTCGGCTAATTCTCATCACCCTACTTTCCAACGCCTCTCTCCAATTTTCCAACTGCTGCTCCACCTTCTCTTTCGTCTCCCCACTCAACACAACATCGTCTGCATACATCATGCACCACGGCGCCTCCCCTCTAATCCTGTCCGTCAACACATCGAATACCACATTGAAAAGGAAGGGGCTCAAAGCTGATCCTTGGTGCAGACCAACTTCCACCCCAAAGCTCTCTGACACACCACGCTACTCCTCACCTTAGTTGTTACTCCCCTGTACATCCCCTTGATCAGTTTAACATACTTCTCCGGTACCATCTTTTCCCTTAAGCATCTCCAAACTTCCTGCCGTGGTATCCTATCATATGCCTTCTCCAAGTCAATAAAAACCATGTGCAACGCCTTCTGCCCCTCTCTGTACCTCTCTGCCAACTGTTTCAATGCAAAAACTGCATCTGTCGTTCTCCTTCCCGGCATAAATCCAAACTGTTCCACTGACACTTCGTCTCTCAACCTACTCTCCACTATTCGCTCCCATATCTTCATTGTATGTGATATTAGCTTGATCCCTCTATAATTCGTGCAATTCATATTATGAATTATTTTAGAATATTTAGGAGCTACAAAGCTGCTACATGCATATGTACTGAAATGTATATAAATTAAATTAGTGTATATATTAAATATTCTTTGCATAAAATTACATATATATAATATACAGGGTGGGCCAAAAGTCTAGATCCATAGGAAAATATTTATTTTAATACATAAATTACAACAAATGGTAAATACTTAAAATGAATATCAACTTTAACTCGTAAATGCGTATCCGTGATACTGTACAGGAGTTCGTACTCCAGTATAAATACTCAAATACTTTTTTTATTTCAGCCCAGAAATGGCTTCGAATCTAACAAGAAGACCGGGTAGAACTTGTGCTCATGTACGCAAGACAGGGCGCTTCACACAGAGAAGTTGCTACCGAATTCAATAGAAATCATCCTGATAAGCATCCAGTAACACATGCGACTGTTGATAAGTTGTTTAAACGTTTCAAAGAAACAGGAAGTGTACATGATCGACGGCGTTCTGGTCGTTCAAAAACTGCAACTGATGAAAATACCTCTGCAATGGTATGTGAAAATTTAACTAATAGTCCAGTAAAGTCAACAAGAAGATTATCAAATGAAACACGCATCTCGAGAACTTCAATTCGAAGAATTATTAAAAATCATAAATTCCATCCCTACAAAGGCCGCCAATTTGAGCATTTGTTATAATTTGTTGTTTATACTGTAGTACGAACTACTGTACAGTATCACGGATACGCATTTACGAGTTAAAGTTGATATTCATTTTAAGTATTTACCATTTGTTGTAATTTATGTATTAAAATAAATATTTTCCTATGGATCCAGACTTTTGGCCCACCCTGTATGTAGCATTATGGTGTCACTTTTGGATTTTTTTTGAAAAGTTATGGTGCTTACCTCTTATATTGTGACAAATTGACCAAAAACCGTGAAACAAAAAAAAAAGAATTGGGTAATATTTAGGGTCCCCGCCCCCATTTGAAAATAAGCCCCTATTCACACAAAAAATGGTGATTTTTGGAGATATTTTTGGTCATAGTTTCCTTACTAATCATCGTATTTCAAAAATTTTGCTACCAAAATGTAGAGAATAACGGTATCCTCTTATTGTGAACGTTTTAAAACTATTTTAGTTGTATACGGTGCTGATATTTGAGTGGACCTTATGAAATTTTTCCCTGTTTTTACATCTATAACATTTATTTCCAGGTTTTATCTACAAAAAGTATACAAATATAACCAAATGTATGATAAATTTGCTTTTCTTTCAGAATTCTATTATAGATTTGCTTAATTTCATAGTTTATTAAAATTAGTCAAGTCATGGCTAACAGTAAGCCAATATTAAGAACAGACCTAAGAAAATATGATTCTTTATTGGGAAAGTTAGTGGAAGACATATGCGCAAGAGAAGGAAGCATGCTTCCAACGAATAGTGAAGTTCTCAGTCACTTTTTTCTTCTTGAGAAGGGATCAAATGAAAAGCGACAATGTGTCAACGGAAGAAAATATTTTGAGAGTATTAGATAAGGTAGAAAAGGTGTGGATTATGGCTGGCATACCATCAAAATCCGTTAGAAAGCAGAAAGGACCAAAAAAAATGTTGAGAGATTTGATAAAAGAGCATGAGAAGTTGGGTAAAAATATAAAGAAATGTTATGAAACGCAACAAACATCTTTTCTGTCTCGTTTAGATAACTTATTTGATATATCAACTGAAAATATATGTAATGAGATCCAAAATGATACATTGAGAACTATACAACAGAAGAATGAGGATCTTCGCTTTTTGGAAGATCATCGAAGTGCTAGAATATATTCTCTGGGTCCGATCGATAAAGCTTATGTAACCAAACTGATCAAAAAGACTGCTAGAATAGAAGGTGAAGAACGAAGAAAATTGAAAGAAAAAGAACGAAAGGCATTAGAAGAAGACACACAAACTTGAATCATCTGAAGGTGAGTTAGTGAACTCAAGTAATGGTGAAGATGATTTTACTCCGAGCCCAGGCCCATCAAAACGTCCTAAGTTACTACAGTCAACATTAATATCTAATGCAGCTCATCGTTTAGGACTATCATTCGGACAACGCTCGACATTTGCATCTGTGGTAGCAGCTGAATGTGGGCTAGATTTAAGAGAGATGTCATTATCGAAATGTACTTCTGCGCGAGCTGCGAAGAAGTCGAGGAAAGCTACTGCTGACACTATTAGAGTCGTTCAACCCCACCTCAATATTGTGTAGTCCACTGGGACAGCAAAATGATACTGATTGTTTCAGGAGGAAAGCAGGATCGATTGGCAGTACTTATATCAGGAGAGAATGTTGAGAAACTTCTCTCTATACCCGATATCGATGTCTCAACTGGATCGACACAAGCTTGGACTGTTTTTAGCACAATCCAAGAATGGAAATTACAGGATAAGGTTTACGGAATGGTATTCGATACTACTTTATCCAGTACTGGCTGGATAAAAGGGGCTTGTAAAGTACTGGAAGACCTCTTTGGAAAAAAATTATTATGGCTCGCATGTCGCCACCATATGGCAGAACGAGTTTTGTCAGCAGTGTATCTAAAGGTATTTGGAAAATCTACTTCACCCGAAAACGAATCTTTCAAGACCTTCAGAGATGTTACATGGGAGAAGCTAGATACTAAGCAACCCTTCAAACGGCTATCTATCAATGACAGACATCTCAAGAACCTGAA
The DNA here is from genome assembly GCA_023014485.1 of Bathynomus jamesi. Lineage (NCBI taxonomy): Eukaryota > Metazoa > Arthropoda > Malacostraca > Isopoda > Cirolanidae > Bathynomus > Bathynomus jamesi. The sequence goes on along the minus strand of JAJOZX010005050.1, from coordinate 116,058 downwards.
AAAAATGCGTCATAGATTTTATGACAGATTTGCTCAAAGATAACCAGAGCCTTCACAGGGATGATTACAAAGAGGTAGCTGAAACAACTATGCTCGTTTTAGGAGAAATTCCTGCCAGAAGAATACACTGGATCAAGCCAGATCTCCATCACGCCAGATGGATGGCTGTCATATTGTATACGAATAAGATGTTAGCATTTTCAGACCAAGCCGGATGTGATAATGTTACAATAAAAAAGCTGGAAAAAGTATGCCTGTTTACCTCGTTGATCTACTCCAAGTACTGGCTATCAGTCACCAACCCACTTGAGGCTCCTGAAAATGACCACCTCCTATACAACGAATTAGTTCAGTACAAAAAGATTGACATGGAAGTAGCGGAAGCTGTCCTCAACACTCTAAAAGGTCATTACTGGTACCTATCTGAAGAACTCTTAACCCTCTCTCTCTTTGGAGATTTACCTCGTAGTGAAAAGGACAAGGTGGCCAAAAAACTTTCCTTTTTCAATCAACCACCAGAATTCAAACAGGGTAAGCCGATATTTCCCATCCTAAAAAAACGAATTAAAATTCAGCAATTAGTTGGTCCAAACTCATGGTTTGTATTCAAAGTCCTTGGTTCAACGGGAGATTGGATAAGGATTCAAGCTGCAACGTGGGATAGCAACAATGATTTTCAACGGATGAAGAGAATACTCTCTTCAACTAAGGTTGTTAATGACACTGCAGAAAGGGGTATCAAGCTTTTGCAGGATTTCATGGCTCATGGAGGGATGGTGAATTTCAGGCATTGCTTTAAGTTGTAGAGGAAAACAGGCATATTTTCCCAAACAAGGTCTCTTGAATTTGTAATTTCTTTCCATTTATAATTTCATTTCATTTACAATTTTTCATTATAATTTCAAGAATAGCACTTTGTTTCTATTTGATTAAAAATGTTTTGTGTTTGTATTTCATCATAAAAAATAAAAAAAAGATGGGGGCTTTGCATATTTTTTTTAGATTAATAAAAATTTAAGTCTACAGTTGTTTTTTTTTGTTTTTTTTTGCAAAATTTACTAATTTTAATCTACTAAACACGTACAAAGTTGTTCCCACTTTGAATCTCTAAACCAAAAAAGTGTTGCTCATTTAAGCCCATCTGCTTCTTTGATTTATATTTTCAAAGCCCATCGCCGCAGAGCTGCATTAGGATGATGCTAGTAGTATACCCGCAAGAAGTCGGACAGAGAATGGATCAATTTGAAAATTACCCCCTCACCGTCCTTCATGGAGGTCCTCCACCGTCCTTCATGGCGGTCCCTCCTTTATGAGGTGTCCTTCATGGTCCTTCAAAAAAAAAAAAAAAAAAAGAAAAAAAGGGAAAAAAATAAAAAATAAATTTAAAAATAAATTTAAAAAATAAATTTAAAAAATTAAATTTTAAAAATGATTCGTCTTCACCTTCCTTCAAAAAAAATTTAAGAAAGGGTTGATCCTGGCCTTCCTCCTTCAAAAAAGTTCTTTCATGAGGCAAACAAGAACAAACATGAAAAAACATACATACATTCGAGTACTTTCTGTTCAGGCAAGTTAGAAGACAGTAGAAATGAAAACGAATATCTGAAAGGTTTTAATAGGCCTAACGAGTGTGCATCACACATCCAATTTTCAAATGTTAACAAATTGCGAACAATACATAAATGAAAATCAGAGTGATCATATTTTAAATCGAAAAACAAGTTCTTTGTTTAAGATCTGTATTATGAAAAATAAAATAATATTATCATTTTAATTTAAATAAATTAATTTCTCTCTTTTTTAAGGGAAACTGGCTTATTTTCAAACGAGATGACCTTCAAATACAATATATATTCATATACACGCATATTGTTTATTTACTTTTAAATATGTAGTTTTCTGTTATTTACATCGATATATCCATCACATTCACTTTCACATGCATCTTCTGGTATGTGAATTAATAATTTTACTATACAGCAAATTTCGTTATAAAATTGCATGTGTTAAAAAGAACCAAGTTGCTAACGCAGCTTTGAAACTGAAGCATCAATTCTGTTATCCTCCTCTAAACATCACTTAAATATTATTACTAATATTGATTTATTGTTATTATTACATATATATGTACACGTGTTAAGAGTATTTAAATTAAATATATTGATTTCAATTCCCTTCGTAATAAAAGCATCTGACAACTCTACCCCAATCTTGCTATATTTTTCGCACAGTAACTGTTTTGAGAGGTAGGTAAGTTTAACTTTCTTTTAACGACTATTAGCTGCAACTAATCTTGTTATTATTATATATATATATTATATATATATATATATATATATATATAACATCCAAATAAGTAGGTTCGGGTAAAAAAATTTCTTATTAGATGCAATTAAAGAAAACGGGATGTCGAATTTGTGTGGGTTGTCATTTTTAAATAGATGCAGCGGGAAATAGGTACTGAAAGTTGAGAGATTTTTCATTAAGAACCTTTCTACTTGTAGTTATAGTTAGGACTATTCACATTACTTTAATTATCATTTCTCTAATTTAACGGCTGTTCACAATTCCTCATAATTCTCATAATAAACGTATTTGTTTTCACACCAGTCAGGCCACTGTTTACATCAATCACACAGAATGTTCATGCTTATTGTTTTTGTCATTAGCTGTACCAATCATGTCTTTACAGACTGAAGCCTACCGTTATACAACGTTTAAAATCTTATAATTTAATACTTTATGATATCAGATCTCGTATAAAAACATCATTTCTGTACAAATGGCCACAAAAATACTTTCAATCATAATAATGTACTCATAGAACGCACCATACGCTTTTCACTTGTATTAAAAACGTAAAACTGAAAGTTGTATCATCACGCGATATTCGATTCTGCAATGGCGTAAGCGAGCCCTAATATTTAATTTAAAATTATTTAACAGATCATTCGAGGGAACTGTACATCGATCTCATTATAACTTCTGACTCATAATAACCCGCTATGCATATTTACAAGAGTCGAATTTATAAATATATATATATATATATATATATATATAAGGAGTTTGTATGTGGCATTCCAGCAGAAGGCAGGAAGTGCCTGAACCCTGTTTCTCCCATCACTGTCCTCTTCATCTGGCCTTTTTACATGTCACGTCTACCCTGTAAGCAGTCCAGCATACTCTCAAACACGCGCTTCTCACTATATCCCTTACTACACACGCATGCATCTTACACACTACACAGTCTTTTCAAAAAAGGTGTAATTTCAATAGTTTCGGAGATTCGCGATTGGCCCCTCCTTCCTGCCTGCATCGTATATAGTACCAAGCAAGTCTCTCCACAGTTTACAGGTTTCCTCATTGTCTAAAATTTATAAAGTTCTCTCTTATTGTTTTCCTTATTGTAACGGACATCACAACCGAATTTAAATAGTATTTAAGTATTATGTCGAGCAACATAGCTAGATAACCCCGCCACAGCCTAGTTTCTTTGCATAATCATGAAACAAGATTATATATATATATATATATATATATATATATATATATATATATATATATATATATATACACACGGCAAAAGTAGTTTGAAGATTTATTCCATCACACGACTGATTATAATTATACACTTTAGAGGAGTTTGCAAATTGCATATACTTAGACAAAAAGTATTAGATCTTATGATGATTTCATGTCATTATCAGCATGCTTCACTGTCCTTTCAGTCATTGTGACCGTAGAACGTACCAGAACTATGGTCTTGACAAACCACAATGTGTTAAATTTAAATATTGACTTATTGTTATTATTACATATATATGTACACGTGTTAAGAGTATTTAAATTAAATATATTGATTTAAATACATTTCGTAATAAGAGCATCTGGTAACTCTACCCCAATTTTGCTATATGAAAATGAAAAGGTTTATTGGCAGACTATAGTCCATATGGCAAATATTATTAATACAATGACAGTTCATACACTAAGGGTAGAAATATATACAATTGATTAGAAATAATACTGCACTGTCGAAGTTAAGTGGAGCTACAGACAGACAGACGTTTTCGTACCAAGAAGTCCATAGCTTAGGCCTTAGAGGATAAATGGCAGGACTCATGGATAGCTTGGATGATCGGGTTGGTTGATTTTTTAATTCTTTGCATTAGAATGTGTTGAGCACGTCTTGTTACCTCCGGGAAGCTCGGGACATTGCGGGTAGCAAACATTTGCGAAGCTGAGCATCTCGGGGGTAATTTATGTAAGAGTCTAAAAGAACTGTTGTACAGCAAATTTAGGGTACTGCCAGAACCTTTTTTATAATTCACCCAGAGTTGCAGACCGTATATATTACTGCAGAAAGTACGAAAGAGTGTGTCTTTAGCTTCACTTGTACAGAAACGAAAGCTCCTTATGGTCATATTCGCTTTAGCATACAGGCTTCGAGACTGTTTTCTTATATCCGAGTCATCACTCAAGGAGCTGGTAATAGTTTGACCCAATTACTTAAACTCTTGTACTTCCTCAATTACTTCACCATTCATTTTAAACCTTATGTGAAAAATGCTCTGTATCAATTGGTCCACAATTAACCCACCCCTTATATCCACAGTCTAACTATAGAGTAGATTAAGTCTAGCCTTGTAGGGGTCAGCCTAGAGATTCCGGAAATGGTCCAGAGCGGGCAGATAAATTGAGGTCCACAGTAGGATTCCTCACCAAATTAGGTTAGGGCAATCTACCTTCACCTTTGTTACGCTATGAGTTGATGCTAGGTCTTAGGCCACAATGTAGGCCTAATTTGTCTGACCCAGCTTAATTTACTGCGTTTACTTCTAACTGGGTTAAAAACACAATTAGTCACTTACTACTAGTTATTAGAGACCCTTTTCCCCTTTTGTTTAATTGTTGAGAGCGTACTTGCTGGTGGGGATCTTTTTTCCGTTGTTTGTTCTTCCCCCTTCCCTCGTTCCGTCTTGTAGCCCCGTTCCTCGTTTTCGTTCCCCTTGTCCACCTTTTCGCTGGGCTTTTTCCACCAGCGACCTCTTGGTTTTTTTGGTTGGTTGATCGGTAATGTATATCTATTACCGAGCACGCTCTTGTCACACAGTATATAAATACTAGTGTGGAGAATAACTCTGGTGAGCAACCAATTGGTTTCATCCACCCAGTTATTGACATAAAAGGAATTTAATAATTGTTCGATTAACTACCTACCTACTCAGTGAACCATTTTCGTTACATCCCAACTACCCACACATCAGTTTTCCATATACTGGGGGCCCCGGGAGATAAAAATTTTGGTGTCAATGTCACCAATTTTTATGTCTGAGTATAGACTAGCTAACTATTTGACTGTAAATGCCTGTTAATCTGATTAACAGTGACTATCCTCACCATCTCATGGAGAAGATGTAGCATTTAATTAGAAGAGAAAATATACATCCATAAGATGAAACTGTCTATGGTCTTTACCATAAGAAAAGGAAAAGTGAAAGTTAGAAGATAAAATTACAATTCCCCAGCATCTATTTTTTGTTGTAAAACTAGTCGCGCCTTTAATGCTGTTTGTCGCTGAGGTCATGTGTCTGTCAATGTTGTAGTAGGATGCGTTACCACTCCTACTGTCAAAGGAATAGTTACTGGAAGTTCAGTGTCTCCAGTTGTTACTGGCGGTGGAGAAGGTTCTCCAAAGTCCATTGTTTTGGGTCCAGGCTCTAAGGGGTACAAAAGAGAAATGTCTCTTGTTGTGTCACCCGTTGAAGTCCTTAATTTGACCACTCTTGTTACCCCGTCTGCCCCTGGTCTGAGTTCTAAAACTCTAGCCAGAGGCCAGTATTGTCTTGGAGTACTGTCATGTATGAGAACAAGGTCCCCTACCTTAATTGTGTCAGACCAATCCTTCTTAGTCATTTGTTTATGTCTCTCCCTTAGACCCATCAAGTACTCAGTTTTCCGCTGTTTAATGAAATGAGCTTTAACTCTAGTTAAATGTTGTAACTTAGTCTGGAGCTCATCATGTCGTTGAGTCCAGTTTGGGTCTTCTGAAGAGTCTATATAGTAGTCCGGCAGGAGACTAACTTGTTCTCCCCGAATCAAATGATTTGGAGTTAATGGTTCCGGGATCATTAATGTTGTCACTTACATAAGTGAGTGGTCTATTGTTAATGATGTTCTCAATCTCAGCCAGGAGAGTGAGCAACTCAAACAAGTGTATCTGTTTTTTACCATTTGCTTTCTTCAAGCAATTCTTTACTGCTTGTATATTCCTCTCCCAGATAGAACCATACCAAGGAGAGGCAACCGGAATATACTTCCACTTTATGTTTGAATTTTGTATATATAATTGTGTGAATTCATTGCTTAACAAATCGTGGATGACTTGTTCACCAGCCTTGAAATATGTAGCATTGTCAGTCCAAACTGTCTTGGGTACTGAATGTCGTGCACAGAATCTCTTAAAGACAGCAACAAAAGACTCTGCTGTAAGGTCCTCCACAACATCCAGATAAACAGCTCGTGAGGCAGCACATGTAAACAGTACAATGTACATTTTTTGTTCAGTGTCAACCAACCCCACAGTCAATGCTCCTGTATAGTCAATGCCTACAGTCTCAAAGGGTCTGTTGAGAGTAACTCTCTCCTCTGGCAAAGCAGGAGGATTTGGTATCCTATAGGGCCTAGCATGAATACGCCTACATGTGATACACTCACTCAGGACTGTTTTAACAGTGATCCTTCCCTTGGGTATCCAATAAGTTTTTCTTAATGTAGTTAGTGTCTGTGGTACCCCCATATGATGTACATCATTGTGTGTGTTTGTCTGATGATTAATGTTGTCAAATAGCTAAATCTAGGTAAAAGGATTGGATGTTTGCTTTTGTAAGACAGTTTTGATTTGTCTAATCTCCCTTTACACCTTAGATGGCATTCCTCATCTCTGAACAAATTTAGATCCACAACTACTGATGGTACAGGTTCTTTTGTTTGTTTCCCATTAGTCAAGAATTCTAACTCTTTATTGTACTCCTTTTGTCGTGCATGCGCTATCCAGTACTTGGTTGCAACTTCTGTATAATTATGATTGTTTTTATTTAGCTGTTTGTTTATTGTAGTTAAACAGTTGTGAGCAAACCTCAAACAGTAAGCTGTGACCCTGACAAGTTTGCTGAAATCAGAATAATGTTCATAATTAGTGATTGGTTCAACCTTTTCATTTGAAAAGATTAAATTTAATGTCAAGTTAACTTGTTCCACAGGCCATTGGTCTGTATTACAGAGCCACTTAGGTCCCATGAACCAAGTTTTGTTTGACTTCAACAACTTGTAGGATAAACCTCTGGTCAGAAAGTCTGCTGGATTTTGTTTAGTTGGAACATAGTGAAAGTTTACTTGTAGTCTTTCATTAGCTTCAGCTATTTCTTTTAGCCTATTTCTTGCAAAGATATTCTTACTATTAATGCTAGCATTCCGTATCCAGGCAAGACAAATCTGACTGTCAAGCCAGATGTGGATATCAGTTATGTTCACAACATGGTAAGCATCCTTAAGCAATGAATTGGTTTTAATGGCTAACGCAGCAGCCAATAGTTCCAGTTGAGGTATGGTTCGGGTAGGTTTGAGGGGTGCAACTTTCCCTTTTGCATAAATTAGATGATTTTCTGTAGGACTTACAAGGTATGCACAGTACCCATAAGCATGTGTGCTTGCATCAGCAAACACATGAAGTCTCTGTGGCTTATCCCTAAACCCACAGCACCTTTGAATTTTAATGTTCTGCACTTTTGTTAAATCAGCAGCTAACTTCTTCCAAAATTTTTGCTATCCATTTGTTATTGGATCATCCCACCCAACATTTGTCATCCAAACTTCTTGGAGGAGAATCTTTGATTTTATTGTTGAAGGCAGGAATAGACCCATGGGGTCAAAATTTTTTGAAGCCTCTGATAATATTTGTCTTTTAATATTTACTTCCTCATCAAGTTTAAAACCTTTAGTACAGATTGAATCATGACTGATAGAAGATGCATCCAAATAACAGTTCATACCTAAAGTTTTAACTCTGTCTGATGGATCAGTAAGACCATTATTATCCTTTAAAATCTTTTTGTTTAATTCCTCATCATTTGAAATCCACGCACTAAGTTCAAAGTTACCTTGTTGCATAATGTTTTGAGAGTGTTCATAGACCTCAGATAATTCAGATTTTGTTGTTGTTGAGCCTATTAGATTGTCTACGTAAAAATGTTCCTTGAGGAAATTCATTGTTAAAGAGTTATTAAACTGGTTCAAATGATGTCTAATTGTCATTGCTAATAGGCTAGGTGAGCAATTGGCTCCAAACAACACAACATTAAATCTATAGGTTATGAGCCCTTTATTCAAATCAAATGGATCCCTGAACCATAAGAACCTAAGTTGGTTCTTGTCATATTCATTTTTTAGATTTATTCTCAAAATTGCCTTGAAATGTCACTTTGTACGGCATATTTATCTAACCTGAGGAGCCAAGTGAACACCTCTCTCTCCTTTCTCTTGGGGGATAACGCCACCTCCAAGTTTCCTTGTTGCACCTACAGCATCCCCCACCCCCCTTTGCTTGGCAAAAGCAAAGGGGGGGGGGGAATGCTGTAGGTGCAACAAGGAAACTTGGAGGTGGCGTTATCCCCCAAGAGAAAAGGAGAGAGAGGTGTTCACTTGGCTCCTCAGGTTAGATAAATATGCCGTACAAAGTGACATTTCAAGGCAATTTTGAGAATAAATCTAAAAAATGAATATGACAAGAACCAACTTAGGTTCTTATGGTTCAGGGATCCATTTGATTTGAATAAAGGGCTCATAACCTATAGATTTAATGTTGTGTTGTTTGGAGCCAATTGCTCACCTAGCCTATTAGCAATGACAATTAGACATCATTTGAACCAGTTTAATAACTCTTTAACAATGAATTTCCTCAAGGAACATTTTTACGTAGACAATCTAATAGGCTCAACAACAACAAAATCTGAATTATCTGAGGTCTATGAACACTCTCAAAACATTATGCAACAAGGTAACTTTGAACTTAGTGCGTGGATTTCAAATGATGAGGAATTAAACAAAAAGATTTTAAAGGATAATAATGGTCTTACTGATCCATCAGACAGAGTTAAAACTTTAGGTATGAACTGTTATTTGGATGCATCTTCTATCAGTCATGATTCAATCTGTACTAAAGGTTTTAAACTTGATGAGGAAGTAAATATTAAAAGACAAATATTATCAGAGGCTTCAAAAAATTTTGACCCCATGGGTCTATTCCTGCCTTCAACAATAAAATCAAAGATTCTCCTCCAAGAAGTTTGGATGACAAATGTTGGGTGGGATGATCCAATAACAAATGGATAGCAAAAATTTTGGAAGAAGTTAGCTGCTGATTTAACAAAAGTGCAGAACATTAAAATTCAAAGGTGCTGTGGGTTTAGGGATAAGCCACAGAGACTTCATGTGTTTGCTGATGCAAGCACACATGCTTATGGGTACTGTGCATACCTTGTAAGTCCTACAGAAAATCATCTAATTTATGCAAAAGGGAAAGTTGCACCCCTCAAACCTACCCGAACCATACCTCAACTGGAACTATTGGCTGCTGCGTTAGCCATTAAAACCAATTCATTGCTTAAGGATGCTTACCATGTTGTGAACATAACTGATATCCACATCTGGCTTGACAGTCAGATTTGTCTTGCCTGGATACGGAATGCTAGCATTAATAGTAAGAATATCTTTGCAAGAAATAGGCTAAAAGAAATAGCTGAAGCTAATGAAAGACTACAAGTAAACTTTCACTATGTTCCAACTAAACAAAATCCAGCAGACTTTCTGACCAGAGGTTTATCCTACAAGTTGTTGAAGTCAAACAAAACTTGGTTCATGGGACCTAAGTGGCTCTGTAATACAGACCAATGGCCTGTGGAACAAGTTAACTTGACATTAAATTTAATCTTTTCAAATGAAAAGGTTGAACCAATCACTAATTATGAACATTATTCTGATTTCAGCAAACTTGTCAGGGTCACAGCTTACTGTTTGAGGTTTGCTCACAACTGTTTAACTACAATAAACAAACAGCTAAATAAAAACAATCATAATTATACAGAAGTTGCAACCAAGTACTGGATAGCGCATGCACGACAAAAGGAGTACAATAAAGAGTTAGAATTCTTGACTAATGGGAAACAAACAAAAGAACCTGTACCATCAGTAGTTGTGGATCTAAATTTGTTCAGAGATGAGGAATGCCATCTAAGGTGTAAAGGGAGATTAGACAAATCAAAACTGTCTTACAAAAGCAAACATCCAATCCTTTTACCTAGATTTAGCTATTTGACAACATTAATCATCAGACAAACACACACAATGATGTACATCATATGGGGGTACCACAGACACTAACTACATTAAGAAAAACTTATTGGATACCCAAGGGAAGGATCACTGTTAAAACAGTCCTGAGTGAGTGTATCACATGTAGGCGTATTCATGCTAGGCCCTATAGGATACCAAATCCTCCTGCTTTGCCAGAGGAGAGAGTTACTCTCAACAGACCCTTTGAGACTGTAGGCATTGACTATACAGGAGCATTGACTGTGGGGTTGGTTGACACTGAACAAAAAATGTACATTGTACTGTTTACATGTGCTGCCTCACGAGCTGTTTATCTGGATGTTGTGGAGGACCTTACAGCAGAGTCTTTTGTTGCTGTCTTTAAGAGATTCTGTGCACGACATTCAGTACCCAAGACAGTTTGGACTGACAATGCTACATATTTCAAGGCTGGTGAACAAGTCATCCACGATTTGTTAAGCAATGAATTCACACAATTATATATACAAAATTCAAACATAAAGTGGAAGTATATTCCGGTTGCCTCTCCTTGGTATGGTTCTATCTGGGAGAGGAATATACAAGCAGTAAAGAATTGCTTGAAGAAAGCAAATGGTAAAAAACAGACACACTTGTTTGAGTTGCTCACTCTCCTCGCTGAGATTGAGAACATCATTAACAATAGACCACTCACTTATGTAAGTGACAACATAATGATCCCGGAACCATTAACTCCAAATCATTTGATTCGTGGAGAACAAGTTAGTCTCCTGCCGGACTACTATATAGACTCTTCAGAAGACCCAAACTGGACTCAACGACATGATGAGCTCCAGACTAAGTTACAACATTTAACTAGAGTTAAAGCTCATTTCATTAAACAGCGGAAAACTGAGTACTTGATGGGTCTAAGGGAGAGACATAACCAAATGACTAAGAAGGATTGGTCTGACACAATTAAGGTAGGGGACCTTGTTCTCATACATGACAGTACTCCAAGACAATACTGGCCTCTGGCTAGAGTTTTAGAACTCAGACCAGGGGCAGACGGGGTAACAAGAGCGGTCAAATTAAGGACTTCAACGGGTGACACAACAAGAGACATTTCTCTTTTGTACCCCTTAGAGCCTGGACCCAAAACAATGGACTTTGGAGAACCTTCTCACCGCCAGTAACAACTGGAGACACTGAACTTCCAGTAACTATTCCTTTGACAGTAGGAGTGGTAACGCATCCTACTAACATTGACAGACACATGACCTCAGCGACAAACAGCATTAAAGGCGCGACTAGTTTTACAACAAAAAATAGATGCTGGGGAATTGTAATTTTATCTTCTAACTTTCACTTTTCCTTTTCTTATGGTAAAGACCATAGACAGTTTCATCTTATGGATGATATTTTCTCTTCTAATTAAATGATACATCTTCTCCATGAGATGGTGAGGATAGTCACTGTTAATCAGATTAACAGGCATTTACAGTCAAATAGTTAGCTAGTCTACACACAGACATAAAAATTGGTGACATTGACACCAAAATTTTTATCTCCCGGGGCCCCCAGTATATGGAAAACTGATGTGTGGTAGTTGGGATGTAACGAAAATGGTTCACTGAGTAGGTAGGTAGTTAATCGAACAATTATTAAATTCCTTTTATGTCAATAACTGGGTGGATGAAACCAATTGGTTGCTCACCAGAGTTATTCTCCACACTAGTATTTATATACTGTGTGACAAGAGCGTGCTCGGTAATAGATATACATTACCGATCAACCAACCAAAAAACCCAAGAGGTCGCTGGTGGAAAAAGCCCAGCGAAAAGGTGGACAAGGGGGAACGAAAACGAGGAACGGGGCTACAAGACGGAACGAGGGAAGGGGGAAGAACAAACAACGGAAAAAAGATCCCCACCAGCAAGTACGCTCTCAACAATTAAACAAAAGGGGAAAAGGGTCTCTAATAACTAGTAGTAAGTGACTAATTGTTTTTAACCCAGTTAGAAGTAAACGCAGTAAATTATGCTGGGTCAGACAAATTAGGCCTACATTGTGGCCTAAGACCTAGCATCAACTCATAGCGTAACAAAGGTGAAGGTAGATTGCCCTAACCTAATTTGGTGAGGAATCCTACTGTGGACCTCAATTTATCTGCCCGCTCTGGACCATTTCCGGAATCTCTAGGCTGACCCCAACAAGGCTAGACTTAATCTACTCTACAGGGTGTCCCTAAAGTCTGGACACATAGGAAATATCACTAACTATAACTATGTTATTATTATTATTATTATCTTAAATTCATGCAACTGAGGCCTAAGGTAGGCCCACATCGAATCAGCAACCCTGAGGTAGGACCAAATAGGACCTCCAAGTCCATAACTTATGGACTTGGAGGTCCTATTTGGTCCTACCTCAGGGTTGCTGATTCGATGTGGGCCTACCTTAGGCCTCAGTTGCATGAATTTAAGATAATAATAATAATAATAATAAATAATAATAACATATAGTTAGTTATAGTTAGTGATATTTCCTATGTGTCCAGACTTTAGGGACACCCTGTATAGTTAGACTGTCGATATAAGGGGTGGGTTAATTGTGGACCAATTGATGCAGAGCATTTTTCACATAAGGTTTAAAATGAATGGTGAAGTAATTGAGGAAGTACAAGAGTAAGTAATTGGGTCAAACTATTACCAGTTCCTTGAGTGATGACTCGGATATAAGAAAGTCTCAAAGCCTGTATGCTAAAGCGAATATGACCATAAGGAGCTTTCGTTTCTGTACAAGTGAAGCTAAAGACACACACTTTCGTACTTTCTGCAGTAATATATACGGTCTGCAACTCTGGGTGAATTATAAAAAAGGTTCTGGCAGTACCCTAAATTTGCTGTACAAGTTCTTTTACTCTTACATAAATTACCCCCGAGATGCTCAGCTTCGCAAATGTTTGCTACTCGCAATGTCCCGAGCTTCCCGGAGGTAACAAGACGTGCTCAACACATTCTAATGCAAAGAATTAAAAAATCAACCAACCCGATCATCCAAGCTATCCATGAGTCCTGCCATTTATCTTCTAAGGCCTAAGCTATGGACTTCTTGGTACGAAAACGTCTGTCTGTCTGTAGCTCCACTTAACTTCGACAGTGCAGTATTATTTCTAATCAATTGTATATATTTCTACCCTTAGTGTATGAACTGTCATTGTATTAATAATATTTGCCATATGGACTATAGTCTGCCAATAAACCTTTTCATTTTCATATAGCAAAATTGGGGTAGAGTTACCAGATGCTCTTATTACGAAATGTATTTAAATCAATATATTTAATTTAAATACTCTTAACACGTGTACATAAATATGTAATAATAACAATAAGTCAATATTTAAATTTAACACATTGTGGTTTGTCAAGACCATAGTTCTGGTACGTTCTACGGTCACAATGAATGAAAGGACAGTGAAGCATGCTGATAATGACATGAAATCATCATAAGATCTAATACTTTTTGTCTAAGTATATGCAATTTGCAAACTCCTTTAAAGTGTATAATTATAATCAGTCGTGTGTGGAATAAATCTTCAAACTACTTTCGTGAAATAATTTTTCATATATATATATATATATATTATATATATATATATATATATATAATCTTGTTTCATGATTATGCAAAGAAACTAGGCTGTGGCGGGGTTATCTAGCTATGTTGCTCGACATAATACTTAAATACTATTTAAATTCGGTTGTGATATCCGTTACAATAAGGAAAACAATAAGAGAGAACTTTATAAATTTTAGACAATGAGGAAACCTGTAAACTGTGGAGAGACTTGCTTGGTATTATATATGATGCAAGCAGGAAGGAGGGGCCAATCGCGAATCTCCGAAACTATTGAAATTACACCTTTTTTGAAAAGACTGTGTAGTGTGTAAGATGCATGCGTGTGTAGTAAGGGATATAGTGAGAAGCGCGTGTTTGAGAGTATGCTGGACTGCTTACAGGGTAGACGTGACATGTAAAAAGGCCAGATGAAGAGGACAGTGATGGGAGAAACAGGGTTCAGGCACTTCCTGCCTTCTGCTGGAATGCCACATACAAACTCCTTTTATATATATATATATATATATATATATATATATATATATATATATATATATATATATATTTAAATTCGACTCTTGTAAATATGCATAGCGGGTTATTATGAGTCAGAAGTTATAATGAGATCGATGTACAGTTCCCTCGAATGATCTGTTAAATATTAGGGCTCGCTTACGCCATTGCAGAATCGAATATCGCGTGATGATACAACTTTCAGTTTTACGTTTTTAATACAAGTGAAAAGCGTATGGTGCGTTCTATGAGTACATTATTATGATTGAAAGTATTTTTGTGGCCATTTGTACAGATAATGATGTTTTTATACGAGATCTGATATCATAAAGTATTAAATTATAAGATTTTAAACGTTGTATAACGGTAGGCTTCAGTTCTGTAAAGACATGATTGGTACAGCTAATGACAAAAACAATAAGCATGAACATTCTGTGTGATTGATGTAAACAGTGGCCTGACTGGTGTGAAAACAAATACGTTTATTATGAGAATTATGAGGAATTGTGAACAGCCGTTAAATTAGAGAAATGATAATTAAAGTAATGTGAATAGTCCTAACTACTGTATAACTACAAGTAGAAAGGTTCTTAATGAAAAATCTCTCAACTTTCAGTACCTATTTCCCGCTGCATCTATTTAAAAATGACAACCCACACAAATTCGATATCCCGTTTTCTTTAATTGTATCTAATAAGAAAATTTTTTACCCGAACCTACTTATTTGGATGTTATATATATATATATATATATATATATATATATATAATAATAACAAGAAGATTAGTTGCAGCTAATAGTCGTTAAAAGAAAGTTAAACTTACCTACACCTCTCAAAACAGTTACTGTGCGAAAAATATAGCAAGATTGGGGTAGAGTTGTCAGATGCTTTTATTACGAAGGGAATTGAAATCAATATATTTAATTTAAATACTCTTAACACGTGTACATATATATGTAATAATAACAATAAATCAATATTAGTAATAATATTTGAGTTGATGTTTAGAGGAGGATAACAGAATTGCTGCTTCAGTTTCAAAGCCGCGTTAGGCAACTTGGTTCTTTTTAACACATGCAATTTTATAACGAAATTTGCATTATAGTAAAATTATTAATTCACATACCAGAAGATGACATGTGAAAGTGAATGTGATGGAATATATCGATGTAAATAACAGAAAACTACATACTTAAAAGTAAATAAACATATATGCGTGTGATATGAATATATACTGTATTTGAAGGTCATCTCGTTTGAAAATAAGCCAGTTCCCTTAAAAAGAGAGAATTAATTTATTAAATTAAAATGATAAATATTAATTTTATTTTTCATAATACAGATCTTAAACAAAGAACTTGTTTTTCGATTTAAAATATGATCACTGATTTTCATTTATGTATTGTTCGCAATTTGTTAACATTTGAAAATTGGATGTGCTGATGCACACTCGTTAGGCCTATTAAAACCTTTCAGATATTCGTTTTCATTTCTACTGTCTTCTAACTTGCCTGAACAGAAAGTACTCGAATGTATGTATGTTTTTTCATGTTTGTTCTTGTTTGCCTCATGAAAGAACTTTTTTGAAGGAAGGTCAGGATCAACCCTTTCTTAAATTTTTTTGAAGGAAGGTGAAGACGAATCATTTTTAAAATTTAATTTTTTAAATTTATTTTTTAAATTTATTTTTAAATTTATTTTTTTTATTTTTTTTTTCCCCTTTTTTTTTTTTTTTTTGAAGGACCATGAAGGACACCTCATAAAGGAGGGACCGCCATGAAGGACGGTGGAGGACCTCCATGAAGGACGGTGAGGGGGGTAATTTTCAAATTGATCCATTCTCTGTCCGACTTCTTGCGGGTATACTACTGATGCTCTATGGATGGCGGTGACATCCAAAGTATATAAGGTAATATTTTATTGCAGTTCAGATCTTCCAAAGATATAAAACAGCAGCATTTTTCTCTTAGAAAATGCATCAAAATGACCAAAGAGATATCAAAAATTTAATAAATTTAACTCAAAGGTTAATAGAAACTATTCAGATTGAAGCGCATTATTATTCTCTACATTTTGGTAGCAAAATTTTTTTAAATACGATGATTAGTAAAAAAACTGACCAAAAATACTCCAAAATCACCATTTTTTGTGTGAATAGGGGGCGGGGACCCTAAATATTACCCGATTGTCTTTTTTTTTTGTTTATTCATGGTTTTTGGTCAATTTGTCACAATATAAGAGGTAAGCACTATAACTTTTCAAAAAAAAAAGTCCAAAAGTGACACCCTAATGTAGCATATCCATATATGATAGTCTTATTATGTACATTATACAATAAATATACATATGAATGGACGGGGCCGTGTTTAAAAGATGCGATTTTAGATGAGGTTCTTTTCTTTTCATTTACATACCTCATTGTAGGAGAGAGACTGATAAATTATTTATTATACAGGGTGTCCCAGAATTAACTATTTCAATGAAATCGGACAAATTTTTTAAAAACACACTTTTATTTATGTTTATCATGTTTAGTGTGTTAAAAATGTATAAATTTCTAAATTTTTTTCATAATTTTATTTTCATAATTTTTTCAGTTTTATTTTCATTCTCTTTCAGAACCCTATTAATAATGAATACACAAGAACGCATCTTTGTTGTAACATCTTGTATCAAAGCCTTTTTCATCAGTGTCGAACGCAAAATTCTATGAACTGTTGTCTTGGATATGTTGTCTTCGACCGGCCTCCCTAACCGAAGTTGTTGGTTCATCCTCAAACAATTGTCGTACCTGTTCGGTACTGTTACGTGCTGTCCTTGGGCGTCCTCTTCCCACCTCGTCGTGTACGGATCCAGTTCTTTTAAATTTGTTCACAAGTTCACGAATCGCTTTGTCTGTAGGACCGGTTCTGTGGAATCTTCTTGTAAATTTTTCTGATTTCATTACATTGCATTCCTTTGATACGGGATGTTACAACAAAGATGCGTTCCTGTGTATTCATTATTAATAGGGTTCTGAAAGAGAATGAAAATAAAACTGAAAAACTATGAAAAAATTATGAAAATAAAATTATGAAAAAAATTTAGAAATTTCTACATTTTTAACACATTAAACATGATAAACATAAATAAAAGTGTGTTTTTAAAAAATTTGTCCGATTTCATTGAAATAGATAGTTAATTCTGGGACACCCTGTACAGTATAATGATAAATGTAAGTTATTAAAATATTGATTTGTTTTCTGTTTGTTACAGTCACTCATCGCCGTGGTGCAGTGGTGCACTCCAAACGGCCGACACAAGTTCTGCCAATACCTGCCTCATTGGAAAACCTACAAAAGATCTAACCTCGCGATTAACTTCAAAGCGTGAAGTGTTAAAGCAAGTTCTTATTTCATCACATCGAGGAAAAACGAACTGTCACTGCATGTTTGAAAGTCTCTCTCTCTGCTGTTCTTAATATTTGGGATAAAGCAAGGATTCCAACTCTAAAATCGGACAATGCTGAGAGGAAACTGAGAAAACTATTCGAACAATATTGCGCTCTAAAGAAAAATAGGAAGTCATCCTCAGAAAGCATACAAATGAATGTGGCAATATTCAATGCTGATCTTGAAGACATTTTTGATTTCGCCATGAGCAGATGCCTTAAAGATAATGACTAACGAAGAGGACAAAGAATTCCTTATCAAGTAGAGAGAAGATCGTTCCTGCGCCAGTTTTGGAGGTATTGATCGAGCCTTGGCTAAAAAGGAGGATCGGAAGAGGCAACGAGAAGAATCTGAGTATAATAGAAAGAAGCGAAAAACAAAAGAAATATCAACTTATGGCATCTGACAAAGTGATAACTGATGTGGATTCTTCCTCCTCGTCCACGGATTCTGATGCATCATGTCGTCCATCTACATTAAAGCTCGTGAAACTATCGCAACTGCTGAAAAATCAAGCTTTTCTCCTGACACACTGCTTCTGCTTCACTGGGATGGGAAAATGCTTCCCGATATAACAGGGGGACATGAAAATGTGGACCGCATCGCAATCGTTGTTTCAGGAGAAGATAAACTACTTGGTATTCCACTCATCCCTCACGGAACGGGACAAGCACAAGTTGATGTCTGCCTCAGGATGTTAGATGAGTGGGGCTTGAGAAACCAGTTGCAGGGGCTTGTATTTGATACAGCATCAAATACTGGGTTGATGTCTGGGGCTTGTACCCTGATAGAGAGAGCTGTAGGTCGCTCTCTGACGTAGATAGCATGTCGTCATCATGTGTATGAAATTGTTTTGGCTAATGTATTTTCTAGTATTCTTGAACCTTCGAAAGGAACCCAAGTCTCATTGTTTAAGCGATTCACGGCACAATGGCCAGTTATCAATAAAGAAAACTTTTTATCAGCAGGAATGGAACTTCTCGAAGGAAACTTGTGGGAACTTTGTCAAGAGATGATACAGTACCTCTCCGACGCTCTTCAGAACAGCAGCTTCTCAAGAGATGACTTCAGTGAATTCCTCCATCTTTCTCTAATTTTCCTGAGAGGAAGTTTACCTAAGAAGTACATCAGAGCTCCAAGAGCTCTTCATCAGGCTCGCTGGATGGCAAAAGCTACCTATGCTTTGAAGATCTCTCTTCCAGGAGCAAATGAAACTTACTGCTCATGAACAGAGGGTCAAAGATTTTCGTCTCTTTGTGGCACTTGTTTATAGTAAATATTGACATGAAGCACCCTTGGCAGTGAAGGCCACTAGAAACGACCTAGCTTTTCTAACAGTTATGAAGACTTATCCAAACAGGGTTTTGGCTGAAATTGCACTCAAGGCATTTAAGAGACATCTCTGGTACTTCTCGGAAGAGCTGATTGGCCTGTCACTTTTTGACGATGGGTTGGACAGCAAAGTAAAAGAAAATATGATTAAAAAATTCATATCCTGCAAAAGCGAAAGGTCTGAAGCGCCTCGATTCAAAGCTGTTCAAAACAGCAAACCCATTGGAAACTTACGTCAGCGAGAAGACGGCTTAACTCTTCGATATACTGGATAAAAATGGAAAGAAGATTGATCAAGAGTTTCTTTCGAAACCACCAAGTGATTGGCCAAGTAACAACTACAAGTTGTTGAAAGAAAGAGCATTGAAGATGAAGGTTGTCAATGACTGCAGAGAGCGCGATTGCTCTTATTCAACGGTACAATACAACGCTTACCAAAGATGAGCAGCAAAAACAATTCCTTCTTCGCATTGTTGAGACCCATCGACGAACGTTTCCTACCCCTTCTGAAGCGTCTTTACAGAATTAAAAGCTATTTCCGTGTTCTTTGTCAAATTTCGTTATTTTTTCATTCAAGAAAATTATTCATTTTGTAGCGACCTCTAAATATAGTCGGAATGAGCTCATTTTTTGTAGCAATTATCCTTTTATGATTTCAAACAAGGGCAGCCTTGAGGAAGTACAAAAATAAAACTTTTATTTCTTGGACCATTCGTTACGCGTTAAAAATATTTTCATTACATGCAAAAATTAGAATGACAGGTTTTAAAATTTATTTACTTCACACCTCAACATCAACCTGCAAAAAAAGGCCTACATCCGAAATGAAAAACCGTTAGAATTTATTCTTCAATCTTCAATTTGAATTTGCTTAATCTTTCAGAAAATACACAAACAAGAATGGTGGACGAAAAATTACTGCATTTTACTTTGCAACACTTCACAGTTCACCTCCACCTTCGTTCAACCTACCAGTGGGTATATGAATTTTAACGCGACTTTCTAATTTTTAGGTAAATCTGCGAATACAAAATTTTTTGCGCGCCGTTTGCATAATATCGTAAATATGATCAGACAAACAACAAAATAGGCTGTTGGCCCACGTTTAGGTTTAAGATATTCTTCGTCGTTAAACATTACTCGCAACACAACACACATTATTATTGACCGACTCACTTGGAGCCTTACCACAATTTTTTTAATTCAAAATTATTTTATTCATAAAATAAATATTATAATTTCCCCCGTTACAATAATGCAATGAGTAACTGTTAACTGAACTATTTTGTTTAATTTGTCCCTTAACCTTTAGGCTTTACTGGGCTTTCGTATATTGGAAGAAACTAAGTTGTATTGGTCACTGAAAATTACATTAGCTGAAAGTTTATTCCACTCCAATACATTTCTACTGAAAAATAATTAAAAAAAACCTTAACATCGGTACTGGTTCCTTTAACCTGTTACGACCTACTTGGTGTGTGTTGTCAAGTTGTCAACATTTTTTTCAACATGTAACTGTTACTGATCAATGCGAATTATTGCTCTAATTTTCATTCTAATATATTGTCCATGTCATAAAATGGTTTTGTTTACTTTTAGAATCTGGCAACGCTTAAAAAAAAAAAAAAAACGAGCGTTAACGGGTAAATTTAGCTTGTTGCTTCTGGTTATATCTCTGCGTTGTCTATTTCGAAGACATTCACTGTATAATAATCTTCTTTGCATTTTAAGAACACTAAAATCATTATTTCATTTTTAATGAGAATGATTTTTGAAGGATTCCTTGGTGCCGTTTATTTTTAATTCAGATATTAATTTTGTCGCTTGCCTTGAACTACTTCTATAACCTAAGTCCTTCACAAAGTTAGGTTTTATGGGTTTACTTATAAAATCGCACGTTTCTCGAAATTGAACCTCATAATTGGTTGGTTTTTGCGTGGAGCCAAGTCAGTTTGACGATTTCAAGCCCTTATTATGACAAGTATTTTTTCTTTATTGTCCACGATGTTACAAGCTTCGTTGCTTCTTCCGAAGTGGATAACGATACAATTACCCATATTAAATTTCATTTGTCACTTGTCTGACCATTTCACCAGTCCCATTGAAGTTCCACTGTCAGGAACTCGCGATTATCAGTATAACTCACGATGATGATGATCTCCCAATCGTTGACGATCATAATAAATAAGACGGGTCCTATGACAGCCCTAAGGAACTTCCTTCGACATAGTAGCCCACTCTTACCTTTTTCCCACTTACAAAAAAATAAAACCCAAAACAGACAAAAATTCGTAACAAGATATGGGTTGGAAATATTACTTGTATAACAAACTATGGTTTTATGACCCCCAAACAATCACTAACTTTAAAAGTAGATAATACAAGGTCACATAACTACTGTACACCAATTAAAAACTAGGATGAGGAATCGGCTTCGAAGAAAAAAAAAAACTGGCTGATGGGGCCGTTTCACCTCCTTCGCAACATCCAAGGTCATATGACAGAGGGGACCTACAGCTTCACGTGGGATCCAAACCATATGTCGCTACATAATCTGGACCCAGAGGCCCTCCACCCAACTACTATCAGACCCAATGTCGCTTCACTTCGCTGATCTACGGGAAGCGGTGTTACGCCATTAGCCACGACGTAGACCACATTGTGGTGTGAACAAATCAAATACTAACAAGAACTATATTGGGATGACATTAGTGTTCCTTCCTCTATTTGTAACCTTGACCTTTAGTGCAAGAATCTGAGTCTTGCAGGGTTGGTACCCAAAAACCCAGCACAATATTCTCTGTCTTTTTTGTACTTCCAGCACCTACTGCTGAAATCAGATATGGCTTTTTTCCATTATGAATACTGTGCGCAATAATAGGATCATTACCTACTGAACTCCAGCCATCTTGTATAAGGGTAATGGGGTACAATCATCAAGATTAAGGTCATTCTTCATTTCATGGATTACTTCATCATTAACTTTTATTAACAGATCAGATGCCAACCTTTTCCTGTTTGGTGGTTCATATCCTGATCTTAGACCTTTGATTAATTTTATAAATTCTTTATTTTCTAAAACGTTGAAGGGTATGTTAGCTGAAAAAAAGAACCTTGCAACTCATAAATCTAATTCTTCCTTTTGGTCCACAGTCGTTCTTACCACAAATGGTGTAATTGATCTTTGCCTTTTATGCTTTATTGGTGTTGAATGACAGAATGTGGATGATGAAGAACCCGCACTGGTGTCATTCATTTCAGGCACATTTTCACTTATAATCTTTGGATCATCTTTGCCAGAAGCCAAAGTTGGAGGAAGTGAATCAGTTTCAACTGATGCTCCAAATTCCAGTCTCGGCATACCTCTTGCCTCATTTTCAAAACATTCCACTTTTCTTTTACTGCATTTCTCTAGAATCTAGATGATGTTTCACTCTCAATTTTTCGAGTGATACCTTCTTTGCAATAATTGTATAGTACTCTACTAGGCTGATCACTTAATAAAGTCACCCCGTCCCATTCACTAGCTTTAGATCTTCCACATTTATAACTCTGAGTTTGGCATCTTAAAAATTTAAATTTGAGTTAGGTCTAAATAAAGCTGAAATCTGCTGTTAAGAAATAAAGTTAAGATCTAAAATTAAAATGGAGAAAATTCTAATGTCATTATTATCTCTCATATCTGAACTTTCTGTGAAATAAAGATGTCTTTTTAATATATATTGTAGATTAGATAAATAAATTAATAAAATAATAGATATATTAGGCACTACATAATTATCGAACCTTTCTAAAAAAAATTCAACCCATCAAAAAACCAAAAACCCAGCAAAAAACCAGTAAAAACCCAGTTGGGTTGGAGTTTGTGAAAAACCCGGACTTTTGCCAACCCTGCTGTCTTGTGATGATTGTGTGTGAGAAGTTTCATGAAGTTATGCGATCTTTAATGCAGGGATCTGAGTACTATTCAAAACATATCGTATTGTAATGATCAATACATGTGTGAAATTTCATCAGTTTATGTTGAACATTTCAAAAGTTGTAGTCCGGACCAGGCTTGGGGTCAAGTACTTACTTGTACTTGATATTTGGTACTTAAGTACCAATTTTTAGGTACTTGTACTTGAACTTGACATTTCACAATTAGTCAAACTTGTACTTGAAGAAATGAATTTTAAAAAAAATTTCAAGTATTTCTAAAATACTTTAGAGGCAATGTAAAACTTTTTCCCGCCCTACTATAAATATTCAGCTGATGTATAGTATAGGTGTATACATCACTATAGGTAATATAGTGTATACGTTCTTTACTGATAAAGACAAGTTTACTGTTGACGTAACCATGATCCATATAATGTACGCAATAGATGAGCCTCGTGAAATGTTTTAACGTTTTTGTGTATTGCAATAAAATGATCAATAAAATATGGAAATAATTTTTTTAGTCATTTCTTCCGCGAGAGTACTTCTATTTATCATTAAGTGCATTAAATTTCCTATATCAAGTACTCATACTCGCAAATTCTAAAAGTAGTTGTACTTCATTTGTACTTGAGAAAAAGTACTTCACCCCAAGCCTGGTCCGGACACGAAAGTGCGACGAACAGACAGACAGACAGACAGACTGACAGACTGACGGACGATGCGCAATCCAGTATAGCCTTCCAAATTGATTTTTAAATTTATCACTAGCACCATGCCAATGTGACATTCAGCATTATATTCAAAGTTAATTGTGGAAATCATATCCAACGACCAAGTAAACTATTCAGTGAACCCATGATAACTTTTACTTAAAAAAAATTCCTCTCATACGAAGTCCATATTTGGAATAATGTGGAAATAAATTTAAAAACAAACGCCTCCGAGAGAAATTTCAATTTGGGAAAATCTTGGATGGATAATAGCTTCTCTCCCTTTCCCCCGTAACATACTCTTTCCTTTTTCCAAAAACCTATTAAAAAAATTACTTACTCGCTTAAATTACTATCTTTGAATGAATTTAAGCTCGTGCAAAACGGCATTAACCGCTGTATGCCACTAACTTCTAATCTCAATAATGAACACGAATTACCGTATATAAATGTCACGACCCTATTTACATCAATTGTGTATTATGCGGGTAATTAATAACTAATTATCGACATAAAAGGTAACTCTCACTGCCTTACATTTGGCAGTTCAGAAAACGTAGCACTTAAAATTCTGTCCTTTATACCAAAAACTGAAATTTTATTCTCTCCGTACGTCTTTTGAATAAAGAATGTTTTTTTTAAAGTCGTTTGAGTATTGCGCAATATTTTAACCATTTTATCTTGCTTGACACGTTTCTCAACTTTTAAAAGATTGTAAAACACTGAAAATGGTTTTAAGGTTTTTTTTACCCAAATCATTCGCCGCAGACCCTAAACTGCCATGAAAATTAATTTAAGGAAAAAACTCCATATTCGTTTCGTGACGTTCTTTCACTATTCTTTTGTACAGTTAAGCCACGCATTCACTAATCACAATTCTAGCCACATGATAATTTCAGAAAAAAGTTCGCCTAGAAAAAAAATTCTGAACCGCATAAAAAATTTGTAATATTCTGCGTTTTTGCATATATTTTCTTTTTGGCGACTAATAAAATTTCTAAAACAAAAACCGAATCCTCACTCAGTAATTTTTTACGCTTTTTAGAAATTTTGTTTTTAGCAAATTTAAGAAACTCTACCCGAAAGTCTTCTTACACCCGTTTAATCTCGGAATATTAAATGATGTTTGGTTCCAACAGGATGGAGCACCTCCCCACTATTCCTTGAGGGTTCGTGAATATTTAAATGAGGCGTTTCTGATCGATGGATTAAAATGCAACATTAAAATGGCCTCTGAGAAGCCCAGATCTCTCGAGTTGTGACAATGCATTATGGGGATTTATAAAGGAAAAGGTTTCTCAAAAACGTTGATTCCACTGACGGACTAAAGGAAGCCGTAAAGGATGCTTTTAAACTAGTAACACCTAAAATGCTGAGGAGCATAGCACACCGAACCTGGCGTAAAATCATTCTGTGCAGTGAGAACGATGGTTTGCATACAGATCCATTGGATACATGATAAACTCGCGTATAACTATGTATAAACTACAATGTGGTATAATTATACGTAAAATAAAATGTCTCGCGGTGTTTTCTACTATATACTTCCATTACCAAAGTTACAGAACGCTGGAGTAACATTTACATAGGTGTAACAAGACATTCAGGACACCCTGTACGCGCAATAACTGACTACACTTACGTTATGTAAAACTAGAAAACTGTCAGGACGGATGAGCCAACTGAAATTTCAAGTGAACTCAGAATTCTGAGTTTTACTTGAACTTGACTTTGAACTTCAAAATTAACCTTCAATTCTGACTTTCACTAATGAAGGGGAAACTGAAGATGAAACGAGATGAGAAATTGGTTCCTCATACCTACCATTAGACTTCAAAAAACTCTACATAAACACTTTCATTAATTGTAAGCATTTGATATTTTAAAATTCATTTGTCCTTGATTACCCACTGCGCGCTCGCGCGCACAAAAGGTCGTCATCAATAATTTCCACTCAACACTCGCGTAAAAAAAAACATCTTAAAATTTATATACAAAACTCTTAACGAGCAAAGCTTTAAAAAAAAGAGTCCCAAAATCGAAGTTAAAAAGCTGAAACTCCAAAAATGTATTAAATTAGCATGGTAGCAAAGAATTGCATAATCTTTCAGAAAACACTTGACTCCGAATGACGAATGAAATATTTAATGCACTCGCTAAAATTTTACGACAACAACAACAACCTAACAGTTCGTCCGCACCTTCGGTCGGTTTACGACAAATGCATGTGCCATCCGTCATATTTATGTAATAAATAATCTATTCCGAGTAGTGATTGCCGCATTTCTAACGAGTGGGCGGGTGGCCAAATCCCCCGAACGAAAATAAAAATTTTAATAATTTATCATTAGTATGAAGAAATTGTCCCCCCCCCCCCAACCTTTTTTTTTTTATGCCAATTTATAAGAGAAACTGCGTTGCTCTTTTTCAGAAACCTTCAACTGATTTACACTCCCTAAAACCTACGTTCTGCCCTCCTTATTAGGATTCCTCAAACCGAATTCCAAGATCTTAATCACAGAATTCCAAAGAATATGTAAAGTACATCTATCATTCCATTTACACGACAAATGAAACGACTTCCGAAGTTTGTACAAACTGGCGTTGTTCTCATCATGAAGGGCTGTTTTTAGGCGTCTTTTTACCCTGAATATTCCAATTCTATTTTATTATCTTCGTCAAAAAAAAATATTTCAAATAAAAAATTACTAATCATAGTGCTTGGGGGGGGGGAGGGGGGCTTTTGGATTTACGCACTATTTTTTTGGCGAACTATTACGGCATTTGTAAGCTTTAAAACTGTATTATATCATTTAAAAAGTCGTCTATCACGATTTCGGATAAAACAAAGTTTTTAAACCTTAATAAATCTATTTATTAAAAATAATCTATATACTAAAATATAAATCAATAATGTAACAGTTTATGAAAATATTTTTAATTTAGCAGACGGACATAAAAAAGCCTTAAAATCCCAACCTAAGAAGCGAGTTGGGCCAATGATATAATAAAGCCTCAACACTTAAAATACTTAAAAAAACCGTACACACTAAATGGTGTCCACGCGAGTAAGGAGTAAAAACCATAATTTAAAATTACACTCTCAACGCGCAGCGTCGAGGAAAATACCACCTAAAATATGAAATTTCTCAAAAGCATAAAAAAAAAATTACTAATTGATAATATTTTTATATTTTATTTATTTACTCTTTTTTGGGAAATGGAATGGGGAATGGGGGGGGGGGTGAATGGGTAATAAAATTCTTAAAGCAAAACACAATTATTTGTGATTAGTAATTTTTTAAGCTTTTAAGAAATTTCGTCTCCAGGCAAACTTCTTTACCGAAGTTGTACTCGTACACTAAAGTAAAATACTGGGAACGTTATACTCGTATGATTAATACTAATAACTTTAATTATTGCTAGACTTTGAAATTGTGGAATATCAAAAGCAGCAGAAAAAAAAATTAAACTTTAGCTGGCCATTTTCAACAAGGGTGCTTCAAAAGTGGCAACACTAAATGACTCGTGCAGCTACACATGTACGATATCGTCATTTTTAAAAACCATTCGTTACGACTCGTAATAACGTAAGAATCGCGCGTGTCGTCACGCTGTGCTACGTAGTCTTTATAAAACTAGCACAACGAGACGTTACTCCTCTAACTTTTGTACTTTTAAAAATCGGCTTTTTTCTTAAAAAAAATGAGCCTGGAATGAAACACCTGGCGTATATTCAATGTGTCTTAAAAAATTAAGTTAAAGTAAAATGTCCTCAAAGTATGATGAAAAAAAAAAACTTAATTCCCAAGTATTTTGGCAAATGCCACTAACTTCATTAAGAGTTCAAAGATCGTTATGAACGAGAAGAAATACCTGGAATGAATCTAAACTAAATGAGACCAAAGAATACAAGAGCTTTATTGCGCGCATCTATTACCTTTTTCTTTCTTTGTCTTTTCAATGTTTTCTTCATTCTCATTTGAACTCCTGAAATAAGAATTACCAAAACGCGAGAACTTTGAACAATGCCATTAATCTCTCTCAAACTTATTCTCTGTAAACGTCTAAAACTTGTCCAAATATGTTGAATTTTCAGTCAGTAATCCTAAAAAATTTCGTTTTTCAACGTTTATTTTTATTGTCAAAGTTCAAAAACGTCTATATTTTTACTTTATCAAGATCTTTTTTTTTCCACTTATCAATTTACTCAGCTTCATGTTCAGTAAAAGGTGTTGATGTCGAAAGTGGTTTTGAATGCGAGGTTTCATTCGATAAAATTATCAATGGTACTCGATAAGTGAATGAGAAGACCGTTTATTCTTTGCTTTTAGCTTTTAACCAATTCTGATTTTTATCACAGAGAAACGGAGTGAATGAGACGGGAAGGAGCATTCAGATGCGTCTTCTCTCTCTCTTCCGAAGTTTGTACAAATTGGCGTTGTTCTCATCATGAAGGGCGGCTCTTGTGAGATCATCCGGAGAGGGAGAAGCGAAATTGAACGGTTTGTAAGGCACGTAAACGCTTCTCTGATAAATGGTTCTTCTTCTCCAAGTTTTCTTTGGAAATGTAAGTAAAATCTTTCCAAACAAAGAAGGGGATTCGCTTACCAAGTATTTTCTCTCTTCTTGAGTTAAATCTTCGATATATTCCATGGAAGAGTTTATCAAAGGATGGAACTGAGATGTACTGAGGCCGTTATTACTTTCTTTCAATACATCTTCACTCGAATCTTGTTTACTTTTGGTTAGGGCTACATTTAAATCAATAGTTAAATTCAAATCTTCGTCATCTAAAGAAGATTCGTCTACTTCCATATCATTTGATTCTTCTGAATGTGAAACAGGAACTTCACTTTCGGAAGAACGAGGAGAAGTTTCTTTAACCCAATTAGAACTGAAACCTGGAGGGGGAGGAAGAGAGCTTAAAGAGAGATCTTTGCTTGGTTCATTGTTGGACAGATATGGTACTTTAAAAGTTTTGGAGTTGTGATTTTCATTATTTTCATTATTATTATTGCCGTTTTTGGGCAGTACATTTACTTTTAAATTTGTAACAATTCCAACCCCACGATTACCAGTGGGTGAACTAGAAAATGTCGGAATAGCACCAAGCTGCTTTTCTTTCTGTTCAAAATGTGCCGATGCC
The DNA here is from genome assembly GCA_023014485.1 of Bathynomus jamesi. Taxonomy (NCBI): domain Eukaryota; kingdom Metazoa; phylum Arthropoda; class Malacostraca; order Isopoda; family Cirolanidae; genus Bathynomus; species Bathynomus jamesi. The sequence continues at coordinate 87,027 of JAJOZX010005050.1, read as the reverse complement.
AATGCGGAAAGACTTGATTGTCTGTCTAAAGGAGACTGCGATAAGCCTCGGCACGGTAAAGAACAGGAACTGCTTGATCTACTAACATTCACTGGGAAGGATTTCCCAACTTGACTCAGGTGAGCAGAGGCTAATGAGGCCAATTTCGAAGTCTTCAAACCTTGACTAATGACTGGGGATACCTTGGAAACACCGTTGTTTCCAGGAGATCCAAAACTCAATTGGTTTTCTTTGTCACTAGAGAACCCAGAAGTAGACTTCATATCGGTCTCGGAATTTAATTTATTGGGGACTTTTAATGGAGGAAGACTAATTTTAGTCTCTCTTCCGCCCTTTTCAACTGAATATAAACTAGGAATACTGAATTCCTTCTTTGGAAGGGATAAAGGTACATTTTTTATATGAGAATCGCGTAAAGTAGTACTCTGTAACTTCATTGTACTTTCTTCTTTTACAGAATTATCAAAACTCTCCGATACAGAAATTTCGCTATCCGTTTCTTTAATCTCTTCTTCGCTGGAACTTTGTACTTCAACACGACTGCTACCAACACCGGTTTTAGGGGGACAAAGATTTCCATCCCCTTCAGTAATGGAAGAGCAACTATCAGAATTAACAGAGAGAAGACCAAGTTCTGTGGGTAGAGTATCAGAATCATCTTTTGAGTCGTCAGTTTCAATCTGCGACGAAGACGAAGTGATTTCCTTTGGCATCATTTTATTGTCTCTGGCTCTGTTGTTTCGGACAACGTTTAAGTACCATTCTTTTACAATTTGTCTTGCTGGAATACGCTCGACTTTTCCTTTCTCGAAAGTAAATGCGGAGGAAAAGGAATAAGACAAAGGAAGCATTAAACTGAAAGGACAACGAATGAAACTATCATCTTACCTTCCATTTGGCAGGAAAATTAGGACAATCGGGTCAGAGAGACAATGCGAAGATTAAGCAATTCATATGTTGAAGCCATGTAGGAAAAGTGCATGAAAGAGAGTAAAAAAAGCCAACATATTAGATATTAAAAATATTAAATATCCTCTTTTAGTATTCAGGTATCAACTAATTATAAAAATATTACATTCAAATAGTTTGTTTAAAGTTGTATAAAGTTTACAGAATTACACCACATTTGATTACCAAGTCGGATGTAACAGCCTTCTATATAAATCTACAATCTATACGAGGCGTCGCGCAGCAAAATGACGAATGAACCAAAAACAAAGTTTTGAGAAAAATGACTTTAAAGTTTGTGAAAGACTCGTAACTTTATTAAAATAGATGTAATTCGATGTTTTTTTTTAAATTTTGTAAGTAATCTTATGAACACTGAATGAATGAATGATTAAATGATAAAACAAAAGCGATTAAAGTTATAGAAAACCATTTTCGCCCGTTGGTGCCACGCGACGCTTCATATTAAAAGGATCATTCCAAATTCAGAACAAGAAAGTGGGGGGGGAGGGGCCATAAGTCGGGTCGTGTGGTGATAATTTACACAAGGTGGTGTCCGTGATAATTCACATATGTAGTGAGGTACCTTTTTTGGCGAGGTGACACTTTCAGTACCTTGGAACATTAAAAAAGCTATGTAAAAAAAATCTAGAAACATTTCCACTGTGGAGAAAAATGTTAGCTTCGTTTTGATTGGGATACACTAGGTCAGGTCAGTTGAAGTTAATTTGGTTAATTTAGTTAGTAGTACCCTATCTGGAGGTCTAACAGAAAACATCCTTCAAACTCGCAAGTGCGTCCAGAACACTTATTGCACCCCTCTCAGTTCGATGAAATGAAGGTAAGGATAGGATAGGGTTTGTTCATTTTTTTTTTATGCATGGATTTAAAAAAGTTGGTACCTCGTTCATACTGAGATGCGTATTTATGTTTGTGCAGGTAAAGGAGGGAGGGAGGTGTGGGTCTCTCACTCTCACCAATGTGAGATTGTAATACTTTCAATGAATGTAAAAATTTATTTACTCTTGACCGAACACTAAAATATTCAGTTTACAAATGAGAGAAAAATGTTTAAATAGAAAAAAAATAGGTCACCTTCGATTTTCATAAAAATTTGAACAAAAGTTCTACATGAAGAAGACTTTCGTTAAACATCAAATTTAGAATGTTACGTTAAACATCAAATTTAGAATGTTACGTTTTAAAATTCCTATACTTTACTCATGACCACATAAAAAAAAATGACAGAAAAAAAAGTATTTTGCGTGGCATAACTTTTTAAAGGATGCAAAAGCTAAAATGGTAGATGAAATATTTAATACACACTGGGAAAAGTTTACGACGACGACGATGAGAACAAAAACCGAACGGATGATTTGCCTCGAACTGCGTATCGACAAAAACACAAAAATGATAAAGCCACGAGTATGAGAAAAAAGAAAAAAAGAAAGTAGTATACGAGAGGTGAAACATTTTTGAAGAAGTCAATTATCGACCCCTATCTATTTATCTATCTAGCTATCGTAAATTACAATTAAATAATACGTTCGTGATCGTGCGTCTGGCACTTTAAAAACGAAACAATTCCGACTGTTATAAAAGGTTGTACAAACTTAAGACTTCCATTAAATTACTTTATTATCCCAATGGAAAAAAGACTGTGAAGTCTACAGACTACTGAAGCTAAACCAAAACCACCTTGCATTTACTACGAGTGGCTAGATACGAAGCGTAAGCGAGATCTGTAATCAAATGCAACAGCCTAAAAAATTAAGGACGAAAGGAAGATCCTGCACCCAATAAAATGTATTCTGATGAAAAGAAATTAAATTAATCTAACCTGGTTGCGTCGCCATCGAGACGTATTCCTTCTTGCCTTTAGCGGATGGAGGAGGTTGTGAAAGTGAAGGCTGACTCTGGGCCGAAGGGACAACAGATCCCGATTTTCGGTTAAGAATTTCGTTCAGGGAAGCCTCAAAATCGTACGTATTTTCCAAGACTGCTTTCACAAGCTCTGCTTCGCTGAACTGGTCGCCAACCACGTTCCTCAACTCATCCAACACCGAATTTAACCTAACCTAGGTCACAAAAGAAGCGTTTCGGTAATTTTTAATCTACCCTAAAAGAGGCATACGACTAAGTTTTAACCCGAGTGACTTATTTTGCTCCCGACCAAAAAGAAATTGCTGTATATTTTTTAATCTAGTCTGCATTACAGATCGGATGGACAAGTATTTTTTTAACTAACGTGAATCACGAGAGTAATTTTAAATTAACACATGGATGAGTAATTCTTATTAAAAAACTAATTTTAATCCTACATCACAGAAACAGAATTAAAGCTCACCTACTTACAAGAAGAACTCTACCATAGTTTCCTTTGTATTTTGGAGTGTTTTGCCTTCAATACCGGGTGTACATAAAGTCAGGATCTATTTTTGTGAAGCACTTGGAAATTATATGGAATTCAATCATAAATTGATAAAGTGGTAACATTTATTAAATAATTAAGAGTAGGATTCGACGTGACGCCCATCAGTATCCCTGCACAGCTCAAATCGTTTCGCAGCATTTCTAAACACATTCTGGAGCATTTGCGGGGTTATGTTATCTGCAGCAGTTCGTATACGTAAGTTTTCAAGACTCGTAATCTTCGTCTGATAGACGTGCGATTTGATAAAGCCCCATGCAAAGAAATCTAAAGGGGTTAAATCTGGTGATCTCGCTGGCCAAGGTCTGTTGCTTCCGCGTCCGATCCAGCGATTTGGAAAACGTCCATTTAGATAATCCTGAACAATTTTGGCATAGTGACAAGGAGCACCATCATGTTGATAGACGACGGTACTAACAATCCTATCCCCGTCGTCTATCAACATGATGGTGCTCCTTGTCACTATGCCAAAATTGTTCAGGATTATCTGAATGGACGTTTTCCAAATCGCTGGAAGCAACAGACCTTGGCCAGCGAGATCACCAGATTCAACCCCTTTAGATTTCTTTGCATGGGGCTTTATCAAATCGCACGACTATCAGACGAAGATTACGAGTCTTGAAAACTTACGTATACGAACTGCTGCAGATAACATAACCCCGCAAATGCTCCAGAATGTGTTTAGAAATGCTGCGGAACGATTTGAGCTGTGCAGGGATACTGATGGGCGTCACGTCGAATCCTACTCTTAATTATTTAATAAATGTTACCTATCATTTATGATTGAATTCCATATAATTTCCAAGTGCTTCACAAAAATAGATCCTGACTTTATGTACACCCTGTATATGACTATGTACGTAATACTTTAGTATCTTTATACAATTTTCTACTATACACCAAAGTTTTTACGTTATCCCATACAGTACCCCATTTACATAATTTCTATATTGTACATTAAAAACAAGGGGGACTCGTAAAATAATTTTATGGCATGTACAGTAAGTTAATTTACTCATCCAATTTTCATGTTACACATCCTCTCTGTCTGTTCCTCATACAGCAGATTGCTAAAGTCAAGATACATTGTGCCATGTGACAGATGTGGCCCAGTGTATCCTGACTTTTGTAACTAACCAAACAATTTGGGAAAAAGTTTGCCTCGAAACAAAATCTTTAAGAAGCGTGAAAAATTACTAGTAGCCGAGCAGAGTTTTTTGCAGCCATGCTGTTTCTCCCTTCTCACCCCAATTCTTTGGGAAATGAGATATTGATAATGTATGCATATGTATTACTTTCACCAAAATGAATAAAAACAGAAAAATAGTACATTACTGATTAATCACTTTTTAAGCTTTTTAAAAATTGTTTCTAGGTTAACTTTTTTTTTTTTTTGCAGAATAAATAAATAGTTTCCTAAATTTATTTCTCCCGCTTTCCATCCAAGATGAAATAAATTTTAAATTAGTTTTCTTTTGGGATGACACTTTTTCATTACATATTAATTCGTGCAAGTACGTTGTGCTTCCAGTTTTCATTCTAAAATTTTACGCAAAAGAGGCGAGTACTGTAACTCATTGAGTCCTGATAATCTTCAATTACAAATACTCTAGTCTACAGCATTAAAATATGGCTAGGCCTACCTCATTCTCTGATGACAATCTTGGTCTTTCATCACTACTAGAATCCCTTCTTTTAGAAGTAGCGGAGCTCTGTTAAATAAACAAATTTAAACAAAACTATTTAACTTCCTCAACATTACTAAAAATCACCAGAAGCTTATATATGCTGGACTTTTAAAAGTCTTATTAAATCTCAAAAAGCCTGACTACGCCCCTATAGAGTACGGTACTGTACTGCACATCTGTAATAAAAATGTACTATTGAAGAAAAAAATTCAGGAAAATATTAAAAAAAAAAAATTACTTATTATTTTCAGGAAAAAATTAAGCAGCTAGTAATTTAAAGGCATTTAAATTTTTCGGCAAATTTACTTCCACTAATATTCATGTTGTTCTACATAAACCTCAATCTATAAGGGTGTAACATATATTCTGCTCGACTTTTTAGTTCATTCAGAATAAAAATTAAAGGATTTATAAGGACAAATTTGCTCGAATTTTTAGTTTTTCACAACAAAAATTAAATGACAATGACAAATTAATCATCAATATAATTCCCTTCTTTTTCTATAACCTCCTCCCACCTGTATAAAAGTTTTTTATGCCACGTTCGACCACGTTCAAAGAAACCCCTTTGGTTTTGAGTTATATAAAGCGATCACTTCGTTTTCGATAGCTTTTCTGGATTGCAACTTTTGTCCATCTAGGTGGTGTTGCAGACTTCTGAATAAATGGTAGTCTGAAGGTGCGATGTCCGGAGAATAAGGTGGATGAGGCAATTTTTCTAACCAAATGCCTCCAATTGGGCAGTGGTGATTCGAGCAGTGTGAGGGCGCGCGTTATCCTGGTAGAATAGAATACCTCTGCGATTAATTAATGCAGGACGTTTTTCTTGTAATGCCATCTTCAATCGTTGGAGTTGTTGGCAGTAGACTTCAGCTGTGATTGTTTGGTTATCTGACAGAAGCTCAAAATGAATAATTCCTTGCATATCCCACCAAATGCATAGCAAAATTTTCTTTGGATGGGGTCCATTCCGTGGCTGAGGTTCAGGTTTTGTTTCATGGCTAAGCCACTGATGTCGACGCTTAATATTGTCATAGAGGAACCATTTTTCATCCGCAGTGACAATCCATTCAAAAACGGTGCCTGCAGTTGCTGAGAATGCAGTGATGAGCAAATATCGATTCGATGTTGAAGATTCGCTTTTGACAAATCATGTGGAACCCATTTTCCAACCTTTACTACTTTTCCTAACAGCTTCAAATGATGAATGGTCATATGGCTAACGCCGAGTTGCAGGCCAAGTTCTCTCACATTTACCATTGGGTTTTTCTCCAATGTTGATTTCAACAACTCTTCATCTAACTCATTTGGTCGTCCTGTTCGTTGATAATCTTTCAGACTGAAGTCTCCATTTCTGAACTCAAACCATCTCCTACACATCCATTCGCTCACATCATTATTTCCATAAACTCTCTGAATGTTTCTTGCGGATTCACTAGCGTTAGATCCTTTATGGAACTCATACAGCATCACATGTCGAATATGCTCTTTCGTGGGCTCCATGTTTTTTCAATTACTGTAATATCGTAGGGGTGGCGTTGTAACTATGAAAAACACCAGAGAAAATATTCATTAGCCTAAGTCATTCTGTATCATTCTGTATTGTGATGAAACCTGTGCGAACCTGTCGCCGCGTGTATTTCTCAACATTTCAAACTATTTCACATTATCTTGAGGTTATTCTATTATTTATCTATCGTCCGTTTTCTAATCGAGCAGAATTTATGTTCCAACCTGATAAAATGAAAAGTTATCAAACTGATAAATTTTTCATTTTCCCACATTCTATTTTTGCAGTTCTTGAAACAAAGAAGAAATGTTTTAGAAATTCTGCTCATGGGATTCCATTTGTGTTGAGTGTTCACTCAGGTTTAGCAGACTTTGATGGAATCCTCAAAACAATTAACCACTTCCCCATGAAAATCTCATTTAAATAAAATTACATTTTTGTAATAAAAATAAGCTATACAGTAGGCCTGGTCGAAGATGGGAAATTTTTTTATTTCTTAAAAAGTACACTATGTGAGAAGTTTCATTTTATCTTAAAATATTAAAATATCAAGAATGTGCTATCCCTAGCACATACTCCCCCCCTTTTTTACCCTCATATTTGCATATATTTAAATGGGAAAAAATTTTATTTCTTAAAAAGTACACTATGTGAGGTTTTTTATCACTAACAAAATATTAGAAAATCAAGCATGTGCTATCCTACTACCCCTATCACATGCCCCTCCTCCCTTTTTTACCTTCATATTTGCATATGTTTCATGTTATATGTTACATGATAAGTTGTTTGTTTAATGCTTGATATTTTTATGTTTTAGATAAATAGAAATAATTTTTCAGATAAATAGAAATAATTCGCATTTGCTTTAATTATAATTTGAATTATCATAAATTATAAATTACATATAATTTGATTTTACTTCTGAATATAAACTATGACTACTAGAAGCAAGTCCTCAAATGCAGCCTTTGGATATCCTACGGAATTCCCAGCAGCCATGACTCCTTCAAAAGCACATGTTGTGAGTACCTTTTTGTGCACCATCGTGAAGCAGCTAAATAAAAAGGATCAGCAACTGCTAATGATTGTTACAGGATTGTTGTAAAATATATTGAAGACATTTGGATGAAATTTTCTTTTCCTACGATTAACACCAAAGGTATCTATCTTAAAGTCACTCGACTAATAGAAGAAGCCTCAAAATTGAACAAGGTGCCATTACATCGAAGAAATGAAAGTTTTGCCTTACAAGTAGCTCAGTATGATGAAATGTTTAATATATTTTCTTGTGAATGCTATGATAAGGGAATTGACAGGAAATCTTGCAGGTGTAAGGATAAAATACCAATGGCAAAATGGGAGTCTTTTGTGGGTCAAAAACAAAGAAAAAATCAGTTAGGACCAATTGATCACATAGCTAGTTCAACAGAGATATTTTTAGCAATAGCCCAAGAAGCACAAAACCATCAACTAAAAGCACAAGAAGAAATGACTGAAGCCACCAATGTTTTACCATTGGAATTCATAGAAAATACTGACGATGACATGGATTCAGAGTCAGGATGTAGATTATGAGGCCGATTTAGAATTGACAGAATATTCAGAACAGGCACTCCTATAAAAACCTAGCATTAACAGCAGATCATTATCATGGAAGTTGTAGAGCTGCAGCTGTAATAGTCAATGCAGCTTTAAAAGATATGGGGATCCTTAACCACACTAACATGCTTGACAGAAAGAAATTAGAAAGAGAAAGAAATTGCATGGGTGAAACAAATACTTTTAGGTCTAAATCTGAAAATCTGAAGATGGAGTGCCTTGGATTTGATGGAAGGAAAGGTAACACTAACTAAAAGTGGAAAGATAAAAAAAAAACTTATTGCGAAAGAACCTGGAAGTACCAGATAATGGAACTGCTCGCTGCATAGCAGAAGAGTTGATAACTATTATTACAGACTCAAACAGCACAGATACTATCAAATCTTTACTGTGTGATGGTACTCCTGTAAATACAGGAAAAATTGGTGGAGCCATAAAACTTGTTGAAATTCATCTTAACAGACCAGTGCAGTGGTTGGCATGCCTCTTGCATTTGAATGAGCTGCCTTTTATGCATGTCTACAAAGCCATTGATGGTAAAACAACAGGTCCAAATACTTTTGTGGGTTCAATTGGGAATAAACTGTAAACAGATTTAACAAAATTGTAGTAGTCAAATATTCTCGTGTAAAGGGAAACAAAGAAATTCCAGCAAATGTTGTGAAGGAGCTAAGCAGTGATCAAAGATATCTTTATGATATGTGTCTGGCAGTGCAAACTGGACACACTTCTCAAGATTTGTTCACTCAATCCCCAGGTACCCTTCACCATGCTCACTGGCTAACTCTAGCCAACAGGGTCCTTCAATTATATATCTCAATGCCAAACCCTGATAAAAACCTTCAGAATATAGTCAAAATTATTATGGAGTTCTATGCTCCAGGGTGGTTTTGGGTAAAATCTCATCCTAATGCAACTGATGGTGCATATAACTTTTAACATTTAATGTGCTTGCTTCAAAATTTAGATGAACAACATAGATCAATCATAGAACCAGAATAATGCCTACTTTGCCCACCCAGAAAGTATACTCATATCAATGGTAACTGACAAGAGACTAGAAATTAGGGAGCAAGCTATTCAGAAAATCATCCTTTCAAAAAAAGGATTTTCAGGTACCAGAAATTTTGAGTTGCCTCGAACCCTCAATTTCCAATCTACTGACTACACTAAGATGATCGATTGGCAAAGAGAGATCATTACTCCTCCACCGCTGCTAAACAATTCTAGCGACGATGAGCTACTACAAGCTCGATGTAAGCCAGTGGAGATAGCTTCTTTTCCATGCCACAGTCAGTGTTGAAAGGGCAGTGAACCTAGTAACAAAGGCATGTCAGCAAAGAATAGGATATGACAACCGTCAAAAGTTTATCTTAAACTCATTAGAATCAAGGCAAAAACTGCCCAAGTTTGAATGGAAGGCCCAATGGAATGAATAAGAAACATATGAAATAAAATTTCCTAATGATATTGAAAATTTCTTCCCTTTTGACGTGATAAGGAACAATGAAAAAGTGATTTGAATTTTAGTACATTTATCATGCCTCTAAATATATTATTGTAATTAATTAATTTTCCTAATACTGTACATTGTTGATAAAATATTTTATGTTGATAAAATATTTTATGTTGATAAAATATTTTATGTTGATAAAATATTTTATGTTGATAAAATATTTTATGTTGATAAAATATTTTATGTTGATAAAATATTTTATGTTGATAAAATATTTTATGTTGATAAAATATTTTATGTTGATAAAATATTTTATGTTGATAAAATATTTTATGTTGATAAAATATTTTATGTTGATAAAATATTTTATGTTGATAAAATATTTTATGTTGATAAAATATTTTATGTTGATAAAATATTTTATGTTGATAAAATATTTTATGTTGATAAAATATTTTATGTTGATAAAATATTTTATGTTGATAAAACATTTTATGTTGATAAAACATTTTATGTTGATAAAACATTTTATGTTGATAAAACATTTTATGTTGATAAAACATTTTATGTTGATAAAACATTTTATGTTGATAAAACATTTTATGTTGATAAAACATTTTATGTTGATAAAACATTTTATGTTGATAAAACATTTTATGTTGATAAAACATTTTATGTTGATAAAACATTTTATGTTGATAAAACATTTTATGTTGATAAAACATTTTATGTTGATAAAACATTTTATGTTGATAAAATATTTTATGTTGATAAAATATTTTATGTTGATAAAATATTTATGTTGATAAAATATTTTATGTTGATAAAATATTTTATGTTGATAAAATATTTTATGTTGATAAAATATTTTATGTTGATAAAATATTTTATGTTGATAAAATATTTTATGTTGATAAAATATTTTATGTTGATAAAATATTTTATGTTGATAAAATATTTTATGTTGATAAAATATTTTATGTTGATAAAATATTTTATGTTGATAAAATATTTTATGTTGATAAAATATTTTATGTTGATAAAATATTTTATGTGATAAAATATTTTATGTTGATAAAATATTTTATGTTGATAAAATATTTTATGTTGATAAAATATTTTATGTTGATAAAATATTTTATGTTGATAAAATATTTTATGTTGATAAAATATTTTATGTTGATAAAATATTTTATGTTGATAAAATATTTTATGTTGATAAAATATTTTATGTTGATAAAATATTTTATGTTGATAAAATATTTTATGTTGATAAAATATTTTATGTTGATAAAATATTTTATGTTGATAAAATATTTTGTTGATAAAATATTTTATGTTGATAAAATATTTTATGTTGATAAAATATTTTATGTTGATAAAATATTTTATGTTGATAAAATATTTTATGTTGATAAAATATTTTATGTTGATAAAATATTTTATGTTGATAAAATATTTTATGTTGATAAAATATTTTATGTTGATAAAATATTTTATGTTGATAAAATATTTTATGTTGATAAAATATTTTATGTTGATAAAATATTTTATGTTGATAAAATATTTTATGTTGATAAAATATTTTATGTTGATAAAATATTTTATGTTGATAAAATATTTATGTTGATAAAATATTTTATGTTGATAAAATATTTTATGTTGATAAAATATTTTATGTTGATAAAATATTTTATGTTGATAAAATATTTTATGTTGATAAAATATTTTATGTTGATAAAATATTTTATGTTGATAAAATATTTTATGTTGATAAAATATTTTATGTTGATAAAATATTTTATGTTGATAAAATATTTTATGTTGATAAAATATTTTATGTTGATAAAATATTTTTATGTTGATAAAATATTTTGTTGATAAAATATTTTATGTTGATAAAATATTTTATGTTGATAAAATATTTTATGTTGATAAAATATTTTATGTTGATAAAATATTTTATGTTGATAAAATATTTTATGTTGATAAAATATTTTATGTTGATAAAATATTTTATGTTGATAAAATATTTTATGTTGATAAAATATTTTATGTTGATAAAATATTTTATGTTGATAAAATATTTTATGTTGATAAAATATTTTATGTTGATAAATATTTTATGTTGATAAAATATTTTATGTTGATAAAATATTTTATGTTGATAAAATATTTTATGTTGAAAATATTTTATGTTGATAAAATATTTTATGTTGATAAAATATTTTATGTTGATAAAATATTTTATGTTGATAAAATATTTTATGTTGATAAAATATTTTATGTTGATAAAATATTTTATGTTGATAAAATATTTTATGTTGATAAAATATTTTATGTTGATAAAATATTTTATGTTGATAAAATATTTTATGTTGATAAAATATTTTATGTTGATAAAATATTTTATGTTGATAAAATATTTTATGTTGATAAAATATTTTATGTTGATAAAATATTTTATGTTGATAAAATATTTTATGTTGATAAAATATTTTATGTTGATAAAATATTTTATGTTAAAATATTTTATGTTGATAAAATATTTTATGTTGATAAAATATTTTATGTTGATAAAATATTTTATGTTGATAAAATATTTTATGTTGATAAAATATTTTATGTTGATAAAATATTTTATGTTGATAAAATATTTTATGTTGATAAAATATTTTATGTTGAAAAATATTTTATGTTGATAAAATATTTTATGTTGATAAAATATTTTATGTTGATAAAATATTTTATGTTGATAAAATATTTTATGTTGATAAAATATTTTATGTTGATAAAATATTTTATGTTGATAAAATATTTAATGTTGATAAAATATTTTATCTACAGATCTACAGAAGCTAAGGCTAACAAAGACCCTAAGATCCACTCTAAGGCTAGCCCGAGAGAAAGGAGAGAGTAGGGGGTTAAGAGAAGAGAGGAGAATAAGGGGTTAAGTAAGGAGCAACACCTATCATTCATGGGTTAACATTCATTCAGAAAAAGAGGGAAAAAGTCTCACCATCATCATCCGCCGGCCACTGCCGACAAGTCAGAAAATAGTCGGAGAATATAGAGAGGGGTGAAAGATGAAAAGAAGTAAAATAAGAACGCTTACAAACCATGCAAACACAGTCTTAACTCACTGTCATACCATGCAAACTACAAACATGCAAGAAAAGAGTTAGAGACATGCAAAGTAAGGAGGATAAGAAAAAAAAAAAAAAGTAGGTTTTTTTTTTTTTTTTGATAAAATATTTTATGTTGATAAAATATTTTATGTTGATAAAATATTTTATGTTGATAAAATATTTTATGTTGATAAAATATTTTATGTTGATAAAATATTTATGTTGATAAAATATTTTATGTTGATAAAATATTTTATGTTGATAAAATATTTTATGTTGATAAAATATTTTATGTTGATAAAATATTTTATGTTGATAAAATATTTTATGTTGATAAAATATTTTATGTTGATAAAATATTTTATGTTGATAAAAATTTTATGTTGATAAAAATTTTATGTTGATAAAATATTTTATGTTGATAAAATATTTTATGTTGATAAAATATTTTATGTTGATAAAATATTTTATGTTGATAAAATATTTTATGTTGATAAAATATTTTATGTTGATAAAATATTTTATGTTGATAAAATATTTTATGTTGATAAAATATTTTATGTTGATAAATATTTTATGTTGATAAAATATTTTATGTTGATAAAATATTTTATGTTGATAAAATATTTTATGTTGATAAAATATTTTATGTTGATAAAATATTTTATGTTGATAAAATATTTTATGTTGATAAAATATTTTATGTTGATAAAATTTTATGTTGATAAAATATTTTATGTTGATAAAATATTTTATGTTGATAAAATATTTTATGTTGATAAAATATTTTATGTTGATAAAATATTTTATGTTGATAAAATATTTTATGTTGATAAAATATTTTATGTTGATAAAATATTTTATGTTGATAAAATATTTTATGTTGATAAAATATTTTATGTTGATAAAATATTTTATGTTGATAAAATATTTTATGTTGATAAAATATTTTATGTTGATAAAATATTTTATGTTGATAAAATATTTTATGTTGATAAAATATTTTATGTTGATAAAATATTTTATGTTGATAAAATATTTATGTTGATAAAATATTTTATGTTGATAAAATATTTTATGTTGATAAAATATTTTATGTTGATAAAATATTTTATGTTGATAAAATATTTTATGTTGATAAAAATATTTTATGTTGATAAAATATTTTATGTTGATAAAATATTTTATGTTGATAAATATTTTATGTTGATAAAATATTTTATGTTGATAAAATATTTTATGTTGATAAAATATTTTATGTTGATAAAATATTTTATGTTGATAAAATATTTTATGTTGATAAAATATTTTATGTTGATAAAATATTTTATGTTGATAAAATATTTTATGTTGATAAAATATTTTATGTTGATAAAATATTTTATGTTGATAAAATATTTTATGTTGATAAAATATTTTATGTTGATAAAATATTTATGTTGATAAAATATTTTATGTTGATAAAATATTTTATGTTGATAAAATATTTTATGTTGATAAAATATTTTATGTTGATAAAATATTTTATGTTGATAAAATATTTTATGTTGATAAAATATTTTATGTTGATAAAATATTTTATGTTGATAAAATATTTTATGTTGATAAAATATTTTATGTTGATAAAATATTTTATGTTGATAAAATATTTTATGTTGATAAAATATTTTATGTTGATAAAATATTTTATGTTGATAAAATATTTTATGTTGATAAAATATTTTATGTTGATAAAATATTTTATGTTGATAAAATATTTTATGTTGATAAAATATTTTATGTTGATAAAATATTTATGTTAATAAAATATTTATGTTAATAAAATATTTATGTTAATAAAGATTTATGTTAATAAAGATTTATGTCATCAAAAAACCTGAATGTAGAGCAAGTCTTGTATAAATGGAATATTCTTCAATATAGGTCAAAAAGTGAAAAATTGTGGCAGGGGTAGGAGGCTTTAAACAGCAAAAATAATTTATGAGGGGGTTCCTGTGTTTCATTCAAACCCCTCACAATATATACCTTTTCAATATAAAATTTTGACCCAGCCTACTATACAGTATTTGGTTTGAGATATCACCCATTTTAAGGAAATAGGCTATACTTAATTTCTATCAATGTTCCTTGGCACTGTTTCTGCATTTGTTCCATGTATCTTCAGAGAAAAAGTGAATAAGATTTCTCGAAAAATCACTGAGAACACAATGAAACTTCAGAAACATTCAATGTCAATGAAATTCCAAGAACATAATTTGGAATGGGAATTTCATGAAAAATGCAGTACGAATGCCCTTTTAAAGCTTACTTTTCTCAATACTAGCACAATTTATACTGTAATTTTTTTTATATTAGTAACCCAAAGAATCTATCTATTACAAATGGTCAAAAAGGCCAACCTCTTGAAGATGTTCTTCCTCCTCTTTTATGTTTTCAGTACCTGGGAAGTAAGCTCCAAAACCATAGTTGGCATCTCCTTTCTGGCTGTACAAATATTGTTCTGGGGAAAAGGGTGAAATCAATTTAGTTACTGTGATACACCTTAGTCATTTTAATTTAATTTGACTGAAGTGGTACCATCACATGGATACAGTGCAACCAACCTTTGTGTAAAACAGTGACTGGACATGTAGCTATATTTTTTAGATTTTGTTACACTTCCCAATTCCTCAACAAACTCATACCAGGGGAAGTGATCAACTGCTTATTACACACCAATCAAAATGTTAAACATTTTTGATTAATAACAACACTTTTAAGCAGAAAGCCTGATTAATTAAGTACAGTATATTCCTGTAGGGTTTAGCAAATCTGATATCTGATTTCCACTACCATGTGTTAATTTCCTACTCATTTTCACCATCATTCCTATCAAGACTGATATCTATAATGATACATTATTTGCATTATTATTTAAACTGTTTATTAATCTACAACAGTATTTTAATTTGTAGGATTAGAATTTATTTTAACTATGAGCACTTTCAATTGATGAACTTAGCTTACAAACCACTTTTGTTTTTCCATTGGTCAAAAGAAAACAGGCCTGTATTTTCTTAAAATTCAGTGATTTTCAGACCACCATATATCATTTTTGGTATAGGCTATACCATATTTCCTTGTAGAGGCCTATTCATTTCTTTTTTTTTTTTAAATCCAGTTCTAATGAATTGGTGTCAGAATTTATTGGTTTCTGTTCTCTTTGATATAAAGGTTTGCTGCTCTAATTTATAAGAATATACCATATTATAAGAAAGTCCAAACACCTAAGGTCAGTTTCAACTAAAAATTCACGAGAGATTAAGTGGGTGTGTATTTTGAATTTCTTTAATATTTTGCTGAATGAATAAAATTAAGAGAAAATAGGACCAAATTATGATGACATTCAGGTTGTAGGTGAGGGAGATGATAAATTTAAATCAATTCTATCACTTCAGGCATAACCCACGCACTAGTAAGCTGAGTGATTACTTTTCAGGGCATGCTGGACACAATATGATGTCAGTATATATACCACATATCTTAAAAAACTAATTTTTTCTTCTTTATTAATGACACAAAATCTAAATAAATTAGTTAGCTTTGGGTTGCCCTTCTTTTTTCTTAATATCCCTCCAAATCTGAATGATACTCAAATTTTTATATAGTACCTAACAGACGCAGCTGGCTGGCTTCATAAGTACAGCTTAAGTCCTCCTGCTTCCTTAGATTTAAAGATATTTTAATTTCTCTACATTACTATGGTTATTATTTAACTTACCCGTGCTAGGTGAAACTCCATAATCATAGTCATCAACAGAATGGCCATAAACTGTATCATCACAGACTTCTTCATACTCTGGAAAGAAAAGAAACTTCAAAGTAGGCAATTAAAATATGATAAGTTTAGGCCATGCAAAAGATTTCAACAGAAATGGACAATAAATTAAGAATGCACAATATACAATAAAGTGTTCAACAGCAGCTATGTACAGGGAACATTTTTAATATTTATATTGTTCCATATGTAATTAAATGTCCCATTGGGTAGAGACTTCTTTGATACACTGTATAAACCTTCATCTTATATACAGTTGGGAAAAACGTTTTTTTTAGGTGGGGTGGGAGGTGGAGAAGTTCAATTTTTATATTATACAAGCAGAGCCTTCAGCTCACTGCCCTACAGGTACTGCTTGTGCTTCGCAAACTCACTTTTGGTGCCTGGGTTACCCCTTTGGGGACCATCATTCTCCCTCCCCCAAAACCCCCATACTCAGCTTGGGGGGCTAACCCCTTTCCCCCCCAGGGGGAAGGGGGCTGGCACCTTGCAACAATTGAACAACACTGCAATTGCATATATGGGCTATTTTTATTTTATTTTTCTTTCACTTTTTCATGATTTTCCAGATGTGCAACTTTTTTTTTAATTGGTAAAGGATGCAACTATTATATTGTATGAGGCAGTGTAGATTTATAAACAATTTACTTCAGCCCAAACAGTTCAACCATTTTAAATTTCATGATTTAAGCATAACAGTGAATCTTAATTTTCATTAAGTTAGGGATTTAGCATACTACAATATGCGGTATGCATCACTACATTCTAATGCATTGGCCTCATAAAATGCAATACACTAAGTACTGAATATACTACTATAATAGCATTTGAAAATCGAGTGTCTATAAAAGCTGAGAAAGTGAAGAATGTGTAAGTTGTGTTATGCCTAACTTTATATAAAAATAAAGTTTGCTTAAAGAAATGTTCCAAAAGACAACAAGAATTAAGAACTGCTGAATAATGAAGTTTACTTAGTGTAGCAATAACTGTGTAGCAATAACTATGGTACTTCTAGAACAGTTCTTGCAAAACCTAAAAATGTTTGTCTAGTACTGAAATACTTATGGACATAATTATATACTGTAGTAGAATATGCACCAGGCGCGTGCGGTGAAGCTAGCGATGGGGTATGCTGCTGCCAATAATTTATATAATTTTATTATGCAAGAATTTTCAAGAAATAACGATGATATAAACTATAATAAATTATGACCTTCGTATGGTAGTAATGGTACTTACTAAATCTGGATGATGGGGTGGACACTGGATATGGTATATATTTAACTATTTATATGCGACAGTGCGATTTTTATCAATATTTCAGATCGACCCTACGATTCTTAGCAGAATATTCATCTATTACTGAATCGTAGAATGATGTGACAGTCAGATTTCATTTGGACTAAACTCATTTTTGATGCTCATAAGGGCTAAGTATGATAGCCTTTCTTCACCCATTGTACTTCTCAGATACGTTTTAACTCTCCTCAAAGACAAAAATGATCTTTCTACTGATGAAGTTGTAGAAGGAATGGTTAGTACTAGCTCTACAAGTTTTTGAAGTTCAGACATGCTTTCACTCAAGTTGTTCAGGCTCAAGAATTTTGCAATATGGCAGGGATATTTTCCTTGAAATTCTTCAGATGAGTATAGGACACTTAGTTCATTTTTCAGTCTTATAAAATCAAGTGTGTCACTGTGTAACTCTGCAAAGGTTTTAAGAATTTCATCAGGGAATGCTTGGCTAAATTTTAGAAAATTTTCAGGATTCAGAAGTTCCAAAAATTTCAACTGTGACAAATTTCCAAACTGAGCAGTAAGTTGCATGCAAACCGTATCTATGATTTCTAAATAAAGTCTTTTCATTTCCAAATCTGGCTGATCAGTCTGTGCTAGCCTCATTCATTTTGGTTCTGCATCAGCAGTAGGGATTGAAAATAACCAAAAAGTATAAAACTGGTTTTCACCATCGCTATATTCTTAAAACCAGTTTTTACCAGTTTTCACCAATGGGATTCTGTATGCTTTTTAGGGCAGTAAATGATCAAAATATTAAATAGAAATAAGGTTTTAATTGATTCAATCAAGTATGTATAACATTTGAATTAAAAAGTTTATTATCAAACTTGATTTTTTAAATAACACTTGAGAAAACAAAGAGCATTAAGTGTCTGATCTGACATTCTTGATCAAATCTTTGTGACGAATAAACCAGCAGCTGAAAACACTCTCTCGGACTCTACGCTGGTAGCTTTTATTGTAAGCAATGCCTCGTACATTCAATCCAAATTTTTGCTTCTATTCAAAGTAGCTTCAAAATATTTTAATTCATTGTTTATGTCAAAGGTCTCAGAAGAATCTTTCTTGGGTTTCATTTTCAGTTTGTTCATCTCACACATGTACTCGTTCATAAGTTGATCATCATCATTTACTTCACGACCTGAGCTGCACTGTGAATCTTTGAGTTTCAAAGCAATTGATTAGACTTGGTCATCTGTTTCTGAAATCTAGCAAGCTTCTGGAAAAAGCCTCTTAAATATATGATCGATATACTTCTTAAGTGCTTGTCTTGAAGGAAAAAGGAACAGTGCTGATGATTCATTTTTCAAGATCTCGGGATTGCAGAGAAAACTCAGCAAGGTGACAGCTTCTTTGTGTCTTCTCGATGAGTAGCGATCAATGAGACACTGATGTAGCGCAAAAGCTAAAGGACTGTTTTTGCTTTCAAATTTATCCAAAATGAGCTTCATGGAAGATTCAGCTTTGAGCAAATTTGCATCTTTGGAACAGAGTCCCTTCAAAACAATTTCCAGTGGATGAAGTGTGTCAAAAAGGCTCTTTAGAGCATTCCATTTTTCATCTGAAATCATCTCTGTTGAGCGTATCACTCTGAGGGCCTTTGGAATGCAATTTTTGAGTTTCAAAAATCTTTCTATCATGGCCAAAAGACTGTTCCACCTCATTCTACAATCAAGGATTCTTGAAGTTTTGGAAGAACAATTACATCTATGTCAGACTCAAAAATTGTATCAGTGCATAAAATTTCACACTCATCTTCGCTTAACTCATGTGCAGAGTGTTCATCTTCTTCAATGGTTTCATCTTCAGGGGTAGGATCACTTTCCCCTTCAACTGAATTTTCAGTAGTTTTTTAATACAAGATATCCAAAACCGCGAAATGTATAGCATGTGCAATGCATTGCTGGTGATCAGGTACTATTTCTCTTCCAAATTTGACCATTACTGAGGCACCACTGGTGGTGCAACCCATGATATGCTTATCTAGGTCTAAGCCAAAGTCTTCCAATCTTTTCCTAATGATTGCAATAGTTTTGGTGCTATCGAGAGAACCATTTATTTTCATGAGACCAAGAGACCAATGTTGATTTTCATCATGAACATTAATATATCTTTAGTTTTGCAAATATGTATACTCACCCATAATTAATGAATAGCGGATTCCTTGTTTCTCATCTGATTCTTGAAGTAGTTGACCAATTCATGTTTCTTTTTCTCATAAAAACTAAGCACCTTTTCTGACACCATTATGGGAAATTGGATGAGGCTTGTCGTATTTTATCTTTCTTAGGCTTTCTTGAGTGAATTCACTTTTAGCAATTGATTGGAAACTCAGTCCATCTACACACGCAAGTTTCGAAATTCTCTCTTCTATGGACTTTTTTTGCAAAACTCTTCCACTCTTCTTTGTTTCTTCAATGGCTGATTAATCTGGTCGATGTTTATGCCATGAACATTTTTCATGTGGGATGATAAACTTGAAGTAGAATCTCCACAGCACAAACTTTGTGACATGTCATACACTCTGCTTCTTCTTTATTCTTACAAGTGAAATGATACTAAGCATTTGATTTCTTTGACATGATGGAGTATTAAATCTTAGAATCTTAACTGATCAATGTGCAATCATCCACATAACATTCAAGACTGAATCATCAATTATTTACTTATAAACAAACAAAAAAATTATATGAAACTATGCAAAATGTAATTACTATGTTTTTAAACATTTGGAAATATTTGTTTCATAGAAAATGGACCAAAGTGATCGGACACTTGGGTAAAAATGTGAAAACCAGTTTTTATCGTCGGTTTCAGTGATGATTAAAAATTTTCAGCACATTAAAAACTTTTTTTAAAACCAGGTTCCACCTCTAATCAGCAGTCAATGGCATGCGATATTTCGCCTTTGCCACATAATCATCAAAGCCACTTTGCATTTTCTGAAACTACGCTGAAACACTCCAGCGTATCCCAGGACATTTTTCAGCCAATAGTAAGGTGGTATTTGTTAAGCCCCACCCAGCACTTAAGGATCATATTCCTATGTAAGTACATTCTATGCTCAGAGCATACCTTGTAAGAAAGCACATGAAAAAACAAGTTTCACTTAATTTTACTTTGTATTTCTTAAGTATACTGAATAAACTATAAAATTTATTAGTACAGCTATCCCTCATTTAACTATTGGGTTACGTTCCTAAAAACACAATCATTAAGTGAACGATTGTTAAACAAGATCGTTATAACATGGGTTCAATGTAGATACATTCTTGATGGTCTGACATACGACACAAGTGGGCATCGAAACTGTTGTGGAAATAAACTGTATTAGAGTGGGTTTTTATTTTCATACTTATTTGACCTATAATATATGATGTGTGCACAAAATAACACGATAATATGAGTTCAAAATCACTAGTTATCCTTGTGGCGATGTTAGAAGTCACATTTTCCGCAGAGACCTTCAACTCAGGAGCCTTCTTGATGATGGTCGAGACAGTCGAGTGGGCTAGGCCAAGCGTTCTCACGATGGAGTTCGCCCCTTCACCACTCTCATGGTGCTTAATAATGTCCAGCTTAACCTCCTCCAAAGTCAAGGACTTACGAGAGAGCTTAGCCTTGCCCAATGATGCAGGGGAAACAGCCACACGCTTACTTGTCATTTTCAATGTTCACAGTCATTTAACACAGTCCAAATCAGCACCAAACAGTCTACAAAATGTTGCTTTGTGCTCCACAAAGGCGGCGAATAACACAACGATCACAATCATGCGCAATCTTACACAACGATGCAGAAGCATGAGTGACTCAAAACACTGGTGGGGCAAGAAGGAAGTACAGGGGGTGGCCACTTAGGGGCACTTTGGTCGGGAAAGCTGCGCAGAGGAGGATAAATCCATTTCTGCGCATGGCGGCCATTTTTATTAGATAAATGAAGTTAGAGATGCACCTGTGGCGTACCAGAAACCAAACTTTGCCGAAAGAGCGATCGCTAAACCAAATTTTGGTCAATTGTTGTACGAGAAAAGGTGTTAATAAAAATAGATAGCTAAAATGAGTGATCATTGAGTGAATGATTGTTAAACGAGGGATACCTGTATTTATGATATCATCAATATTTGAAAAAATTTAAATTTTTAAATTTAATAAAAAAAAATTGGATACACACTGCATGTCTTGCATACCCAGTGTGCACGCCTATGACATGCACAATTTGTAAAACCAGTGTTAAAGAGAAGTACACCAGGTTGTGATGTACTTCGTAAGATATAAATATTCTAAAGATAATGAAGAATGAACCATTAGATAACAATTTAACAATAATTAGATAATAGGAAAATCAGCTAATGGAAAAACTTCTAATCTAGTGATGGTTTAAATTAAATGAAGTAAAGCCAGCTTAGGCCTTATCTGTGATCCACAGAATAACTGTACAGTATAATAATTACCAGGGAATAAAATTTCAGATTCAACCATATTAGCCAAGAAGTTTCACTTTGCCAGACTTTTAACATGATAGTCAATTGAGAAACAAATTAGCCTATTTTCACACATTAAGCATCAATTCTTCAGTTGCCATCAGCCATATAAAGAAAAATGCAAATCCTGAGTATACAAAGTATTGTGGGAGAAACATTTTTGAACTTCTCATTGGATTTCAACAAATATATAAAGATATACAGCTGGAAAGTAAGAAGGAAAACTTCAGAAGTATATAAATGGAAAGAATGTGAGCAAAACTTAAAAATATTTGGAATCTTCCATCCAATATCTGTCAAATCAATTTAAGAAAAAATTATATCCCTGAGAATGTTTAACTGTTTCTCATATTTATAAATTAAGAGCAAAGTGATAAATCTATACAATAGTTCAGTGAACTCATGAAGTAGTTTTAATTCTATGAAAAAATCATATACAAAGCACCACTCAAAGATAAAGGCAAGCATTTTCAAGACATTATCATGCAGCATTAGTAGAGGAAGAGCGAGTTCAGACAAGGTCAATTATTTTAAATAGTACTGTACTTTCCTTTCTATAGCAGAGGAAACAGACTATGGAAAATGAGAAGTCTCAAAAGATCTGGAACGGTTTTTTCAGCCTATTCATTAACTGACATGGGATTAGCTCAGATCAGAACCTCAGAAAGAATTGAGAAACTTGTGATACTACTACAAAAAAAATCTGAGAAGTGGTCAGAAAATAAGTTTACACAGCATATAATTTCATAACTAAAGGACCTACATTGATTATGTTTGTATCAGGTGAATTCGTTAATCATTGTTGGCAACACCATGTTGATTCAGCTGCCATCAACCACACATTAGTTATACGAGTCAGTTGAACATGACAGCTCAACTGGAACAGTGCCCTGCCCTACGAAGCAGTCCAGGACATTTACGTTTAATGGCCACTCGTAAACATTCCAGTGTTGAACAATATGCAGCTGCATTGATTGTTGCGCCTTTTTGCATGAAGTCTGTGAGCAAAATGCCTTTGTGGTCCCAAAACACGGTAACTATCACTTTGCCAGCAGACCTCACAATCTTGAACGCCTTTGGTCACAGGGATGCAGGGTGTTTCCATTCCATGCTGGCATGTTTTGTTAGCAGAGTATGGTGATGAACCCATGTAGCATATCCTGTGACAATGCACTCGAGAAATTCTTGACCACTGACAGACTCGGAATATCATTGCAGAAATGACAGGGCACTGTTCCAGTCGAGCTGCCATGATCAACTGACTCGTATAACCAATGTAAAATAGATGGCAGCCAAATCGATGTGCAATGTTGCCAACAATGATTAATGAATTAACCTGATACAAACAATCAATGTAGGTCCTTTAGTTATGAAATTATACACTGTGTACACTTATTTTCTGACTGTCCCTCATATCTACACTATGAAAAAAGGTCTTGACAACAGAAATTAAAAAGTTTGTACCTACAGGGACTGTGACTTAATTAATGAACAAAATTTTATATTACCATTAGATACAAGTTGTCAATAAACTTGTACTGTGCACAATATATACACATCAAGAAATGCTTGTGGGGGGAAAAAAAAAAGTAGCTACTAATTTTTTCCCCTCACAGGAAAAAATTAATTGGTACGAGTTACAAATATTCATTTTTTCTTGCAATTAGTTAGTTAGTTACAGTTACATTTACTCAGCTGGAAAATTTAACTAGTCATTATTAAAGTTACTCAAGACAGTAAATTACTCAGTAACTAGTTACACCACACCACACCAGTGTGTGTGTGTGTGTGTGTGTGTGTGTGTGTGTGTGTGTGTGTGTGTGTGTGTGTGTGTGTGTGTGTGTCCGACCTTTAAAAAATGAGAACAGTGATTTATCAGATGATCTAACACAAGTACCTGAAATATTAAGAGCTCAGTACGAATCATCTTTCAGTATCCTAAAAACTGACAAATTGATATGCAATAGAAACATTCTTTGAAGAAGAACCACAAGGGGAAAGTATAACAGATTTCAACTTTATGACAAATGATATTACACAAGCCATAGGGAAACTAAAAACACACTCAGTGGCAGGACCAGATAAATGGAATGCCACACTGATCAAAAACTACAAGAATGCAATCGCTGAACCCCTATACTGGATATGGAGATGATCACTAGACACGGGAGAAATACCAGGCATCCTGAAGAGAGTGAACATAGTCCCAATATATAAAGGAGGAGATCGATCCGAGGCAAAAAACTATAGGCCAGTATCGCTTACATCTCATCTCACTAAAATATTTGAAAGAATAGTTAGACAGAAAACCTGACTTTTTGTGAACTCAGAAAAAATTCAATGCTAATTAATCAGCACGGGTTTTGGTCAGGCAGATCATGCCTATCACAACTAATGGAACACTACAACAACATTATTGATTCACTTGAAAGTAATGAAAACTATGATGTACTATACACAGACTTTGCTAAAGCATTCGACAAATGTGACCATGGAATCAATACACAAACTGAAATATATGGGAATAACAAGAAAAGTAGGGAAATGGATATATAATTTCCTTAGTGAGCGGTGGCAAGTCATTACAGTACAAGGAGTATCTTCTTCAGAATCAGAGGTCCTCAGCTCAGTCCCACAAGGAACAGTATTACCTCCACTACTCTTCATAATCATGCTGACATATGGTAGATGAGGACATTACCAGAGACAGCACAGTAACATCATTTGCAGATGACACAAAGATCAGTAGAAAAATAAGAAACCCAGAAGACATAAGATCTCTACAAACCAACATAAACAGAATCTACACGTGGATGGAAGACAACAATATGAAGTTTAACACCAAGAAATTTCAGCTATTATGGTATGGAAAAAGAGAGGACCTAAAATCCATGGAATATTATACCCCAAATGGACAGGAAATTCAGAGAAATTCCAGAGCAAAAGATTTAGGGGTTGTAATGACAGATGATGCAAAATTTGAAACACAAAATAAGATAGCAGTAAACAGAGCAAAGAGAATAACAGGTCAGATATTGAGAATCTTCAAACAAAGGGATAGGAATGTAATGATTCCTCTACTGAAAACCCTGATAATACCCAAATTGGAATACTGCTCAGTCCTAACATACCCATATAAAAAAGAAGACATTAGACAGCTGGAAGGGATCCAAAGAAGCTTCACAGCCAAGATCAATGGGTGCAAAGAACTAAATTACTGGGAAAGGTTACGCGAACTAGACCTATATTCACTGGAAAGGAGGATATATATACACCATTATTTATACTTGGAAAATAATGGAGAAACTAGTCCTTAATCTTACTCTGAACCCTATAACTCCCCAAACAATGGTGGAAAGTAGAAATGGTAGACTGTGTTGGATTCCCAAATTGAAGGTGAGACAGGGAACGTCCTTAACCTGAAAGAAAATAGTTTTGTAGTGAGAGGATCAAAACTGTTTAATCAGTGCCCAAACACCTAAGAAACACAAAGGGAGTTGCAGTGGAAATCTTCGAAAGAAGACTAGATGCCTGGCTCAGAGCAATCCCCGATGAGCCAGGCCTACCTGGCTGTGTGAGGTGGAGAGTGCAAGAATCCAACTCTACTTCACCAGGCCAACTCGAGAGGAGGGCTGACAAGCTTGACCTTCGCGAAATGAGAAGTCATCGCGTGAAACCTTTGTAAGGTTATATATAATACACAGACCGTGCATGGAACAAGGAACTCTTCTGGGAAAATTAAATCCACTATAGTCCGAATAAGCAATGGCAAATGACAAACACTAGTTTTTTCTTTTTCCATGATGTTAGCCCAATGTGGATCCTAGATCCTAGATCCTGTCCCAAAGCTGGATCCTATCTGCTCTACAGATAGCTGGTGAGGGAAGCTATATTTTGGGATCTCTGTGCAAGTGACCCATTGCTCACGTCAGGCTAACATCATGAAAAAAAAAAACTATAGTGTTTTCATTTACTATTATTTACTTGGACTAGTGGATTTAATTTGCCAAGAAGAGTGCCTTGTTTCATGCACAGTGTGTGTATCATAAAAAGAGTTCATTCCCATATTTATATATACTGTATATATAAACCCATCCAAACTAAGCTATACAACTTCACAAAGTTTATCATTTATAACAAATATATGGTCCAACCTATGATTACTTTCCACTCAATGTCATTTCCATTTGCAGTCCACAAGCAAGAATGATCATGCACAAAGTGAGAAGCCCACATGTTCCTTGATTTGAGAAAGAATGTCAGTCCATTCTTATCCATAGTAAAAGCACCAAATATGAATGGCTAACATTTCCATGCAGAGGTAACTAATAACTAGAACCCAGATCTTCAGGCAAAATGCCATAAATGTTTTTTTTTTTTTTTTTTTTTTTTACAGGAAAGTGCCTTTTTTTTGTCTAAAGTACCTAATTTGCCTTTTTTCCATTATTAGTTCATTACAGTCCCAAAGTAGGCCTATCAGTTTGTTACACGTTTCATTTCAGTTTATATACATATAGCTATACAATAAACCTTCATCCATGGGGGAAGTGGGGGGGGGGGGGCCTCAAGAATGCCATCTAGGATGGACATGTGTACCAGTTGCTCCATGAGTGAATTATCGTTAGCACGAGAAGACTGTTGCATTTAGCCAGAAATGCAGATTATTGTTGTACGTTAAAAAGTGTCCTAATTGTAAAAAAAGGTGTTCCTACAAACGAAACACCCAATTTTTTCACTTTTTCATACTTTTCTGCTAGCTACTGCCAAACTTTACAACCCAGGATATACTTAAGGTACATACACAACATATGGGTTGGTTAGTTAGGGTATGATGCAATAATGCACTTAGTAGGTTAGGTTAGGTTAGTTAGGTTAGGTGCAATCAATTTCTGCTTCATTTTCATGGCCCCATCTAAATTTCTTTCCCAAAGTTGCAGAAGAATACAAAACACTCATCTGCAACATAAACAATAGTGTTTTGTATTCCTCTGCAACTGTGGGGAAAAAATTTAGATGGAGCCATGAAACTGCATCTTTACCCAGCCACGTAAAGTCTCCCATTAATACTTAGATATGTAGATTTTTATTCACACACAATGAATTTCCCTACCTATATTGTATATGAAATAAGAACATAAAATCATAAACAATGATATTTATATATGATAAATAAAACATTTCTACTTCAACAGCAAATAGATGTCTGAGGGAGATTGGTTTAATGGGTCAGTTTGCTACTAGAAAGCCACTTTTGTCAGTCTTGAAGCAACCATTTTTTGTGATTTTATGCCAATTTCAAACGTTTGACTATTTCTTCAATGCAAAAGTGGCTTTCTGGTAACAACCTAGCCCATTAAACTAACCTCCCTCAAATGTCTCTTCACTGTTAAGTAGAAGTGCACCTATTGCGTGATGCATTGACTTCAGCAGCTATTCAAACACTAACATTCTTTCTGTTACATTTGCTCAATAAAATTATGTATTTGTCTTCTTTTTCTGAGGTCTTCCTTTTTGGCCATTGGCTTACTTTGTTCATTACACTCCCATTTTGCGAATGATGAGAGAGGTTTTGCTCACTGTGGAGAATGAAACTCCCACTTTACTGGCTATTTGTCTCCATAGTTCTTCATCAAGAAGGTATGAATCAATCTTGAGTCTATTTTCATATGAGATTTCCTTTGCAAGAGCCATTATACAGAGATATCCATAAGAGAAGGGCACAATGTTACCAAACAAAGTTCAGGTGCAGGTTTCAGGAGTCAAATTACATTTATGAAGGAAAATGGAATAAAATGTATAAATACAAATAACAGAAAAATATTCTAACCAATAATATCAATATTTCTGCGAACATAAAAAATTATTTTAATCAAAATGTGATGTCAACATTAAATACAATTTCTTTCAATATTGATTAATTGCTTGTAAGTCTTCATGTAACAAAACACCACATTTAAAATCTCTTTAATTGGACAGACATATCATTTTACGGTTAATATTGGATTTTACTCACAGTCACAAGCAGTTAAACAAGTACTATATATTGAATTGCCATTAAAAACTGACTACGAAAATACCCATCTTATCTTGTGCAAATTGGTCTTAATATTTTTTTTTAATAATAATTATGATTGCTATTTTTTGGCATTTGATATGCATGTACAGTAAAACCCCAATTAGCACGGTTTTCGAATTAACATGGTTTATAAATTGACACCAAATCCCGAACAACACGGGGTCAAACTTCAATTAGCACGGTAATATTTTCAAATGTCGCATGCAAAGTCGCTGTCTTCTGCTGTGTTCTCAAATGTTTTTAAACATTTTTAAACATCAAATTACGTACTATATTGCATCATGCTAAATGTGGTATCATTGTAAGCCTTCTGTTTGTGTGTAGTGGCAACGCCATCCTGTGTTGACAAAAAACTGCACATTACATAATCTATCCTCAATAACTATGAATAAAAGAAAGACTGACGAGAAAAGTGCTGGTGTTAAGAAGCGGAATGTGTTAACTCTAGATGATAAATTGGATGTAATAAAAAGACATGAATGTGGTGACAGTAAAGCAAAATAGGGCGCGACATGGGAATGAATGAGGAGTCATTCCAGCTCAACTGGTACAGATTTCAGAAAGTTGGTCGGGTGACCATCTCCAATTTTCTTCAAATTTTCAGGGTTGATTCATACACCATTCAATAGCTTAAATCTAAAATTTTAGCTTCCTCAGTCAAAAACATTTAATTTTATGGTCGCTTAAATGGCCCCCACCTTCAACAAAAAATGCCCATATTGGGCTTGATCGGCCAATGCCTTCATTTTGAGAGGCCTTGAAAAGTGTCTTCTAATAGGAGTAGAAGCTTCAAATTTGTCACGCCAATACAACTTCTGGTGGGCTTTTCAATTTTGCAAGCTAAAAGGCTGTGGAACAAATAGTTTCTGAGTTACAAGGGCTTAAATATGGCTCCATTTTGAAGCTTGCATCAATTCCTCCCACTTTTACGACTACCATTTTCAAAAGTTTTAGTTCTACATCAATCACAGCTGTTTTAATACTTCTAATAGTCTCTATGGGTTGTAAATTTATGAGAAATAAAAAAATAACCAAAAAAGGATTTATTTCTATTTTTAAAAATTTCCAAAAGTTGATATTTTCACAAAATTTGCAAAATTAACATCAAGTTTGGGGCTTAATATAAAGGTGTCCGAAATTAGTCAGGGAGTTGATACTTCTAGTAAAGAAACACACACATGTGTACAAAAACATATATTAAGGAATAGATCTCAACTCAACTCCTTCATATAGTTTTGGCTATTCAAAGAAAAGTACTTTTTGTGAAAAATTCTGAATTTTTTCAAAATTTTGAAATGTTTAAATTTCTTTTTACAACATTGAATTGTAATTTTACTTCCATTTTATTACTTGGTAAGTTAATTCACAAATGTTAAATTATCTAAATAAGTTTTACTCATAAAAAAGATAATATATACCTAGATTATTATTACATTTGCAGTTAACACAACAGATGGACCAGCTTGTAGGCTCAATACTTGGATCTACCTAAGTAAATCATGTAGAACCGTGTTCTACTGCTCTTTAAGCACTTCCTAGTAATTTAAATTATGTAGTTAGTACAGATAAACTAGCAGTAACCACCATTTTCAGTACAAAACCTTAAATTTAGTAGCTTTGTTGTATTACTTCCCTTAATACAAGTGTACAGTACTTAGCTATATACAACAATGAATTCCTGAATTTTTAAGCATGTGAATTATTGGCTATAAGTTCATATCTTTTTTTAATGTGTTGTTTTATGTAAATTCGTATGTAAACTTATATATAGCTAATAACTCTTATGTTTAGACACTGACTCAGGAATTTATTATTGTACTCAGGCTTTAAGTCTGATTGTCTTCAACACTCCATGGCCTCACAGCCATAAATTGGCAATTTATTATTCAGCTTGATACAGGTCTGTAGTTACTTAGGCTTTTTTTTAAAATACTCCTCAATTTTAGATAAACAATCATTTGATAACTTGTACTCTCCCCCCATTTTCCCAGCAACTGTAGGTGGTTCAATTGAACACAAAACATGTTGGAATGGAATCCAGCAAACGTCCTCTTGTTCAGGCCATTTAAAAGGATTCTTTTTCACAAAATTTACTAATAGATCCTTCTCAGTATCACACACTTCAACTATGTTTCCAACAAACCAGTCACCTTCATAGAAACAGGCCACATATGTACCAGGTTTATATTGGTAAGCCACATTTTCTTGTGTAGCATTGAGGAAGAAAAGTTGTACGTTAAAGAAATTTTCATCACTAGAAATTTTGTACAGTTTAATGCCTCTTGATGAAGGTTGAAAGCAGTGATATGAACGGGTTCCTGGGATTGTCTTAATTAAGGAATACCCTTTTTCTAACAAATAAATTAGCATTTTCCTCAATTTTAGCTGAATCAATGTACAGAAATTGTATACCATTAATATTAGATTTGCACCAATCGAACATCTCTTTTGGATTGGTGATGTGACCTTTACTTGTTGCTTGTAGACTTGCCCGGGCAGC
The DNA here is from genome assembly GCA_023014485.1 of Bathynomus jamesi. NCBI lineage: Eukaryota > Metazoa > Arthropoda > Malacostraca > Isopoda > Cirolanidae > Bathynomus > Bathynomus jamesi. The sequence continues at coordinate 56,094 of JAJOZX010005050.1, read as the reverse complement.
CAACCTTTTGACGGTGCCACCAACACCATCACAGGGGCTCTTTCCGTGAGAGGTGGCAAAAAAGTTCCATTCACATGTTAGTTGGAAATCTTTTTCATGTAACTGAATTAATGATGTTTTTATAGTTTTTATATTGACTTGCTGCGCCATCGCTTAAGTAACAAATATGTTTTAGTTTAGGATTCTGACTTTTAAGTAATTTCAAGGCTTCACATAAAAAAGAATGAACTGCAGTTGTGTTGTGTAAGTGAATCTGATATTACACAAAAATTTGTAACTTAGTTCACCATCAACTTTTTGATAGCAGACTACCGGATGCAAGGTAGCCTGGGTATTGTCCCAGTGATGCCCTTGTACAGCATCCTGAATTATAAAACTATAGTTTTCAGAGAAGTCAACAAGCACTAATGCTGTAGAATCACTGAGGTTTTCTTTACAGTCGGACAAATATTTTGATTGGGCTTTTGCTATGAAATGGTGTACTTTCAACTTTTTTGCACTTTCACATATGTCTTCTACTACATTCGAAACACTTTTTGTCATTGTGACCAGTTGGGTATGGTCTGTATGAAGCCACTGCTTAAAGGAAACCTCATCATCCATGTCATAATCATTGTTTTCAAAAATGTAAGAAGCCAATCCTGTAATTCATTTAAACCAGGACATGTTTTGCAGTTATTAATCATGCAGTTTCTGGTTTCAGTGTTGCAGACTATTTTCCCTAGTAACTCTCTAAATTCTACTTTGACAGGGAGTGATTCACATAAAAGTTTAAAGTTCTGGTGTATTTCACAAATGCATACATTGTGTGATCCTTTACTCCCCACACCCATACACCATAATTTAAACATCTGTAACTTTTTTGTTCTTCAATTTTTAATAAAAATAATTACATATTTAGATTCAGGAGAAAATTCTTTATTAAAAAACATATAAGAAGTAATATATTTATTATCCTCATAGCTGGTATTATCGAACAAAGTGGGTATACATTTCTTTGGGACATGCTGTATATAAGCTTAAAATTTGCCAGACGCCCACGGAGGTGTTTATGTTATCGATTTTCGCCCTTGGTACTGAAAAGTTTCCCCACCCCTGATCTACAAGGACAACTGGACCTGGTTTCCAAAGCTCTAAATGAGGTAAGCAGTTGGAGACTAGGCCAAAAAATTGTTTGGTTATGCAAATAATGACATGCAATGATATGCTACTTGAAAACATATACCTACCAGTATTTCAATGTACCAGGCATATTCATTTTCAATGCATAGGCTAGTAATTATTATATGAAACGTAACTACAAAACAATGGCTTAGTATAGTTTGAATGAATGAAATACGGTAACATTTTCAGTAGTGTTCTGCATTTCTTCTTTCATCAATAGCTTCAGAGTGAAACAGTGCAGTCTAGGTTTCAAGGTAACTAACCAAGATTGGAAAGGTTTATACTTGCTAATACACCAGCAATTAACAAGAAAGACACTTTTAAAAATAAACGTAAGGAAGCAAGCTGGAAAGTTCATCACTGCAACATCTGAGAATTACATACTCAAAATAATAATGTCAGACAAGTTAGCAGGGCATGCAAACCCAACAGCAAGACACCCAATAGAAAAACATTTCATTCATGATACTCATACTTTTTTAGTGTAATTTAGTATTTTGTTCAAATCTGACCTTCATTTCTTGTGTAAACTTAATTTAAGTTAGATTTAGGCAATTTTGCACAAGAAATGAAGGTCACATTTGAAAACACACTAAATTACAGTATAGAGTGGCCACAAAGTCCCTTTGCAATGACATTACAGCATATCTGTATATTGCCCTTACTTTTTCATGCAAAAGGACTTTGTGGCCACCCTGTAGAAAAGTATAGGTTAGGTTCTGGCAATTTTGTATAAGAATGAAGGTCAGCTTTGAACAAATCAGTAAATCTTAAGGAAATGTCATCACCCGTAATAACATGCTCATAACATATTTGCACAAAAAACAGTTGGCCTACTCTTGCAGAGTTGCCAACATGGCTATATGGAAAAAAGGAAATCAAGGATGAAAAAAACAGTATTTTGGACAAAATAAACTATGATTCAAGGTTTTATTGAAAACCACCAATATATTATAATACAAAATAACATGCACAAGCATTACCTTTCATACGTGTTCTTTTATAATGTTCTTAGTAGCTGCTAAGAGCATACACTGACTGAAGACTGGTTATGTAAATGGCTTCTTTTAAAGGTTTATTTTGAATGAAATAAATATTTTAAGATATCAGAATTTATCATGAAAAAAATGGGAACACAGAATTTGATAGTAAAAATCAGGAAAATCCTGAGAAAATTAAATAGCATGTATGCTCTTGGAAAAAAAAAGTTATACTGTCATGTATCTCATGGCCATATAGTTATTTTTTCAAAATTCAGGTGATGACTGGCTAACATAGCTACAGAAAAAGACTGCTCCTGGGTTCAGATAATCAATTATACTTTTATAGACCATTTTTTTACGATGGTTCCAAATACGATAGTCATTTATTGCACAAATGCTCAGTTGTTATGTCCTATACATTTTTTTGGCCAATGACCTCACAGTATTTAATCACATGAGAAACTGAACACATTACAAAATTGGGTGATACCCTATTTCAGTGTCCCAAATTATTTAACAATTACAAAATAAACAAATAGCATCCCAAATACAAGCAATTGGCAAATATGTATATTTAGTTGCTTCCTGATATATACAATAGTGCAGCATCCTGTGTGATACACTTTATGTTATTAAAAATAAATGCTCACATTTTTGGTAAAAGTTGCTTAAAATTAATCAAAACCTACGTGAAAATTATTGACTACCGAGTTAGGTCAACTGTACACCCTTGATGATTGGTTAGGTTAAATCATGATATTTTCATTATTTTAAACAAAATTATCATTACTTGACCTAATCAAGCATTCAGTTGCCCTGACCAGGCATTCCAGCCGTTTTCCCGTAAGAAAACAAAAATGATTCATCAAAACAAAGCTAATGCTATTCATTTATTTTTGGGTAGTTGAATAATTTGGGATGCCAAAATAGGATCTTACCCAAAATTGTAAGTACAATTTAACGCCTGTTTAGGTTAGGTTTTGTTACATGTTTTTCCCCACATTTTCCCTCCTCTTCGAAGCCCTGCCCACTTTTGTTGGGGTTCAGTATTCTAGGGGGAAGGAGTAACTCCAGAAAAACACATTTGCACAAGAAATGAATATCACCATTAAAAAGGAGAAAAAAATTTATCTAGAAAAACAATGGGTCAAACTTTACAAGACACCCACATTGCCATGAAACATGCTACAGTAACGAAAGATATATCAATCAATAGAGCAGAAAAAAATGGTGTAAGCAGCTATGTATCATTTTGAAAATATTAGAAAATAAAGTTATGACACTATGAAGATGTTACTAGGCCTATCATAAACTTACACCATTTGGATCTTTTCCATTTCATGTACTGTTTCCAATTTTGTTGAAAATAAGATATTTAATGTAGGTTAACCGAATGCCTGGTTAGGTCAACTGTACGCCCTTGATGATTGGTTAGGTTGTAGCTGGTTCCTTCTTGCTACTATTTGTATTTGCCGGGAAGAATGAAGGATACGAGAGGCAGGCTATCTCTTTGTTGGGTATCTCTTTAGGGGCCTCTCGTGTCCTCTTCTCTCCCTGTCGTTTGGGGGTTGGCGTCTTGAAGAAAAAGCCGGTCTTTCAGAGTTTATTGAGTTCTTGGTTGGCTGAGGTTATTTTACAGAAGATTTTTTATTGTATATACAGCTGAATTAATTAAATTATATATAAATTTATGTACAATACTTATTTATAAAGATTATATATGATTCTTAAAATTACACAATGATAAAATATATACAATTTGGTACGCGCAAAATTGGTTTGTCGGTAACTAATATAAAAATAATATAAATGCGGAAAATTAACTGCGCGGCCCCACTACTGCCCACCCCGAGAAGCGGAGCACGTATATCAAAAGTAGAAATATTCGGGTCTTGATTTGAATCGGATCCTTCGTCCAGCTCGCGTTGATCCTCGGTCGGCCTCGTTTCCGGTTGTTGCGTTGTCCTGCGCGCCCGTCCTGAGGTCTGTATTTGCTACCTCCGAGGTGCGTCCTCCATCGTCCTTTTTCCTTGCGTGCTTTTTCTCCGATCCGATGTCGTCCGATTGTGCGCCCGGTACCTGTGTGGGACCTGAAACTATATACGCCGGTTTTAAACGATTAATTGAAATGGCTTCTGATGATCCGTTGTTTTTTCTATTACGAAGTACTTATCGTGGCGTTCGAGAACACGGAAAGGTCCTTGATATGGTGCCTCGAATGGTTTTCGAACGCGGTCGATGCGTACCCATACGTGGCTTGATTTGTGGAGTTCCGATGGAATGAATGATTTGGGGGCTGAGTGAATGTTTCCTTGAGAGAGTTGGGCGAAATCGATTTGCGTCATTTTCTTGGCTAATTCGGAGATGAATTTTGAATTGGATTTTGACGACGAATTGGCGATCATTGGCCTCGGGCATAATAGGGTGGTTCCGGTGACGGTGGTGAACGGTGAATAACCCGATTCGTTGGGGAGACTGCGTAAACCAAGGAGAACTATGGGTAAAGCGGGGAGCCAATCTTGTTTTCGAGCGATGATTGCTGTCTTGATGGTGCGATGAGATCTTTCAATTATTCCGTTGGTCTGAGGGCGATACGACAAAGTTCTTAGTCGGTGAAATCCGATGAGAGCTGAGAGTTCCCTAAAGAGTTCGGATTCGAATTGGGATCCGCGGTCCGTTATGACTTGCAGTGGTACACCAAATCTTGAAATCCATACATCGAGAAATGCGTGTGCTATTGATGTGGCTGTAGTATCAATCAGAGGATATGCTTCTATCCATCTTGTGGCACGATCGATGCAGGTTAGGAGATATCTATATGGGGAAGGATATGTTTGACCGGGCAAAGTGGTTGGCGGTAAGGGACCGACGATGTCGATATGTACCGTTTCAAATCTTGAACTTGGTAAATCGAAGGGGGTTATTTCTGATTTTGTATGGCGAGAAATTTTTGAGGATTGACATGATTCACAATTTCGGGACCAAGTTCGAATATCCTTATTCATTGAGGGCCAAAAGTATCTTGATTTAATGATACGAAGTGATTGCTTGATGCCTGGATGAGAAATATTATGAAATTGATTGAAGATGGAAGATCGATGCTGCTTGGGAACAAAAGGACGGGGATATGGCGTGGATGTATCGCAATATAAAGTTGTATTTTCTGGAAACGGGAACGGCTTGAGACGTGGGAGAAATTCTTGCGTTTCTTGATCTTTTTGTTGAGATTCCGCGATTGCTGATAAATCGAAAGCGTCGATATGTACTGCGTTTACGTTGCGTGAAAGGCAGTCCGCTACGACGTTTTCGGATCCACAGATATGTATTACATCGCATACGTATTCCGTGATGGCAGACCAATGACGTTGTTGTCGGTCTGTCTTGGCTCGTAAGGGACTCTTGTAGGCAGAAACCATCGGTTTGTGATCCGTGAAGAGTATTACTTGACGACCTTCTAAAAATTGACGGAAATGCAGGACGGCTAGGTATGCTGCGAGTAATTCTCTATCGTATGCGGCGTACGCTTGCTGAGTTGTAGTTAATTTCTTGGAAAAGAAGGCGATGGGAACTGGTGTGCTGTCGATTATTTGATGAAGAACTGCTCCAGCTGCTATTTGTGAGCAGTCCGTAACTAAATGAAGGATTGAGCTTGATGGAAGAGGATGACAAAGCGTAACGGCGTTCCGTAGTGCATCCTTGACATCTTGAAAGGCTTGAATTGCTTCGTCGTTCCACTGTAGACTTTTGCTTTTGACTTGAGTTCTGACGATTTCACTTAAAGGTGAGACTAAATCGGCGTAACGGGGTATCATATGGCGATAGAATCCCGTCATTCCTAGGAATCTTCTGAGGCTTTGGTAATCTTGCGGTTGGGGAATATCTTGAATTTCGGAGACTTTGTTTACAGGAGGACGAATGCCTGCTGGGGAAACTTCATGACCCAGAAATTCAATTTTGGATTGCTGAAATATGCATTTTTCTAAGGAAATTCTTAAATTGTGTTCTTGAAGGATCTTGAATACGCGTTCTAAGTCTTTCAAATGGTCAACTGCGTTATTTGAATGGACTAAAATATCGTCGAGATACACAAATACGCAGTCAACTCCTCTGAAAATTGTATCCATGAAGCGTTGAAATGTTGCAGGGGCGTTTCTTAAACCAAATGGCATGTATAAATACTGAAATAAACCAAATGGAGTTGTTATAGCCGTTTTCTCGATATCTTCTGGGTGGACTGGAATTTGGTGATATGCTCTGACTAGATCGATTTTGCTAAAGCATGATTTTCCGTGCAGAGATGTTGACAGACTTCTTATATGAGGAAGTGGATATCTGTCCGGTTTCGTGACAGCGTTTAGGCTTCTATAATCACCACACGCCCGCCATTCGCCTGGTATCTTCTTCGGAACGAGGTGTAACGGTGAGGCCCATGGTGATTTTGAGGGTTCTATAATTCCATCTTGAAGTAAGTTGTTGAAAGTAGCCTTAGCTGAGGATAATTTATCGGGTGGAAGACGTCGAGGGCTTGCAAACACTGGTGGTGCGCTGCCAGTGTCGATGGTATGCTTGACAGTGTTGGTGGAAACTTTCTGCGGTTGAGCTGGTTTCAGTAGTGAGGAGTACTTGTCAAGCAGGTTCCTGATTTCTTGAGGTAATTTGTCGGTAGGGTTAATATTGATGAGGTGAAGGTCTTTGGATTGCACAGGTTTAGTAGTGGCTTGAAGAGTTGTTGCTCTATCCTTCAAAATGCCATGCTTGCAGTCCACAAGGATGTCATAATGGGATAGAAAATCGGCGCCGAGAAGTGGACTGGAGACTTGGGCGACGACGAATGGCCACCTGAATATTCTTCGTAATTTAGGAATTGATATGTCCAGTGTTACTTCTCCGAATATTTCGAGCGGCTGACCGTTTGCGGTGGAAATCTTTACTGCGGTTGGGTGGAGTTGACAATCATTGACACAAGTTGGTGGTAAAATTGAGATGCTCGCTCCTGTGTCAATGATAAAATTGACCTTCAGACTGGCGATGCGAGCTGCGACTGAGATCAGCGGCAGGCCGGACGTCGCGTTAATCACAGCCTGCTTATCTAGTTTTCCGACGTTTCTCTTGATGGTGAGGAAGATCTTGAATTTGGGCGTGACGAGGGGAGCAGCTTGGCGTCATCTTTATTTGGCCACTTGCACCATGGCCTGCAGGTCCTTGCTTGGGGGCCATAATAAAGGTGCGCGCGGCACACCACCGGCCGCTGATTCTCGCTGAAGGGTTTTAGGCCGATGGGGATATTCGTTCTTGGGCTTGTATTGGCTCGAGTTGACGTTGGCGCCGCGTAGCAGCTTTGTTGAGCGAACGGTATTAACTCATCGGCTAGTTTGCCGAGTTGAGTTAGCGTCAGCTCCTTTTGTGCTGCTACGACGGGCGCTATTGAGGATGGGAGCGCCTGGATGAATTTATGCTTCACCAAATCATCGCTGACGCCCACCTTCAGTGCCGTTTGGTGGATATCTTGAAGGAATTGGGAGGGCTTTCCAGTGAGAGGAGTGTTGGAGATGAGTCGTTCGAAGAGTTCTGGCTTCGTCTTTTCGTAATGACTCACGATTTCTTCTTTTAAATCGGTGTACGACTTGTTGGAGAGAGTTGCTGCTGAAATTCGTGAGACGACTTCGGGGGGTAACGAGGCTAGAACATGGAAAAATTTGGTCTCTTCGGATGTTATTCTGGAAATGTGGAATTGTGCCTCCATGATGGAGAACCATCCTGCGGCCGACGCTTCAGAGAACGTGGGTGGCTTGATGGTGACACTCCTGATTCAACAGATTCCATCTTGCGGGAATGTAATTCGGGTCTGCTGCTGCTACTTCGGGTGGGCGGCGAAGAGGCGTGGCTTCGGTTTGTTCCGCCCGGCGACTGAAGGATGCTGCTTCCGCTGGCTGCTTCGGGTCACTCCGGGGTCACCAATTGTAGCTGGTTCCTTCTTGGTGCTACTTGTAGTTGCCGGGAAGAATGAAGGATACGAGAGGCAAGCTATCGCTTTGTTGGGTATCTCTTTTAGGGGCCTCTCGTGTCCTCTTCTCTCCCTGTCGTTTGGGGGTTGGCGTCTTGAAGGAAAAGCCGGTCGTTTTCAGAGTTTATTGAGTTCTTGGTTGGCTGAGGTTATTTTACAGAAGATTTTGTTATTTATATACAGCTGAATTAATTAAATATATATATATAAATTTATGTACAATACTTATTTATAAAGATTATATATGATTCTTAAAATTACACAATGATAAAATATATACAATTTGGTACGCGCAAAATTGGTTTGTCGGTAACTAATATAAAAATAATATAAATGCAGAAAATTAACTGCGCGGCCCCACAAGATTAAGTTATGATATTTTCATTAAAACTAACTTATTTTCTAATATTTTCAAACTGATACATAACTGCTTGCACCATTTTTTCTGCTCTATCAATTGATGTTTTTCATTACTGTAGTATATTTCATGGCAATGCGGATGTCTTGTAAAGTTTTACCAAACAATGATTTGTCTAAACCCAGGAAGTGGTCCTTTTCTATATAAATACCATGACATCTTATGATTATTTGAATTATTAGCTACAACAGTCTTTTAATAATTAGTAAAAAAAAACTAAACCTAATAACATAACCTATTTGCACAAAAAACAGTACTCTTGAAAAAAGTGTTATATTGATATAGATTACGGCCATATAGTTATTTTGGTATTTCTTTACTAATACACCAGTCTCCTGTAGAAAGTTTTAAAAACTGGTTTTCAATGTGCTGAATTCAAAAATGATACTCATTTCTATCGCAAATGATTTGTTAGAGAGTTACTGAAGCTTAAACGTGATTAAGGTATTTTTTTAATTTTTTTTATAATTTTGGATAACGTTAAGGGTTAGGTTAGGTTCAGGTAATGACATCTTAAGATTAACCCAAAACAAACTAAATTACACAAGAAGAGTATAGATTTGACTATAATCTTGGGTCATGTATTTTATGACATACTGTAATTAATATTAGGGCCACAGTTCCGTATTGCCCCGCCCACATTTTTTGGTAATTGTTACTTTTCAGCCCAGACTGCTCTTTCCCATGAAACCTAGGTTTTTCTCATGGTTTTTGATGTGATTCATACGAATCTGACCTTCATTTCCATTGGAAATGACCAGTTGTTAAGATATACCCCATCCCCTACCCCATCAATATTGGGGAACCTGTGGGGAATCATTTTTTTGAGGGTGAAAAACTTGTCATTTCCAACAAAAATGAAGGTAAGAATGTTGTGAAACATCAAAAACCATGAGAAAAACCTAACCTAACCTATCTACCTTAACCAAAGATACCACCACTGATGTCTGTCTTTTCGCAAAATACACTCGTGGCCACAGGTTGGACACACTACATTTAAAGGGAGAACACCATGCGAGTGAAGAAAATCGAGGCTTGCTTCATTATTTTCAAAACTGTGTGTGAAAATGCGAGCTGGAATGGAAGGGCACTGGTTACACTGGATAGTCATGTTGATTCTGAATTTGAACTGAAAACATGAGATGAAGGAGGAAGCAGATTGGTCGGTGATTTGCTGGATTATGTCACGTGACAAAATAGAGGCCTGTGATTGGCTACCTCAAAAATGTTTACATAGTTCATCGCTAGATGGTGTCACCTCCTGTTATGGCAGTGATAGAATGCTCCCTTCAAAAAAAAAAAATTTTCAGCAAAATAACTATCTCAAACTAAACATTTGCAATAGAAACGTTATTGATAAATGTTTTGTACCTGTTGAGACATTAATGTAGAACCCCTCAAAATTATCAGGAAACATTCTGGGCTAAAAAGTAACTAATAGTAATACCCATTTTGGTTAATATGAGTTTTATCGTACTCAGAATATCAAAAGCAAATATAATTATAAAATATTAAAGCATAATTTTCTCATCATTTTCATATAAGTCACTATGCTCGCAGATGCGTACTTAACAAATTATGTACATTTGAATATTATGACATTTTTGCATTTTTTTTCCCGCCCTTCCAATATTTGATTGGTGACGTCATGAGAACATGATATATGAGCTAGACTTTTTAAGTTCTTAGGCCTTTTAAGTTGCTAGTCTACTTCTGTTAGTTTTTGATAGATGTTTGTGGCGATGACATGTGAACGGTGCGAATATTATTTTGAGGATTTAATATACGAAGTGCATTCTAATGACTTCCGAGCAATAGAAATATTGAATATATTATTACATTATCATTTGTATAATTTAGGTCTCGGGGGTACGGGGGCAGAGCCCCGTAAAAATCACGCATCACAAATTGATCGGTATAAGGTTTTATATTTTTTATTTTTGAATTTCAGACGCTAAAATGTCGTTCAATCGATCAATTTGTGATGCGTGATCTTTACGGGGGCTCTGCCCCCGTACCCCCCGAGACCTAAATTATACAAATGATAATGTAATAACATATTCATGTTAGGTAAGGTTAGGTTAGGTTAATTAATACCAAAATACATTTTCCTAGTAATATTTGAGGTGTTTTGCTTAGATTTTGACCTCCATTTCCCTTGAAAATAGGCCAAACTTCAAAGTACTATAGCTTTGTTGGATCTTATTTCCGATGGAAATGGAGGTCATATTTGAACAAATCACATAAAATACTACTAGAAAAATGTATTTTGGTGTGTAAAATGACTGAGTTACTTAAAACACATAATTACCCCCATTTTTTTATCAAAAAAATAGTTTTGTATATATATTTTATTAAAAAATTGGTACTTTTTGTTTAATTGGGTAGGTTAGGTTAGGTTCTTTCAAAGAACTCTTGGTTTTATAATTGTAATATCTCCATGGATCATATTCTAATAATTATATACATGTTCACCATTGGTGATACAAATTATGATTGTATTATTCATGAAACATCTACTGATATTACATCTAGAGAAACAGTTGTGGATTGGCTGAGTTATTGCCATGAAGTAACGGTTATTATGTATTTTATCACACTCAGTCATTTTACACACCAAAATATATTTTTCTAGTAGTATTTGATGTGATTTGTTCAAATATGACCTCCATTTCCGTCGGAAATGAGATCCAACAAAGTTATAGTATTTTTAAGTTTGGCTCATTTTCAAGGGAAATGGAAGTCAAAATCTAAGCAAAACATCAAATATTACTAGAAAAATGTATTTTAGTATTAATTAACCTAACCTTACCTAACCTAACCGTGGCTAAACAAGCCTAACCCTGGCTAAACGAGCCTAACCCTGGCTAAACGAGCCTAACCCTGGCTAAACGAGCCTAACCCTGGCTAAACGAGCCTAACCCTGGCTAAACGAGCCTAACCCTGGCTAAACGAGCCTAACCCTGGCTAAACAAGCCTAGAGTATTACCTTATTATGGATTAGGTGGTGGATACAGACGAGAGCTCGTTTAGCCAGGGTTAGGCTCGTTTAGCCAGGGTTAGGCTCATTTAGCCAGGGTTAGGCTCATTTAGCCAGGGTTAGGCTCATTTAGCCAGGGTTAGGCTCATTTAGCCAGGGTTAGGCTCATTTAGCCAGGGTTAGGCTCATTTAGCCAGGGTTAGGCTCATTTAGCCAGGGTTAGGCTCATTTAGCCAGGGTTAGGCTCATTTAGCCAGGGTTAGGCTCATTTAGCCAGGGTTAGGCTCATTTAGCCAGGGTTAGACTCATTTAGCCAGGGTTAGGCTCATTTAGCCAGGGTTAGGTTAGGTTAGGTTAATTAATACCAAAATACATTTTTATAGTAATATTTGATGTGTTTTGCTTAGATTTTGACTTCCATTTCCCTTGAAAATGAGCCAAACTTCAAAGTACTATAACTTTCTTGGATCTCATTTCCGACGGAAATGGAGGTCATATTTGAACAAATCACATCAAATACTACTAGAAAAATGTATTTTGGTGTGTAAAATGACTGAGTGTGATAAAATACATAATAACCGAAGTAACAATGGAGTGGTGCATTAATCATCAATCAATTCGAAAAATTGGTGGACCTGGTGTAGTTGTCAAAATCGATGAAGCCAAAATTGGAAAAAGAAAATATAATAAAGGGCGCTGTATTGATAGAACATGGATTTTCAGAATGTGCCAACACAGACTATAGAGTCACTTTGGCAATTGCTTAAGTGCAAGTTATCACCTAGTATTCGAAAAATCAACATCAATATGCATATTTGCGAATTTTTGTGGCGCCATCATGCTACAATCAACAATTTGGACCCTTTTGAATTTTTAATAGACTGTACCAAAATAATTGATAATCCTAATGTTCAATAAAATCATATTATACGTTTTATTTTGAATTTTTAATAGACTATCAATATAATTTATAATCTGAATGTTCAATAAAATCATTTTGCGTGGGAGGCAATACAGAACTGGCCCCAATATTAGTTTTTAATCCAGTAGGATGGCTTTTTAATTACCTAGTAGGGCCTACTGTTTGTTAGATTGGATCAGTTATTTGCATCACTTTTCTTGTTTTAGAGTTTGGAGTCACTTCGCAACTCTTTTTGTGTTAGCCAATCACTTCTACCAAGTTTTTCATCCTAGTTTTGCAATGAATGGAGGAAAATTCTGCACCGAAATTTTACTTTGTACTTTAGACGTAACTCCTAAGCCCTTTAATCAGTGCCAACAATCAAAGTCTATTAAGCCTAACAAAGAGGAATATTACAAATTAAATTATGTATTACTAAGTTTAACCTACAGTAGGTCTAAGTGGTCAATCACTGGTGCTAACTACCTTGTTCATAGTCCAAATTTCGGATATCTCGGTGGCGAGACATTATCAGAAGTTTTTATTGAAAATAAGCTACAATCCTGTTATACTTGACAATACATTTATAATTACTTAAGTTTCGAGTGATTAATATTAAGCTAAACTATATCCTAAACTCGATACTCCAATACACCATCTTAGCTACAATAAATTGAAGGCCAAAGCTTGACTTCTGCGTTTGCTTCGTGCAAAAAATTCAGGGTTCCCATAATATCAGAACTAAATTATCGTACATGACATGAAAAAAATTATTGTGCTTTCGTCAGAATTATCGTACATCCTGTCTAATTTCTGATTTAGTAAATTATAGTATATATTATTTACCATTTCTTTTCAAATGAGAGTATTTGTATTTAATAACATTTCGTTAAAAACATATGAAAAATCTTGTAGTAACTTTGCCGTTTAAAACAGTTTGCAGTTTTTCTAAACATTTACCTAGTGTAGGTATATAAACAGTTTTGGAATTTCGGCATTTTCAGCCTGCGCTGAAATCTGGGATGAGTCAGCGAGCAGATGCTCGATTACTCAGTCTCAGTGACTTCAGTGACTCCACTCCATTCTTTCGAAGTACAGTCACAGCTCCCGTAAACGTAAATGAAGTGGTAAATAGCAGCTTCTTAGTTAGTTTTACGAAAAATTTGGATGCTTTCATGAATGACAGTTTGTAGATTGTAAATAATGTATATTCTTAGCTTAATTTATGTAGGCTAGTTTGGTAGCTTTGTAAACAGTTGTATGTTAATTAGCTGATTTGAGATTGACATTTTGTACAATTTCATTATTATAAAGTATATAGCTCATGACTTGGATAACTTCGATAGGCCCCGGTGGTTTCATGTTTTCCAAATAGGGTGGCCAGACGTCCGGCTTTTGAGCACTCTGTCCTCCATCCGGAGCCACCTTGAGCCGGACGTTAATTTGTCCTCCTTTTTGGGGTCTGGCTAAAAAGAATTATATAAATTACCTCAGGTACACTTAAAATAGCGGGTACTGAAGGCCATAATAACCGTTAACGTATTTTTATTATATGTAGTTGGCAACACTGCTGATAAGCCGCATTTGTTTTCAATTTCATGACTACGAGTCGGACAGTCAGTCTGCCCAAGGAGTAAAAATTAATATTCATTTCTTTCAGTTATATATATGTTAACGTACGGCCACATATACACTGTCCTCCTTTTTGGAAATGGCCACCCTATTTCCAAATGAAATGTAATATATATATATACACGAGTATTATGTAATCTGCAAGTCCTACGTATTAATAAATTTGTTTCTGAAACTTATTTTTTTGTGGTTGGGGCGAGTGTAATGATTCGTAATAAATTTAATAAATAGCACCGAGAGAAATGTTTGTAATGAACATTGTAAATATAGCATTTTTGCAAATATTTCTAATCAAGCTTTCTAATATAGCGTTTTTTATATAGTTGTTTAGGAAAGATTAATTGAAGATGTCTGTTGAATGTAACTTCTCAAAGATTGCAACGGTTTTCATATATTTTTTGTGGGTGTTTCTGCTGGGAATTGGGGAAAAGAGCTGCCCCTCGTGGGGAGAAGTTGGGGAAAACCCTCTTCAAGAATACCATAAGCCCCTACAATTCAGGGCTGCCAATGCTGGGGTTTTCCCCCCAGATCTGGGGTTTTCACCCGTCATCTGGGTTTCTGGGTTTTTATTTTACAAATAGCTTGAAAACTGGGTTTTTTTACTAATTTTGTTAATAAATTATCTAAAATAACTTTTCTATATTTATGAATACCAAAGCTTGCCCAAACACGATGGCTTTCTCGAGAAACCGTAATCACAGAAATATTAGAACAATTTGATGCTCTACTTCTTTATTTTCAAGCAGAATCAGAAGTTGACAAAGTTGATGGAGCCAAGAAAATTTATGATGTATTAAACAACCGCGGAACGAAACACATGTTGTTCTTTCTTCAATATGTGCTGCAAAAGATAAATCTCATGAATGTTGAATTTCAATCGGAGCACTTCCGATTGCATATTTTATATTCAATGGTATCTTCAGAGTATAAAAACATATTGAGTTTCTTCATTAAAAATGAAGTATTAAATAACACTAAATTATCAGAAATTGACCCTAACAAAGAGAGTAACTTCAAAAGTGCTAATGATGTATACCTTGGAGGTAAGGCAATGGCACAATTAATTAATGACCCTTTAGTAATGAAAGCAGTGTTAAAAGATTTAAGACTGATTGTTTAAAATTCCTAGTGGAATTATCTAACCAAATAAGGAAGAGGTTTAATTTTAGTGAAGATGGAGTTATTGCAAAGTTAAATGTTCTGGATCCGAAGGTAGCTCATGCTCATAACACTTCTCCAACTTCCATCATTCCACTAGCTATTCATTTTCCGTCCGTTGTACCTGAAAGTAAACTAAATGACCTTGATGACCAGTGGAGGAGTTATAGTCTTATGGCAGACGAACTACTACCTACTATTGACAACATACCAGAATATTGGTACAAATTGAGAAATATTAGAGATGGACTTGATAATCCAAAATATGATGTACTTTCCAATTTCATGACTACCTTAACTGTATTACCACATTCATCAGCATGCGTTGAAAGGATATTTTCACAAGTTAATTGCGTAAAAACAAGAAACACAAACTCGTTAAAAGCAGATACCGTTAGAGATAGATTGCTGGCAAAACAGCTTATCACCAGAAAGAGTTTGGATTGCACTTCCTGGGATCCCGAAAAAACACTAATCAAGAATTTGGAAGAGGGAGCTGTAAGCAGAAGATATTTGGAGAGAATTAAATGGCAAAAAGAAAATAACGAATCGGTCACGATCAGAGGAGCAGCCGAAGAAGAGGAAGAGTTATAATTTGGGATTCACACATATAAAGTAAGTAAAGACTTATTTTTTTTCTTTTAAATATTGTATTTTTACAATCTGGGTTTTTTTTAATCAGTATGGGTTTTTTGCAGAGTTGATCTGGGGTTTTCTCTAAAATTTCATTGGCAGCCCTGCCCTACATACCTAGACTTTGTTCACTCAAGATCGCAGGTTTGTGGGGGCTCTCGAAATGTTGCAAGTATATCTTGTCAGTTTATCAGTCGCAATTACTAGACTTTCTCTCCCGGTGCTGTTTAATTAAGGTGACCAGAGTCCCGATTTTCGGTGGGACAGTCCCGCTTTGGAGAAGTGTGTCCCGAAATTGTCCCGCTTTTGGAGATATTGAGCAAAAATGTCCCGCTTTATTAAAATTACTACCAATAAGCTAATAAGCTATTTCATGAATGGTTATTGACATACTTCGAATTTTTTGAACCTACTAGACGTAGATGCTATTATAGACTTGTGCAATAAGTTAGATTTGTGTTATTAAGTCTGACCAAAGATTGAATATGCCTAGCGTATTTAAGTAATTATGTACCCTATGCCGCACTAGACATTTAAACTTTTTTGCATAAGCAGCTTACAACGTAACATCTTAATAATTAGGCCTAGTTACAAGCCACTAGGCTATGCCTTAGTCTTCAGAGTTTAGCCAGGCCTAGCCCTAACATTATAATTGAGGCGTCACAAGTACGAAGGGCGAACTCGCCAAACCCTTTTGAGATAGACCCGTTTAAACTATGTGACTATTGTGTACAAGGGGCACATAGCGCAAATACATGCATTGAAAATAACTACATTTTGACTGTACGAGTTGGGTATTTGCCTATGCCAAGTTGTCTATGATGGGGGGCAGGGTTGAACGATTCATTCGTGGAACAATCGCAAAATCGTGTGTGGCGCGTCCGCCCCTCCTACTCGCGACGTCTCATATATATATATATATATTAGTGGTGGACCGGATGTCAGTTTTTCAACATCTGCGGATGCGGATCTTTAATTTCAATATCCGCGGATGCGAATATTTAGTTAATCTATCAATATAATATAGAATTATGAAGATATGACATAATTTTTCAAATTTCGTGATATTACTATTATGGCAGGCAATGCATAAGAATTAAAATTAATATTAATGTTTTCATTATGATAAAAATAATAACTTTCTCAAGAGTTTCAGCCACAGAAAATTCAATGAAACATTGTTTTCTGTGTTACCAGGTATTTATATTTTGAGGTTTATATATTTATTTGTTCATTAATAATTAATACTTTACATGAAATGTGCATGACTGGGCCTTATAAGATATTTTATAAGCTAATTTAATTGTAAATTGCATAATTTATTAGAGGTAATTATCCGCATAACATCCGCAGTCAGAAGTGCGGATGCGGATATCCGGTCCACCACTATATATATATATATATACATATATATATATATATATTCATTTATTTATTTATATATACTAACAATCTTGATAAAACTAATTCATTTAGTACATCTCAAATTCACCGTAAAGAAGGTCTAGAGTAGGAACCAAAAAAAATGGGTCAGTTATCTACAAAATCTTGACCGATCTACAGTATAACTCATTAAAATGTTTATCACATATTGCTCACCATTTTATGTTACAACTTTAAGTCGACTCTTCCACAATTAGATATCCAGATATTAAAGAAATCTTCATTTTTAGGGAAATTAAAAAAAAAATTATACTCTTTCTGAAAGTTTCTACATTATTACAAGTACCACATCACACTTTAAAGACAGTTACAATTTATTTACAATATGCAACTTATATTAACTTTGAATGCTTGGAATATAAGACTCCATTAGTTTTTTACAGTTGAGTCATTACATCATCAACCTCCAGCATCTTTCATTGGCTGCAAAAATATTATCTGTTCGAGTTTCATGATTATAATATCAGAATTTTCAAGAATATTAATTCCTAAGAAATTACGTATTAAATACATAATTTTATATAAATAAGTTATGTACGTTGAAATTACTTAACCCTTTAATGCCCAGTGTGTGAAATTTTCATCGTTAACTTTGGAAGCAATTTTAGACCTTCCAGTTCCCAATATGTGAAATTTAACACATTTCGTATTTTATTAATTATGAACAATAAAACTTTGTAAAATATATTTTTCAGTTATTTTGGGTCCAATTAAACGATTTTTATATCCCAATTTTTTTTTTTACTTTTCGACTTAATTTGGGTATGAAAGGGTTAACATAAATTGCCTGATTCACCCTCATTTTTAAAACGTATATACCTATGATAATTAAAACCCACTCTAATAGACAGAGTTTATTTCCACAACAGTTTCGATCCCCACTGGCATCCTCTTTCTTTTTTTTTTCTGTATCCACCCGAAGAGGATGAAAAAAGCGAAGTTTTTTGCACGTATATACCTATTTGGCTACTCACTGGGGGTTAGAAACTCAAGCATTTTCACAAGAGTAGTCTCCAAGACTATATACATATCGACTATGACCAGAAACGTTTTGCAAAATTACGTTTGAAATATGTTCAGATATGGCTGGCTAGTGAGTGAAGTGCCAATCGCCACATTGTATCACACTTAAACATGACATATTTTTCTACCGATCATCTCTCCATTAATATATTTTATTTATTTTCAGATTTTATAACAAGAAAATGAAGCCATCTGTCAAAATAATCGTATATGACAAAATTATCGTAAGGCTTGGAATATCGTATTATTGGAGATATGACATCGCATGTCGAACAGGAGCCAAATTATCGTATACGTACGATAATTATCTTAACCCTACGAAGAAGAGAAGGAAGCAAAAACAGATAGACTGGAAACATAGTAGAATAATTTCCAGTACATTAACATTTTGAAGAAACACTGACGGTACTGAAGTCATGCACGTTACACCACGTCTGGGCGGATATTGTTGTATTTGTTCAAGCAACTTATTGAAAAATGCTTATTTGTTTGTGTTACAATTTAAATTGTAAAAATAAACGAAATGAAATGCTGAACATTTGGGTATAAATGTCTTTTGCTCCTCCTAGAAATTAGAAAAAATTATGAGTTATTATGATGTCATTATGACGTCATGTTCGTCGATAGTTTCAAGCAACTTAGAAACTACTCGCCTTCAAAATTTGTGCATTTTTGTCCCACTACACTGGAACTAAAATGTTTCAGTCCAGAAAGCCCCAGTAAGTAGTATGAATCCCTACATGTCATTTTAAATGGGGAAGTATTACATACACACTGAGTGAATAACCGATTGATAGATTAAACAACCTTTTAAATAATGTTGATAAATATTTCATTCCATTTTATTTTCTATGAAACTTTTAATAGGTGTTTTTGTGAAAAACATTAACAACAAAAAGTTAGTTATATAGTTAGGCTAGGTTAAGTTACCCTAGTAAAGAAACATTTGGTTAAGTTAAGTTATTTTTCAATGTCTTTGGTTTTGGTGGTCTGAACATTTTCGTCAGGAAAATTTGCAATCAAGAACATTTTTTCAACATCTTAAAGATGTGGCATGTGGGTCAGTGGCATGTGGATCAGAAGTTTCCATTGCATTTCAAAGTTAATAATAACAATAATTATTATTATTATTATTATTATTATTTTGTATTGAACTTAACTGTAGTACATGCGCCATGTATGTGATGATAGATATGCAGAAGAGAAGGATGGGCTCGGGAATTAGCTGACTGACGCGGTTAGATACATGGAAAATAAATAAATGTATATAGGTGACAGAAGTTTTGCTCCTCCGAAAATTATAAAATACATAGATCTCATGATCTCATTTCTTCAATTTTTTTTACCACTTTTACAATATGCCCAGTTCCCATGGCAACTGAAAACTATTCGCGAAAAATTTTTCTTCTCTTTTCCTTTTCTTTTGTGATTAAGTGGTGAATTTGGCATTTGTATGTGACATACAAAGCAATACTTCCAACTTTAAATTTAAAATTCAGTGAATATGAGGTACTTTAGCTGTAATAATTTATAAATATCTGTAATTTAATATATTTTTTAAAGTTAGGATAAATTTAATTATAATAAAATGCACGAATAATTACCCAGATATTATAAGTTTGTAGAAATAGTGTACAGTAATTTAAGCAGTGCTGACGAAAATTGATATTGCAGACGTTTTAGAAGCAAAACATCTGAATTAAGTTTACAAGAAAACTATCGAAAGGAACCTTTTTTTCCGCACCTTTTGTTTCGTGCTCGGATCTTTTCCGTTTGGGGGCTAGCAGCGAATTTTAATGAAAATCGGTATACTAATGTAGTTTTGGTCACTGATTTAAAAAATAACTCTTTTTTTTTTGGAGAAATGAGAAACAAACATGTTAGAGCACTTTAAATAATTAATGTGTTTTTAACGAGAATATCATGACTTAACCTAACCAATCGTCAAGGGCTTAGTTAACCTAACCGGGCATTCAATTGACCTAACCTGGCATTCAACTGACCTGACTGGGCATTAATTCTTGATTTTTTTTCTGCTACTTTTACAGATCTGTCGGGATCCTTCAAAAAACGTATTCTTCGTAAAGTTGCACTTTTTACCGTTTGACCGACGCTTTTGGCAACGAAAGAACCAGAGCATTTTTTAACCTAGTGAGTGGGCGACATGAATGTCACCCAGTGAAGAAAATTTGTCTCCCAGTAAATAAAATTTTAGGGTACTGGGCGACAAGGAATTTTCAAAATTTGTAAAAATAGAATTGTCTTGGGAGCATTGTCTTGGAAGCCATATAAATACATATAATACATGCACATATGCCACAACTAGAACTGTTTATCCAAAATGTAAATATGAAATTTATATTAAATATTTATATATAGATAATGCTAGTGTTATTTCAGACCACACGGGGATGGTGGCCTGATTAGGGAACATCCGGGTCCATAGTATCCTTAATCCAAGGGTGTGCTGGGACCTGTTCGGTCCGGTTCGCCCGAACCAGTTGATAAATTTTGATTAGATCACCGAACCGTTTGTTTGTTTTTAACAAATATTTAACAGTCAGTAGAAATTTATTTATATCTAATTTTTTTTTCATTTTTTCAGGATTTTATAGAAAAATATAGATAGTATCACAAGCAGTGGTCGTTTCAATAGTTATTTATTTTTTGATGAAAAATTAGTTTATTTTTAGATAATTATGTCATTAGTGAGTATAAAGAATATGTTAAATAATTTCTGCCAAAATGTTACAAAATGCTGTTTGGAAAAGCTAAAATGCGTTGGCTTCCGGGGCTCCGCCCCGGACCCCGCTGAGGGAGCTACCGCTCACCTAGACTCCCTAGCTTAATGACTCCTGCCATTGGCGCTCGCCGATTTACACCCCTATTGTATCAGAACCGGTTGTTAAAAAATTGGCAGCACACCCCTACCTTAATCCCCCCCCCCCCACTTCCCGATCTGTCTTTGTCGCCCAGTGGGAAAAGCTTAAAAAATGCTCTGGAAAGAACTGGGTATTTTTATCAAAGGAACACACTTTCCCACACTTAGAGCACTTTTTCATAAACAGTAGCAGTTTGTTACTCTGGCTAAATTTAACACAATCCTCTGTAACTAGTTTAAGCTAGTTAAAACACATTAATTATTTAAAGTGCTCTAACACGTTTGTTTTTCATTTATCCAAAAAAGAAAGTTATTTTTTAAATCAGTGACCAAAACTACATTAGTATATCGTTTTCATTAAAATTCGCTGCTCGCCCCCAAACGGAAAAGACCCTCGTGCTCTATTATTTAAAATATTTTTTTCTCAGAGACTCTCTCTTCAGTTTAATATGTCCTCTTAATAATTATTATGTTAGAAAATTTCAGACTGCACACGTCCCGTTAAATTATTAAGACGAGATAACCTATGTTAGTTATTATATTTTTCTGTTGTAACGTCAAAGGTCGTATTATAGGAGGGACTTACAACTGAACCTGGATTCAGAACCAAGGATGGCTACAGAATCGAAAAACAATACATTGGTCTCTCATTCAACCACTTACCAGACCCAATGTCATTTCACTTCGCTGATCTCACTGGAAGCGGTTTGAAGACTTGGGTAAGCCATTTATGCTTCCCAATTTAAAATATGCCGATACATTTATGATATAATGCATTTCAGTCGTATTAAAAAAAATCCCCTAAAACGGTCTACATACAGGTCTTTTAGAATGCGCTCGTAAGGAATGAAAAGAAACGTTTCTCAATTGCGCTTAGTTCATATAACCAGGGGCGTCCACGGGGCGGTGCAAGGTCGGGCACTTGCCTCCCCTCCTGGAAAATGAGAAATATATATATCTTTTTTTCATCTATTCATCATTTGTGTATGAATTAAACTGTATCAGTTTAAGAACGATCCTTCAGTACGCTGAGACGTGTCACGTGGCTTCTTTCATCAATGTCTACCAAACGCTTTTCTGGCTTGTGCATGCTGAGCGTGCATCGACAAAAGGTGATAGACAGGAAGGAAGCCATCATTAAAGACATGACTGACCGCTTTTGACTGGACAAGCGCCGCCCGCAGTACTTATTTAACCAGTGAAACTAGATATTATCATTTGTAATTTTGTATATACCTGTTTTGAATAAATCTATACCTTGTCAGATCTTGCCTTTTTGCTCCCCCTTGAAAAAATCCTGCGGACGCCCCTGCATATAACAACTGAAAACCAACATATGATTTATACCCTTCACAAAAAAATATATCGCAATCCGATAATGTGTGAATTGGTATTCAGAGCGCAATTAATTTAATGTAACTAGTAAGATTTCTTTAACTTTATATGTACTGTTCCAACACTTTCGATGTATAGTGTCGCTTGATGTACATTTCCATATTACTAATATTTGAAAATAAAGGCTAAATTCTGTATATGACATCATTGTAATGTCAGAAACAAAGCTTTTTTTTTCTTTCTGAATACGTTATATGAATAAACAACTGCAGCGAAGTAATTATGAAATTATAATACTATGTTGTTAATTCTACACTTTTTTAATGTGGCAATTTTGTTTTAAGATGAAACAAAAATCCTACAATTATTTACTCGATTAATTACATTTTACAATATTTCCAATGTTATCACTGAAAGAGTGAATTTAACTTTCAAAAACTACAGTACTATCCTGGAGACACAAAATGCTTATCATGAAACAATACAAGGTATGAGAGCCGTTTTTGTGATGAAAAGTTTTTCTCTACCGAGTGTCATGGACCAAGTCACTGCTACAGTCATTGTTGTTAAGTAACGAAGTAAATCTACTTCGTTACTTTACTTAAGTAGATTTTTGCGGTATCTACTTTCTAAAAAGTTGGATTTTTTATTACTTTGTACTTTTAAGAAAGTAGTTTTTGTAAAAAAATATCTACTTTCTAATTCGTTACTTTTTTCTCGGTCATCCAAAAGTAGAAAATTACTTTTTGCCGTTGTATGCATGATGTACTGTATGACACCGCGCTGTTAACCAGTATACAGGAAGCCCGATTACCCGTCGCATAAATACATGGCTTAATTCCGACAACGATCTTGTCGATACCCAGGCGATTTTGCAAAATGCAACTGGCGCTAACTGGCGATCTAGTCATGAGACTGGAGACAATTAAAATCCATTTTCATCAAATTGAACTGTACTCTCCCTTCAAGTGCAATATGCGAACGTGCATTTAGTGCTGCAGGGAAGAGTATTTGCGGCTCATCGAGGGAAACTATCAGACTTCAACTTCGAGTCCCAATTGATTGTAAACTACAATAAGAATATTTGATATTTGATTCATATGCTTATGCTGTTTGCATATATTTTTAAATCTGTAATAATACATCAGTTACAATAAGCTTCGTTTGTTTCATTTGAGGGTCAAAAGTGCTATTGATGATGTGAAAATACGGTAAAGTTATGAAAACGAATAATCTCATAACCCTGGAAACCTACTTTCCAAAACTTAGTTTCTACTTAAGTACAACTTTTATGATCTACTTTCTACTTTTAAAAAAGTTACTATCATATTTTTCCCACTACTTTCAACTTTTAAGAAAATGGATTTTTCATCAACTACTACTACTTTCTAGAAAGTAGTAAAAAATCTATTGGTTACAACACTGGCTACCGCATGCGTGGTAATAGATATTCTGAGGCCAACATTAAAACAACAGAATAGAACATACGAATTAATGCGGGGTGTAGGGATGGGTGTCTGTAGTTGGAATTGGTGAAGTTAGACGACCTGAATGTAGACATTTTTAGGAATTGTTTTTTAATACTACTGAAATGCATTATGTGATAAATGTATCAGTATATTTTAAATTGGGAAGCATAAATGGCTTACCCACTTCTTCAAACTGCTTCCAGTGATTTGAAGAAGTGGGTAATGGGCAGTGGTGGGCACCGTTAACCAAAACGTTAACTTCGTTAACCGCTAATCCGTTAACCAAAAAGTTAACTTCGTTAACCGTTAATCCGTTAATTCGTTAAACATGTAACGGAAGTTACCGATAAACCGTTAACGTTAACTTTTATTATAAAAAAATGAAAAACACAATATATATATAATTTAATTTTCCCTCTTCTTCTCGTTCTCCATTTTGTCCATGAGATGCATGTTGCCCTTCATGAAAATTAGCATATCAAAGTTTTCGGGAAGTAATTGCACTGAAATTTCTTCGGTCTTCACAGTAGAGATACTAAAGAGTAAACAGCCTCTGGCGCCCACGCTCACATTTACTTCTCAACGCCATCTATTATCTCATAAAGAAACTAATTCACATTGGGACTTGAAAGTACCGGTAGGATCAACCGGGTAGAAAAATAATTATGGAGATTTTAAAGATGTGGTACCTAGAAGTACCGCCAGGACATAAAGGGTTAAGGTGAAAACGCTCCCATTGTAAGACATCAATTGACTTAATTTATGTCATCAAAGTGACATGAGAATTGAAATCTTACCTGATCAGTTTTATGGTTCTTGAAATGTATCAAGGAGACTACTAATAAGGTACTCACAGACATATTATAATATACATGACTTACTTGACAACGATTATTTTTAAATATTCACTAGCACAAACATGTTGCGCAAGAGACAGACTGCAAATGAAACGAATGTAGTTATTTGTTGTAATTGTTACATATATATTATTGAAAGTGCCTTAAAATGCTCGTGATATTTCTTGAAAGTTGAAACATTCAACTCAAATGGCAAATCTTTCCGCCTGATTTTACAGTCGACCATGTTTTGCTCAAACCAATGCCATAAATAACTACCATATTTGGTAAGACACAAATTGTGGCGACGGAAACAAATATATCGCCTGATTTTGCACTGCGGAAATGGAAATTCGTTCATCACTATTAACAGTGGCGGATTAATTGCGCACCTGCTCAGCACTGAAAATAATAGAAACTTTTAAACGTTTATTTATGAATTTTTTGGGTTAACGGACTTGAGTTAACGGAAGTTAAATGTAACGGAAGTTAATTAGTCCGATAATGATTTTCAAAGTTAACTTAAAAGTTAAATCGTTAACGAAAAAGTTAACTTCGTTAATTAACGATTAACGGATTAACGGTTTGTGCCCAGCTTTGGTAATGGGGGACCAATATACTGTACTGTTTTTCGAATCTGAATCCAGGTTCAGTCGTAAGTCCCTCCTATAATACGACCTTTGACGTTGCAATGGATAAAACATAATAATTAACATAGATTATCTCGTCTTAATATTTTATTGCACGTGTACAATCTGAAATTTTCTGAAATAATTAGTAAGATGATGATATATTAAAGTGGAGAGAGAGTCTCTAAGAAAAACATATTTTAAATAATAGAGCAAGAAACAAAAGGTGCGGAAAAAAAGTTCCTTTCGATAGTTTTCTTGCAGACGTAATTCAGATGTTTTGCTTCTGAAACGTTTGCAATATCAAATTTCGTCAACGCTGTTTAAATGATCCTGTTACGACGAATTCATAATATTTACGTAAATATTCGTGCATTTTATTATGAGTAAATTTGTCCTAACTTTATAATTAAATTATAGATATTATAAATTACTTCAGCTAAAGTAACTCATATTACTGAATTCTAGATATAAAGTTGGTACTATTTCTTTTTAAGACAAAACTGTCAAATTCACCACCTTATCGCAAAAGAAAAGAAAAAAGAGAAAACAAATATTTCTTTCGCGAATATTTTTCAGTTACCATGGGAACTGTGCACATTGTAAAAACCAGAGGTGGATCCAACCAAGACATAAAGGGATGCGGATCCCTTGAACTTGAGGGAACGCCAATAAAGCAATCGTGCCTAATGCACCCAAATTTGAAGGTAAAATGGTATTACAGAGTAAATACATAGAATTACATAGAAAAATTCAGATGGAAAAAGTAATCCATTAACGGATTCGAGATGGTTTTAGTATCAAGGTGGTTGATAAGCAAGTACAACTCCAAGGAAAGGACGCCAAACG
Source organism: Bathynomus jamesi (assembly GCA_023014485.1). Taxonomy (NCBI): domain Eukaryota; kingdom Metazoa; phylum Arthropoda; class Malacostraca; order Isopoda; family Cirolanidae; genus Bathynomus; species Bathynomus jamesi. Next base: position 29,756 of record JAJOZX010005050.1, on the reverse strand, counting down.
AGGACTAAGGGGCATGCATCCGCATGCCCCGCATGCCCCCAAGATCCGCCACTAGTAAAAGCATTAAAGAAATGGAGTCTATATATTTTATAACATTCGGAGGGACAAATATATATGAGCCGTCGCACAGCACAATGACGAATCAACCAACAGGTGAAAATTCAGTTTTCTGTAACTTTAAATGGTTCTGTTTTATCATTTAATCATTCACTCTTTCAGTGTTTATAAAATTACTTACAAAATTTTAAAAAAACATCGAATTACATCTATTTTAGTAAAGTTACGAGTCTTTCACAAACTTTAAAACCGTTTTCCTCAAAACTTTGTTTTGGCACATTCGTCATTGTGCGGCGCGACACCTCATATATATATATATATATATATATTAGTGATGTAGCGGATGTCATTTTTTTCACATCCGCGGATGCGGATGAGGATGTTTGATTTCAACATCCGCGGATGCGGATGCGGATGTCTACATTTTCGTTATTTTTTAGGATATATTCGAGATTTGTTGTGTTTAACGTATATAATAAGTTATTATATAGAGAGAGCTGTAGCTATAATGTAGTATAATTGATTAATTGTACAATAATTGCTGTACTTTTCTCTGAACATATAAAATAATATCAAGCATCTAACTAATATAGAAATCAATTAGTGAATTCGTCTGCAAATAAATTCGTTATATTTTGTTGAGTTTCAGCCACAATTAGAAACCATAATTGTGTTACCAGGATGCGGGACGTGAACCCAGCTCAAATGCACCCCACCGACCTCTTTTCCCAACCTCCACCCTTATAGAAAGAGATCTTTAATTAGCTTGATAGCTATTTATATTAAGTTTAAAGTTTTATTAGGCATATTTATAAATGAGTAATTAAAATAAAGTAAACTAAGATGTTCATCGTTTAATGTTCAAACTTAATTATAGGAAGGTTATGCTTAAGGAACATTAATTTTTCTGCCTTTTCTGCTGCCAGTCTGTTTCTCTTTTCATCATATATTAATCCAGCACTGCTAAATAATCTCTCGCTTGGTACGTTTGTTGGAGGACAGGCTAAATGTTTCCTTACAAGTTTACTCAAGTATGGATAGATATTCTGCGTATTTTTCCACCAACTAATAGGATTGTCACATGCAGCCAGGCGTTTTTCTTCGTGATAGCTCTCGATCATTTTTACTACATCTTTTGACATCGCGTAGGTCTCGTCATTGCTGCTTGACTCAAGAAACTGAGAGACAGATTCTGTGATAGATTTGCTTGTTGAAGGTGTTGGTTCTGTCACTGAAACTTTTATTCTTTTGGTGGGTGGCGAAGCGACAGATTTAAGAGATTGAAGCTCTTCAACTGCTTTGCCAAGTGATGATTTAACTCGTTCTAATGTACTAGGTGAAAATAACTTAGCTTTGTAACGTGGATCTAAGTAGGTTGCAAGAGAGTAACTTCATACAAGAACAGCCTCGCGTCTTGTCGCTTGCATCACTTTTGCGCACAATGAACTAGTTCTATTAATATAGTAGAATTTGATAATTTCCGCTTATTAATGACATTTTATCTCAACGGTCCACATCCGCACGACATCCGCAGTCCAAAGTGCGGATGCGGGTGCGAGAAAATGTGCGGATGTTCCGCGGATGCGGATGCGGATGCGACCTACATCACTAATATATATATATATATATATATATATATATATATATATGATGAATTTCACACTTAAACACGTGAAATAAATGATGCAAACCCACAAAGAAGAAGAAAAATTATTCCAAGGCCTTTTGTATATTCCCTGACGAGGTGTATTGCTGAATACACGAAAGGACTCTCAATCATTTTTCTTTTTTCTTGTGGGTTTGCATCATATATATATCGTGTGCGGACGGGATGCCGAATGCACTTTCGCCGAAAGTCAGGAAGCCGAAGCCAAGACGCCGAAAGGACATGAAGCCGAATGCACATAAATTAATATAAAAATATATAATTGGAATATTTAAGAAATAAAACACTATCAAAGGATGATTTTTTAATTGTGAAACAATTATTTTAATAAATTAATATTAAAATATATAATTGGAATATTTAAAAAATAAAAAAACTATCAGAGGATGATTTAAAAATTGTAAGCTAATGCTCTTAGGAAAGCCAATCCTTCTTTATTATACGAACTGAAAATGGATTTTATTCTTTCGTTAATGGCGTCATACTTTTTGTTAGGCTTGGAAATGTCCATTCCTATAGACGCCCGTTCAATCAAAATTTCATTAAATGCCTGTTCGCTTCTAAGTTTTTGTAGCAGTTTAGGCATTGAAGGATGAGTTACCGCTACTCTTCTCTTGAAGGCTTGATGCCAACCTTCTAGCGAGTTATTTGTTCTCGGCAAATTATTTTGAACTCGAGTGTAAACTGACCATAATTCGACATCAAACATTGGTCGTCTTCGCCTACCTCGTTGAATTATTCCTAACCATGTGCTTTCAAAATAAACTAAAAAATCACCCAATACTTCATCAGTTTCTGCATTTAAGGAATGCACCAGATCGCCAAATAATGCGTAAACATCAGGAGGTGGGACGAAGGCAAGAGCTTGTAACTGCTTAATGAAAAGCGCATTGTCAGGCTGGATATACCATTGTTGCAATCCACGGGACTGAATATTACGCCATAGACACTGGCCAAAATGGAAGAAACAACCATAAATTGATGCGTTTGGGAAGTTCTTTTTGATGCTATTTATCGTTGCTCTCTCAAAGTCGCCTGTTATCGAAGTTGGATTCAGAACTCGTTTATCTTTCAAAAACTGAAATATTTCGTCATACGTTCTTTCGTCCTTGTTGTTCGCAATGCAGTACACTAATGGTAAAGTTTTACTATCGGAAATAATTGCATGTATAGTATACAGTTGTTTTCCAACGGGGGCACAATCAAAAGTACCGTCGCAAAAACATCTTTGTTTTTTGGCTAAAAGTTCCAAATTCTTTTCTGTCGATAAGATAACAACACCGTTACTTTCATACAGTCGGAAATTTTCCCCTCTTGTTGTCACACTTAAATCTTCATATGCACATACACTTCTTGCTCGCCTTACCTTTCGTCCAAGTGATTCCTTCTTAGGTAGGGCTCCAGCAACACTTAGGGGTAAATCTACTGTGGTATTGTTAATAACACTGCTTGTGATCTCTTCGGAATGCTCGGCTCGATTTTTCATATCCTCTATAACTTTTAAAGCACAATTATGAGCACCATCAGGAGGGTGTGAATGATCCGAAGCAGTACCCTGCTTAATATCATTTATGGTTTTAATTCTAGCACTGCACTCTTTACGTTTCTCACACCTCCAATATATGGTTGCATCAATTTTTTTGTCCACAACGTATGCGAAACCATTAAGAAGCAGCTTCCTGCCACCTCTTGCCGTTTTAACGAATTCCATGATACTGTGAAGGGTTTATGAAAACGAATAGCTTATCACCTCTTGGTTGGTTTGTCAAAAACAATAGTTTATCACCTCTTTGTTGGTTTGTCAAAACCAATAGTTTATCCATATATATATATATATATATATATATATATATATATATCATGTCCATTCGGCTTCATGTCTATTCGGCTTCATGTCCTTTCGGCGTCTTGGCTTCGGCTTCCTGACTTTCGGCGAAAGTGCATTCGGTATCCCGTCCGGCTACCATATTTTTAACCCTGTTTTAATGTTTCAGAATATTTTAATTCTTATTTTATCCTGTTTATTTTCAATTATAAATTTGATGAACGTGTTACCACATTTTAATGTTTAATTTATTATATTTGTAATTTTTAGCACTGAAGATGGAAGTTTATTCCCGAAACGTTTGTTTACAATAAGAATGATAAATGTATCGGTTTTCTTATTCATCATATATATATATATATAATATATATATATATATATATACAGGGCGTCCCAAAAAAATGTATACACACTTTAAATACTTATAAAGGCAGTGTTTATTAAAATACATTTCATTTTCAAAATGTAATAGAATCTACAGACATTATTTAATTGTTTTGTCAACGCCTGTTTTCAAACTGACGTCCGTTCTGGTCCAGGCACTGCTGATAACGCGAAGCAATGGAATCGCAAACATCACGAAACATTTCGTTTGGTATTTGTGTGCATTCTCGTTCAATGGCTGCTCTCAATTCAGCGACTGTTGCAGGTTTTATAGCGTAGACTTTGTCTTTTAAGTATCCCCATAAAAAAAGTCTAGTGGTGTGAGGTCTGGTGAACGCGGAGGGTATTCTACGAAACCCCTTCGTCCAATCCACATCCACATCGTGCCAAGTACCACTCGCAATACTCCACTCTTCGGTCCGGATCATCTTCATTAATAGCATGGACTAATCTTGGAATGTAATTTTTCCATTGACAGCGCCTCAAAATGCGTTGGACAGACGATTCTGAAATTCCTACCTCACGACTCGCTTGCCGCACAGATTTTCTTGGACTTTGGTGATACGTTTCCAGTACTCTTTCTTGCTTTGTGGGGCTTGTCGATGTCCGTGGTCTTCCGGAACGCTTCTTGTGGACATTCTGAACAGTTCCATCAGCTTCAAACTTATCTCTAATTCGAGTGATGGTAAGTCGCGTTGGTGGATCTGTTTGAAACTCCCTCCTAAACTGTCTTTGCACTTCAACTGCGTTTTCACACTTCCAGTAGCATTTTAGAATGAATTTCCTTTGTTCAAAGCTTAGTCTGACTGCCATTATTAATTCTAATGGGTTTAACTTGGAAAGAAAGAAACATCAATTGAGCTATCAGCTGTTAAAGTGTGTATACATTTTTTTGGGACGCCCTGTATATATATATATGTATATATATATATATATATATATTATATATATATATATATATTAGTTCATCGTCTTACGTGCTTTTGCCATAGTCGTCCGCGGATACATTTTTTGCGACAATACGGGTAATTTGTGTTCTCATATAGATGATTTGGAGGGTTTATTTAATGGCCGTAATGCGCGACTCGAGATCCCTCGATGATCATCTATTCTTGGTTTATATTACGGTAAGTGCTACCAACATAGCTCGCTTGACGGCGAACGCACTTAAATAAATAAATTACAGATGAAATAAGATCGTTGGGAAGTTTGTCTTTGTAACGAAAGTAGGATTTGATGGTGTGTGTATTCATAAATATGAAACGGAAACTGATTTGGGGATACGAAGGAGAAGTAATGCGAGTAAATCGGCTTGCAGTCTCGCTGTTGAGTAATCATAGAATGAAATTTAAAATACTGAACATCTTTTGTAACAGTTGGAACATTCTGAGTTGGATAATATATACCGTCAAGAAATTTTATGTCCGGAATGAGTGACATTGTGGTGATAGAATAAAAGAATTATGTACAGAAGGTATCTGTGTTGCAAATACATTCTTCCGACATAAGGGCATTCATAAGAATCCATGGGTATAAAAAGAACGAGATTAGTGGAGTATGACAAATAATAATGTTTGAGTAAAACTATGTTTTAAGGATTAAAGTTAAAAATATATACGCCGACGAGGTAAATGGATAATGTTATAATGGCTAATGTTATTAAAAAAATCAGATATAACTGCTGATCATTCACATTTACACTCTATCAAACCTTACAGCATGTATTTTTATTCTAAACAGTGAACAGTTCCAGTTTAGAAGTAATCTGAACTGGAGTTTGTAATACTAAACATCTTTCTCTGTTAAACTCTGTGGCAACTAAAATAATTTATCATATTATGATTGTGTTTTAACCTTTTTACACTTTGTTCTTAGTTCTGTATAGTGGTCTATATATTATCACAGGTTTGACTTCAACATTGTGCACTACATACAGTTTCTGATTATCATATAACTAATGCAGTGGTTCTTAAACTTTTTTGCCCCGTGCCCTCCCTCCCCCTTACGAGTTGACTTCTGACCCATCGCCCCCGCTGATGTTCAAGTGCATTGACTAATATTACAGTTCATTAAATTTATCTGATATTAAAAAAAGAAACACAGGCATCTTCCATTTACAATGTTATTTCATATGATACATTATACAGATAACACAATCAGTCAGTACTCACGTTCAGTGACCCCCGCGTTTCCCCTTCCTGAAATATTCTCGCGTCCCCCAGTTTAAGAACCATTGAGCCAATGAATATAGACTAGGGTTTTCTTTCCCGGGATCCTGGGATCCCGGCTGTTTTTATTGGATTTGGAATCCCGAGAATTGGACAAATATCCCGGGAAATCCCGGATTTTAAAATGACTTAATTTTTTTTTATTGATTTATAAATCGCCTAAAATTATGCTAAACCTGTTTCCATTTTATGCTAAAAATATGCTAAATAATTATTTTCATTTTACGGGCTATTTTTAGGGAAGAAAATACATAAAAATGCTCATTTTCTTTATTTTAGTCAGTTTAGCTACTTTTATAATAAACTCTGAATCAAAAAAGAAGAAAATGGGTTTAAAAAATTGTGGAGAAAGATATAATTTTCAGTATTCTTTCTACATCAAAAATAAAAGGCATACTAATGTCACTCACTAAATCATCATCATACATGAAACCATTCTTATTTCCTGAGTACGCATGATAAATATTATGTTTAATAAATAATAAATAGCTACCACTGATTGGTAAACTTAATTCAAGTATTACAATGCAAAAGTGGTTCATCTAGGCATAAGTAATTGGTTATCCCAATTCTAAAGGGTATTTTATCACTGAACAATAACAAAATTACCGTTCTCTTAAATATACAACCATTTCCTGGATTTCCCGGGATCTCGGGAATTGGCTTCATTTTTCCGGGAATTCCTGGGATTTCCCGGGATGAAGAAATCTGCATATAAGGAGAAACCCTAATATAGACTACTATAATAATGTGCCGTTTCTATTACACTATTTAGAGAAGTAGGAGTTACATTTGACTTCCTGAGCTTCGGTTAGTTAGAGATTGGTCTCGGACTGTGAAAGGCCAAGGTTCGACTACTACCGGCCGTAGTTTTAGCTGGGACGGCTGCGCCTAACCTCATTCTGTGGGGGAAAATAGGGATTTTCTTTCATTTAATATAATTTGTTCTTTGTACGTTTAAACTGAGGTTATTTTTAAATTATTTATTTAGTACACATCAAGTCTATTTTATATTCTAATTTTTTAACTATATTCGGGTGGCCACAAAAAACTTTACTTAATTGAAAGTTTAATAACTGCACAATTCAAAACTTATGCGATTGAGATTTTGCACACATTAACAGATGCATATAATCTATAATTGCTTGAATTTTCAAATATGTAGGTTCTATAGTTTTGTTACAGTGAACAATTTAAAAGCATATGTCTAAAAATAGCATGCCTCGTGTGCAGACACGTACGTGCCTAGCGTAGGCTAAACCTAATGTAGCGTAGTATGACACGCGCGCTGGCGTAGGCTAAACCTAATGTGAATTTGCTTTCTTTTATTTTTCCGCTAAAACCCCGCCAGCATGACGTTAAGTAAAAGTGATAAAGCCATCATAGAAGCATGTGTCAAGGAAGAGGTTGGAATGGAAATAGGATTGTCCGAGAATTCCCCGCAAAGAACTGGACTTGTCAAATGTTTATAACTTAATAAGAAATATAAAGGATACTAGATCAACAGCTAGAAAACCCGGCAGCGGCAGGCCCAAAAGTGTTTCAACAGAAGAAATAAGGCTGATTCAATCCCAGGAGAATACACCAGGAACTCATCGCTCCCAGAGACAGATTGCGTACGACCTTGGGATTTCTCGCTCCTCTGTACAAGGGATTGTAAAACGTTTGAAATTGAAGGCCTACAAGAGAATTCGAGTTTCTCGTCGCGTGATCAGAATGTAAGACAGCGTAGAAAGACCCGCTGTAAATCCCTATATGAACGCTACTCAGCTGAAGACGTGCAAAAAGTTGTGTTTTACAGACGAAAAGGATTTCACGTTGGAGGTGGCCAAAAACAGGCAAAATGACAGGGTTTATGGTTCAAGGAAAAAGGACATTCCTCCCTCCAGGCTTTATCATGAAACCTCACGATTCAGCAGAAAAGTAATGGTATCGGCGGGAATTTCATGGAAGGGAAAACACGAATTCATTTTATTGCCACAAACGAAACTAAAGTTAACTCTGAGCGCTACATCAACCTGTTGATAAAGGGTTACTTCCTGATTGTCGTCAGCTGTATCCTGATGAGGCCTACATTTTCCAGCAAGATGGGGCACCCGCCCATACAAGCCGAGCGACCCAAAATCATCTAGAGCAAGAGACCCCTAATTTCATCAAAAAGGATGAATGGCCGCCTCAGTCTCCCGACTGTAATCCGATGGCTATTCAGTATGGGATTCCCTCAGGTGAAGGTTTACGGCAGCCAGAAAGACAAATTCACCGAAGATGAACTTAAGGAGAAATCAGTAGAGCATGGGAGGATATCACCTTAGATGAGGTTCGAAGTGCATTTCCTCGTGGAAGAAGCGATTGAGGGCAGTTTACCAACAGGGAGGTGGTCACATTGACCATTTGTTTAAGTAAATTTTGTTAAGTTCAAATTCATTTTCTTCGGCATGCTATTTTAGACATATGCTTTTAAATTGTTCACTGTAACAAAACTATAGAACCTACATATTTGAAAATTCCAGCAATTATAGATTATAACCATCTGTTAATGTGTGCCAAAGCTCAATCGCATAAGTTTTGAATTGTTGCAGTTATTAAACTTTGAATTAAGTAAAGTTTTTTTGTGGCCACCCGATATATATACGGAAGTGTGTATATATATATATATATATATATATACAAACTCAGAATGGTTCCCTGAGAACAATATATGTTAAACACAGACCGTGCATGGCACAAGGAACTCTTCTGGGAAAATTAATCCACTATAGTCCGAATAAGTAATGATAAATGACAAATACCATAGTTTTTTTCCTTTTTCATGATTTTAGCCCGACGTGGGCAACGGGTCTCTCGCAAAGAGATCCCATAAATATAGCTTCCCTCACCAGCTATCTGCAAAGCAGACAGGATCCAGCTTTGGGACGTGGATCTAGGGTTTAAAGCAAACCTAGATCCCTACACTCAGAACCTCTATATAAGTAAAAGACTCGTTGCATTCACGTCGTGTTGAATAAATCAAAGAAAAAGGGGGTAACTATTGTATTTTTAGCCAAAAAAAACAAAACTTAAACCTCAACCGGGACATTGAGCGTCCACTTTTCAAGGCACGAAACACGTCCGTTTAGTATACACAAACTCAGAATGGTTCCCTGAGAACAATATAGTGGATTTATTTTCCCAGAAGAGTTCCTTGTGCCATGCACGGTCTGTGTTTAACATATATTGTTCTCAGGGAACCATTCTGAGTTGTGTATACTAAACGGACGTGTTTCGTGCCTTGAAAAGTGGACGCTCAATGTCCCGGTTGATTTAAGTTTGGTTTTTTTTTGGCTAAAAATACAATAGTTACCCCCTTTTTCTTTGATTTATTCAACACGACGTGAATGCAACGAGTCTTTTACTTATATAGAGGTTCTGAGTGTAGGGATCTATGTTTGCTTTAAACCCTAGATCCACGTCCCAAAGCTGGATCCTGTCTGCTTTGCAGATAGCTGGTGAGGGAAGCTATATTTATGGATCTCTTTGCGAGAGACCCGTTGCCCACGTCGGGCTAAAATCATGAAAAAGGAAAAAAACTATGGTATTTGTCATTTATCATTACTTATTCGGACTATAGTGGATTTAATTTTCCCAGAAGAGTTCCTTGCCATGCACGGTCTGTGTTTAACTTATATATATATATATATATATATATATATATATATATATATGTGTGTGTGTGTGTGTGTGTGTGTAAACTGCAATAACCGTAGACAAACTAATAGAAGGTAAAACCCACTTATGAAGAGTAATTTCATTTTACGAACCAATTAATTTGGATTTCCAGGACTCCTCATCAGGATGAAAAGTAAGGTGAAATAAGAGAAATTAGAGGTTAAAAATCTACAGTAAATGTTATGCTTTTGATAGATGGGTATTCAGTTGTACTCTCCAAATTTTTAACATTCTTTTTTTTTTTATTTCATTTTATTTTTATTCTGAGGAGGATTCCTTTTTGGCATCGAAATTAATCGATACGAAAAAAAAGAAATTTCTTCATAAGTGAGTTTTACCAAGACTTTACCGTAATGGAAATTGAAATACCATCTCAAATTTAGTTTACATCAATCTCTATTATAAAGAAAATTACATTAGTTTCTCATTTATAATTCAAACTTTTACATTTTTCTGTGGGGAATGTAATTTAGTATTGACTGAATATATTGACAATATAATTTCATTGATCAAAAATGGTATTTTCATTATCTTTGGTTAGTATTGTAATAACATCGATTTCTAGGTTAACTGAATGCTGGTGATGGAACGTTTTTTAAATACATTTGCTTCGAAACTATTTCGGGTTCTGGTTGTCTGCTTGTCTTTCTTTAGACTTAGACTTGAATCACTGTTTGTTCATTTTAGCAATTGATATTGTAAGTATGGCATTAAAACTTGGTGTACTTTCAATTGTTTTTTTAATCTTCTGGTATTTGAAAGTCATTCCTGGTATTACCGTCCTGAGGAACCTGAAAATACCAACGGATTTGGAGGAACTTGATTCATTTCAAGGGAGAAATTATGGTAAGACCTTTGGATTATGTTCGTAACCATTTTGCCGTTTGGCTGAAGATAGTTTGGAGATTTTTCGTAGATTCGACGATACAATTTACCCTTTTAATCGAATTCGACAGAAAAGAATTATTTATTCATTTATGCATAGTTTATAATAAAAACTCGGTTTCTATTAAAAACTAACAACCTAACCTAACTTAGTGTAACCTTACTAAGCCTAACCTAGCCTAACTTAAACTAAGCCACAATAACGTGTCAATTTTATGTCACGTCGATGAGATGTCGTTAGCCCGGTTTTGTGGCTACCAGATTTCGGTGATCCGCCCATTTCATACATCGGGCTCAGGGCCGGACCAAGGGAATGCGAGGCCCTAGGCCATAATTTTGTTAGAGGCCCTTTTGCTGTCATCATTTAGGTAAGTTGAAAAATTGTGTTTAATAATAAAAAAAAATTTGACTTAGGAAATAGAAAATACGAGTAAATACAAATGTATGTTGAAATTTATGAACACAATATTGTTTAATACTATATACTTACTGACTAAAATACGAGATTTAAACCACCAAAACAAAGGTTGTGTGTACGAGGTTACGTGGTTTTCCAGTGACCTCCTGAAAATCTAGAGTTCCAGCTAAATCACTTTCAATTGTCAAAAGAGACAAGTCACACAAATTTTCCTGAGCAACAGTGGAGCGGAAGTCACTTTTCACTCGCTTCAACACTGAAAAGGACCTTTCTCCTTTTGTTTGCAGCTGGCAATATCAGATAAATCTGGAGAGCTTTTTCGATGCTTGGAAATGTGAGAGTTATTCCATATTCTCGGATGCGAGCAGGTCCGGCGCCAGCCTATTTGGCGCCCTTAGCAGGACTGCAGCTGGCGCCCCACCCCCCTCCCACTTCACGATTGGGTTTGCCCACAAAGTAATCAAGGTACCATATTGAAGAAACTATTTGCCTTACACTGATCTATTTTAATTTGCTAATACATACATTTATTATAAAATTATAAAATCATTTCACAGTTCAAGAAAGTGTCATGACCAATCAAAACAGCGAGTAAAGCGAGGCATATGTAGTAACAAATCAGAACGCTCAAAAGTGCTAAAATATGCGTGCAAAAAGGACATATCTACTGTTTTTTCCAAGCAAGAAGGGCATATGTCACATAAAAACAGTTATTCGCTTATTGACGACTCCCGGAACTCATATTAAGCCGTAAATAAGCCGAGTCGCTTATTGACGACTCCCGTCCCTAAAGGGTTAAAGGTCGTGATAGTGAAAGTTCTATAATGACCCAATAAGATGAATAAGTTAATTATGTAAATATCAGTCAAGCTAAACTGGTGTACATACGTCGTACAACCTTTCATCATTTGTCTATGCTTCTCATTCCTTCATTATTCTTTTCATGTTGTTCTTACATAATACTATCAGACGTGCACAGGGCGGAAGGCGCTGGCGCCCCCCAGATCTTTGGCGCCCTTAGCATTTACTAACCTCGCCTAATGGAAGCGGCGGCCCTGGATGCGAGTCAAACAGCTGAGAGGTATACAACTGTACAGTACATGTACTTTCTTTCCCCTGTTTTGATGCAATAATAATCTGTCGTATGTAGCCAGAAAAGTGAACTAATTCTTCTACAAAAGTGTCTTCAATGTCTGAAGAATAATGTTGCTTCAAGTTTAATGCGGTTTCGCGAATTGATGAATCTGTCATTTTTGGAAAATAACAAAACGCACCAAATCTCTTTTGAAGGCTTGCCTACATTTCCTTTCTATGGTGTAATTCAGACAATAATGAACCGAGAATTACAAGGAATGTCACTGTCCGAAACTTCTCTCTTGGTGACAGTTCGACCTCGTTGTCAATCTCTTCGAAACCCCGCTTTCTCTTTCTTAATCTTAATAGTATCCCAGCAAAAATGTAGTGCAAATCAATTGAATGCAACATGATCAATAACGATGGGGAGGGGGATTAGACCCTCCAAGGGGGAGAGGGGGGTATGTAGTAAGGGGAAAGAGGTTAGACCCTCCAAAGGGGCCATGCATGAAGGGGGAGTGGGATAATCTAATCTGGAGGAGAGTGGGGGTTGAAGAGGGACCGGGGGACAGACGCTCCAAAAGGGGTAGCCTAACCTAACAAGGGTAGTAAAGAGGAAAGAGAGGAGGAGAGAGAAGAGATGATGATCTCGCTGGCATGTCTCGGCGCATAATGGGGTCTTGACAGCCGTCCTGGGTGGCTTTATCATAACAACCAGTTGGCTTAGAAGGCGTAAACAGCCAATTTCTTTAGAGGGGCACAATCATGAGATGGCACATCCAGTCGTGTATGGCTTAATCGTACACAGTTGTTTCCTTGTACGTACGTATAAAGAAGAATTAAAATGCACATCGTTCTGTCTTAAAAATAGCAAAGCACACACACTGTATCGTTATATATATATATATATATACAGGGTGGGGCACGGGAATCAAGTGTTTTTTGAATAGCTAGTAATCGGCCATTAGGAATGGGAGGGGCGTGCGGTAGGTAGCATTCCATTCCTGGGTTCATAGCATTTAACTTTAACTAACACTCACCTTTATCTTTCAGGTGCCATCATGGAGCAGTGGACGTTAGAACACCGCATGTTCGCGTATGATCATTTTGTTAGGAGTGGCGAGTCAGTGACAGCAGTTCAGCGTGCGTTTCGCCGCAGATTCAACATTCATCGAAATGACTCTGTTCCCGCTCGTGACACAATCTTACGTTGGGTTAACAATCTTCGAACAGGAGGCTCAATAATGAAAACAAAACCGAAGGGGCCGCAACGCACTGTGCGTACTCCAGAGAACGTTGAAAGGGTCAGACAAGCGATGTTGCAAAGCCCAGGCCGCTCTGCTCGGAGACATTCAGCTGCACTCGGAATCAGCAATCGTACTGTTAGACGGATTTTGCATGAAGAATTACATTTTCACCCATACAAGTTAGCGATGGTGCAGGAATTGAATGTAAACGATTGCCCCAACGACTGAATTTTGCACAGGAAATGCTTGCACTTTATGAGCAGAATGAAAACATGATGGTGGTAATGAGTGATGAAGCCCATTTCCACCTTAATGGGGCCGTCAACAATCAAAACTGTCGGTATTGGGCTGCTGAAAATCCGCGACAACTCCATGAAAAACCGCTGCATAGCCCTAAGGTTACAGTTTGGTGCGCGGTGGGAAAGTTTGGCGTCATCGGTCCCTATTTCTTCGAACAAAATGGGGTTACCGTTACCATAACATCTGGGCGTTACATTGAGATGGTGAACACCTTTTTCATCCCTGAGTTACGAAGAAGGCGTATTGCTCGTCGACATTTGTGGTTTCAGCAAGATGGGGCCACGCCACACACCGCCAGAGCGTCAATGGCTGTTCTTCGCCCCCTGTTTCCCAACCATCTCATTTCGAGATTTGGTGACATTGCATGGCCCCCTCGGTCCCCTGACTTGTCCACATGTGACTTCTTTCTATGGGGTACCTCAAGTCACGTGTCTACGAGGACAAGCCCCGTACATTAGATGCATTGAAGGAAGCGATCCGTCAACAAATCATCCAAATCAACAGAGACTTGCTGGGAAGAGTGGAGGCCAATTTTCGTAAACGCCTTCAACAATGCGTCGACGGCCAAGGACATCATATGCCAGATATAATTTTCGGTACATGATTATTATGACATGAAATGCTATGTTCTTACGAATGTTGTTCTACCAATATATTTTCTTTACAAAAATAAATATCATTTTCCTGATTATTCCAAAAACACTTGGTTCCCGTGCCCCACCCTGTATATATATATATATATATATATATATATATATATATATAGAGAGAGAGAGAGAGAGAGAGAGAGAGAGAGAGAGAGAATTGCATTAAACGCTAAAACAGGAATAATTATTTAATATACGCATCAAAATAATATCGTTACACATATATATATATATATACCCTTGAATAATATTTGTTTGAAATAAAACACAACTACGTCATTCTGTTTATTTAATATATGTACAGGGTGAGGCAGAAGTAACCGGGCAGCTTTTTGATGTTTCAGCTTTGGAAGTTTCTAACGATAATTGCATCGATTACGTAACACCCATTAGCCTAGGCTAAACGGGTAGCCTAGCTAGGCTAACCGTTTAATTCAGTTTGTCGCAGCTGGTGGTTGTGAACACATCTTATTTCGGTCAATTTTGAAAGCCCGAATTATGGCAAAGGCGAGCAACCAACGCTTTACAATGGAAGAACGTGTCTTCATTGTAAAAAAATTTTACCGAACGGACAACAAGAGCGAGACATGCCGCCAATTTAAAGAAAGATTTGTTCGTTCAATAAAAAGAGACACGGTAGCCAGCCTCATTCAACGCTTTGAATCAACAGGTTCATGTGAAGATCTTCCAAGACCAGGACGACCAAGGTATGTCTGTACCGACGAAAACAAGCAGATTGTTGAAGTTGCTTTCGCTCCTAGTCCACGGAAGTCCACCAGACGAGCTGAGCAAGAATTTGGCATCTCACAAAGATCAATTATAAGAATGCTACACGATGCCCACTTGAGGCCATATCGTCCACACTTGCTCCATGCACTGAACGAAGATGATCATGACCGTCGCGTGGAGTTTTGTGAGATCTTTCGACAACTCTGTGCAATGGACGCCACCTTTCCTGAAAAATCATCTGGAGTGATGAAGCATCTTTTAAATTAAATGGCCACGTCAACCGACATAATTCTGTCTACTGGGCAAGTGAAAATCCTCACCTAATCCTCGAGAAGGAAGTCAACACCATCGGTGTCACGGTTTGGATTGGGATCTGTGCTTCTGGTCTGGTCAGTCCGTTCTTTTTGAAAAACTGTGACAGGCGCCAACTACGTGGCGATGCTCAACAATAATTTCCTTCCAAAAGTGGCAACCTGGCCACACATTCGTGAGATGTGGTTCCAACAAGACGGAGCACCACCCCATTACAGCCACGCTGCGCGCGATTGGCTCGATGAGCACTTCCCTCAGAGATGGGTTGGACGCCGTGGTCCCATAGATTATCCTCCTCGATCTCCTGACCTTACACCTCCAGACTTTTTTCTTTGGGGTGTGCTGAAGAATTCAGTCTATGCTGAAAAACCAAGGACCATTCAGCAGCTCACTACGAGAATTGTGAATTCTTGCGCAGAAATCAACGAAGATTTGTGTCGAAGTGTGTGCTATTCTATGGTAGACAGATTTTCTAAATGCATTGAAGAACGTGGTCAGCATTTTGAACACTTGCTCTAATCATGCTTTATATTGTTCTAGTATCATGTACATTGTAATTTCTTAATTTGTGACTAAATTTCAATAAACATTTACTTTGGAATAAGTGCTTATTGACTGCCCGGTTACTTCTGCCTCACCCTGTATATCGAACATGTATATACATTAGGCGCAAAACAATTGGATTTATTTAATGCATATACAGTATAACACGAAGAGTAAAGAAGAATTGCATTAAACGCAAAAAACAGGAATAATTTTATTTAACACTTATATATACGCATCAAAATAATACAGCTAGCACAGAAAATATATATATGTATAGTCCCAAATCGGGGAATGCATGTAACAAATATTTTTTGGAATTAATAAAGTTATTTCCATGTAGGTACAATTATTTGTACATATTTGGGATATTTCCATGCATCCTTTTTATTTTCTGCTGCACCCCAAACCAATTATAACTACTTTATTTAAAATATACAAGTCCTATTTTATATATATATATATATATATATATATATATATATATATATATTATATTATATATATATATTATATATATATATATATCAGATTTTGTAGTTCCAACCAAAATATATTCAGTCAAGCTATTTAAATTTCCTCAAATCAAAAGAATTATACTTAAAACAGCTCATGTAATCCGAACACCGAATATATTTGGCTGTAACACAGGACCAATGTTCCCTCTAAGGTGTGCACGTGTGCGCGCGCACACGCGTTGTGAAACCCGCGCACACAGCAAAATAAAATGCGCACAGGCTCAAGCGTATCATGAGTCACGACAGTAAATGAAGTAATTTAAAAAATATACCGTCACACAAGGTCTGACCATTTGCATCAACATACTCTGTAGTCGCTCTCTTAAGTATTAACCCCTTCCGCCCGACTTCGCCGACTTTGGCATTGAGCATGTTAAAGCTTTATGTGCAAAATATGCAGATTTTCTTGGTGAAAGTTCTACCATAATCGAACAGTACAATGATTTTAATTTTGTTGTATGGGAGAAAATTAAAAGTAAACTGGTTAAAAACTTTGATGATATGGTGACATTCGTCCTCCAAAATGAACAATTTTGTGACCTTGCTAAGTTGATGGATATTGGGGGAACTTTCCTAGCATCTAGTGTGGACTGTGAGCGTGGCTTCAGTTTAATGAATTCTATAAAGGCCAAATTAAGAAACCGCTTGAAAGAAAATCATTTGGACATGCTCATGCGAATTAAATGTTACCTGAAGGATGACGGATGTATTAATCTTCATAGAGTTTATTTGGAATGGGCAAATGCTAAAGATCGTAGGAAGAAATCATAATCATACTTAAATGAAAGGCACTTTCATTTAATGTTGTTTTGATTATATTTTATTTTATTGAATTTTATTATTTTTTATTTTATTCCTATTTTGTGAATGGATAAAATCATGTATTAATCTTGATAGTCTATTTTAAATTGCTAAATGCTAAAAATTGTTTTGAGAAATGACAACTAAAATAGTCATTTTCAATTAATGTTATTTTTTATTTTATTTCTTTATTTTGTTGAATTTTATTTTACTATTTTTTATTTTATTCATATTTTTAGAATGGATAAAATGTTTTATTTTTTAAGAATATATAATATTGTAAACAGTTTTTTAATATCTATTTAATAGTACCGTAATGATCAAGCTATCACCTTATGGAAATAATATTTATTAAGTATTTAATATTTATATATATTTCATTTTGAAGATAAATAGCGCTCAGAAAAGTTTGCACAATTTTTCACCATGAATCTAAATGTATGCACAACGAAAATTTCTTGCGCACACGGACTAAAAAAAATTAGAGGGAACATTGCACAGGACTGTCAATTATTTCAAGATACAGCCCTCTTAGATAGCCGATGTTCTTAAGACAAGACACAGATGAATCTTAATATAACATCAAACTTAACCCAAACACCGAATATATATGCTTGTAACACTAAAGTGCGACACGCGCTTCTGATAACTCACCCGGAAAACACAGCCGCGCCTTAATTTAACACCAAACTTTAATTTGAGTTGTAAGCTCCACTTCTGATACCTCGCCGATTTATCACTCTAGTGTAAAAACACACGCGTGGAATATTCCTCGACCTTAATTTAACATCAAACCTAATTCGAGTTTTAATCTCCCACTTTTGATATCTCGGCGAATTATCACTAGTGTAAAACAAGCATATTGTATGACACGCGTGGAATATTTCTCGTCTCGCCCTTTCCGCTTTGAATACTGTCTCTGAACGCCTTATCGAAATATTATCATCATAATTAGACAGTGGCCCTAAATGAAATACTTGACTATTATCATTATTATCATTATTATTATAATTATTATTATTATTATATAAGTTATATTCAGACCTAATACGCGTCAAACGTAAAAATTCATTTCAAATACTGTAATAATAAAGAATATGTCTTAAATAAGCATTTTTAATCGAAAATTTAGAAAACATTACTTTTATTTTTGTCAAGCAAATAAACCAGCAGTTACATGGCGAATTTAAAAACAGATTATAATGCGTAGACCATTAAACTCGAAATGACAGCTCACTTACTACGAATAAAAATATATACATTTAATTAGAAATAATTTCCTTTCAACTTATAGATTTAACTCTGTCTTTTTTAAACGAATATAGTGATAGATATTTTAAAGACACGGAAACGTTTAAATATTCTAGGGGGTTACATTTTATTTCCATGTCATAAATATATATATATATATATATATAATATATATATATATATATATATATATATATATATATATATATACACACACACACACACACACAGTATATATATATATATATATATATATATACACACTCGGTGTTCTGAAAATGACTTGTACGTAAAATACATTTTCTACGCACATCTATTAAATTATAAACCTTCTCTCTGAGTACTATCTCTGGCACTAATATATGAAAAATAAATTCCAGCTTTTGTCCCAAGTATTCTTTCGATAAATTGTAGAATAATCTCAGATTTAACTATTTTTTAAAATGAATATAGTGATAGATGTTTTAACGACAGAAATGTTTAAATATTCAAGGGGGTTACATTTTATTTCCATGACATGAATATATATACTCGCTGTTCTGAAAAAGATTTGTACGCAAAATACATTTTCTACGCACATCTATTAAATTATAAAATCTTACAGAAGGGATCATCACCGAGATCATATCTCTTGCGGATGATCTAAAACTGAAGACAGACAGGGGAATGTTGATGGGTATTTTACCGCGGATGAATACCAGTGACCACGCGCTCAGTAAGATCATTGGCATCAACGAGAGAGTGCAAAACTTGTGCGTCCCGCTGGGCGTGAGGTTTATTTACCCCTTCGACGCATTTTCGGGTAGGTGGGACCTTTACCAGAGGGATGGTGTCCACTTTAGTAACAAGGGTAAAGGTGTGCTAGGCGCGCTGCTCGACCGGCACCTATACAGAATGATGAGGTCCAGCCCGGGGAGAGATGACGGGCCCCCACCGGGGAGAGATGATGTTGAGCCGGTGGCGGACGTACCTTCAACTGAAGGGTGCGTCCAGGTACAGGTGGATGACCCTCCTTCCACGTTGGAGGAGGCTCAGGCTCCTGTGGAAGTTGCCCCCCTCGTTGCTGAGGGGCTCTTCAACTCCCGACAGCCCTGGCTGTTCGGGAAACGGGTCGTGCTAGGGGGCGGTCAGAATAGGGAAGGCTCCCTCCGTGCAATGCTTTTTAATGCTAGGTCGATTAGGAATAAGTTTTGCGAGCTGCGGGCGCTCTTAGCATCAGAATACCAGGATATCGTTGCTATCACCGAGTCCTGGATTCATACTGATCGTAGGGACTACGTTGGGGAGTTCGAAATTCCCGGGTTTAGAATGTTTCGCAAAGACCGCACCCGTGGGGAGGGGGGAGGGGTACTAATATACGTCAGGGACACGTTGAGTCCGGTTGTCTGCCAGTTCCGGTCGGAACGGGAGCTGCTTGGCGTCGATCTGAACGTGGGAGGGACGAACTATAGGTTAATCTTGGTGTACAGACCTCCGCATCTCCTCCTCGAAGAGGATACAGCCCTGTACACCGAACTCCGTAGCCGTAGTTCTGCGGACCTCCGACGCGGACATCGCTAATGTGCTTAATGAGTACTTTGCGGGAGTGTTCACCAGGGAGGACACCCGCGTCATCCCCGAGCCAGGCGTGAGGCACGAAGGTGCTGGCGTGGATACAGGTCGATGTACCGCGACAGTCGTTGCCGGTAGAATAGACAAACTAAGCGCGTTTAAGGCTCCTGGGCCAGACCAGTTTCTCCCCAGAGTGTTGCGGGAGGTGCGCGACCAGGTGGCTCCCCACCTGGCTACAGTCTTCAACAAATCGTTGGAGACGGGCCAGGTGCCTGGTGACTGGAGGGAAGCCAACGTGACCCCTATCTTTAAGAAAGGGGATCACGAAACTCCAGGGAACTATCGTCCCATTAGTCTCACTTCAGTTGTAGGTAAATTATTAGGGGGGATAATAGCGGATAGGATCGTTGACCATTTGGATTCCTACAAGCTGCTTGAGGACTCCCAACATGGGTTTAGACGGCATAGGTCGTGTCTCACCAAATTGCTTGAGTTTTTCCACGTCATGTTGAGTGAGTATGATAATAGTAGGGCGATTGATATATTTTATCTCGACTTTCAGAAAGCCTTTGATAAGGTACCTCACCGCCAGCTAATGGCCAAAGTGCGCGCGCTGGGTATTGGTGGGGAAGTAGGTAGGTGGATTGAAAACTGGCTGAAGAATAGGCGGCAGAGGGTTGTAATTAAAGGGGCTAGCTTGGGTTGGGCCTCGGTCACTAGTGGGGTTCCTCAGGGTTCCGTTTTGGGGCCACTGTTGTTTATCATTTATATAAATGATATCGACGCTGGCATCGTCAGTAGGATCGCCAAATTCGCTGATGACACAAAGCTTGGGGCCAATGTTGAGACACCCGAGGCGATAGAGCAACTGCGTGCGGACCTACGTAAGATATGAGAGTGGTCCGAAAAATGGCAACTGCCAGTTAACTTGGGTAAGTGCAAGGTGATGCACATTGGCTACGCCAATCCAAAGTCGGACTACTCAATGTTGGGGAGTAATATCGAGGCGACTGATTTGGGAAAGGACTTGGGTGTGCTAATTAGCAGCGACCTTAAGTTTACCAAGCAGTGCGTAGAGGTGGAAAAGAAAGTTCAGAAGCTATTGGGTTATATCAGGAGGCAATTTCAGTTTCGGAACAAGGAGACTGTGCTCTCTCTGTACAATTCCCTGGTTCGGCCGCACCTGGAGTATGCAGTGCAGTTCTGGTCGCCCACCCTCAGGAAAGATATTGAGAGGCTGGAGCGAGTGCAGGCGAGCGCCACAAAGTTAATCCCTTCCGTTAGGCATATGGGCTACAATCGACGGTTACGCGCCCTGAACTTGTTTTCGCTGGAAACTCGGAGGCTGCGCGGTCAACTCATCGAGGTTTTCAAGCTCTTACGCGGGTTCAACGATGTCGATTTTATGAGCATGTTTAGTTTAAATGATAACCCAACTCGCAACAATGGTTGGAAGTTGGATTTGAAACGGTTTAGGACTAGTGTGTGTGTGGGAATTACTTTACGTATAAGATCTGTGACACGTGGAACAGTTTACCTTCCGAGGTTGTGAACAGTTCCTCTGTGGATCAGTTCAAGAAAAGGTTAGACAAAACCTTGCACACTATTTGAGTGTGTAGAAAATTTTCCGTGGCACCCGTTGCCATTAGTACCTCCTCGGTATGGGCCGCAAGGCCTTTTGAGGTACTTCTTTTCCTTGTAACTCCTCCTCCTTGTAACTCTCTCTCTCTCTCTCTCTCACGGGTTGGTAAAAACTTAAGAACTTCCTCTAATCGTCGTTCGGAATCCGCCCACCAAACCACGTTCAGCCAATGAGTGTTTTGGTTTCTGAAAGTGTTGGGAGGGGGAAAGGCTGTTCTTCATGATGCCCCATTCTAGGGGGCGCCTTCTCCCCTGTCTCATAAAAGGTATGACAGCGGCATATGTGAATCATTTTCAGTTTGGTGAAGCCTTTCAACTAGTGCGTACAAATTTATAAGCAAGAATGGCTCGGTGGAATACCCGAATATCATTATGCGAGTTATTTTACGTGGTATATATTGCACTCTACACAAATAGACTCATTCAATAGTGCTCTGAGTGAAATATGTAGAATATATTTTTCCTGTGTCATCATTTATGTAGAATTTTGTTTTTTGTGAAGTTTCATGCACAATTTTAATCTACTATCACTTTATCTGAAGGTCCAACTCTTCCATACACGAATGTCTAAGCGAATATACACAACCCGAGCTGTATCTATGCGGTGATAGAGTGTGAGTAGCTATTTATATATATATATATATATATATATATATATATATATATATATATGTGTGTGTGTGTGTGTGTGTGTGTGTGTGTGTGTGTGATGATGAATTTTACAATTAAACACGTGAAATGAATGAATGATGCAAACCCTTTTTCTTTTTTTTCCTTGTGCGTTTTCATCATATATATATATATATATATATATATATATATATATATATATATATATATATATGTTTATATACGATGTTATATACACAGATTTTGCTAAAACTTTCGACAAATGTGATCATGGTATAATAGCACATAAAATTAAATATATGGGAATAACAGGCAAATTAGGAAAATGGATCTACAACTTCCTCAGAGAACGTCTGCAGGTCGTCAAAATTCAAGGTATATCATCATCAGAATCGGAAGTACGCAGCTCAGCACCACAAGGGACAGTACTGGCCCCACTCCTGTTCATTATCATGCTAACAGACATAGACAGCGGAGTAAACAGCAACAGTATAGTAACATCCTTTGCAGACGATACAAAGCTCAGCAAAAAAATCAGCAATGTAAATGAAGTGGAGGCCTTGCAGAGGGACACCAACAAGATATACAAATGGTCAGAAGACAACATGTCATTTAACACCGATAAATTTCAGCTCTTGAGATATAGTAGAAAAGAGGAACTTAAACAGACTGCATATTATGCTCCAGATAGACAAGGAATTCAGAGAAGCACGAAAGCGATCGATCTGGGGGTAGTAATGACAGATGATGCGAAATTCGAAACACAAAATCAGATAGCGACAAATAAAAGAGAGTCGTGGGACAGGTACTAAGAACGTTCAAAAGAAGGGACAGGACAGTAATGATTCCCCTGCTAAAAACACTGATTATACCAAAACTTGAATACTGCTCAGTTTTGACGTCCCCATATAAAAAGGAAGAAACTAATAAGCTAGAAGAAACACAGACGCATTTCACAGCCAAGATTGCTGCAAAGAACTCAACTACTGGGAAAGACTACGTAAACTAAATCTGTACTCCCTGGAAAGAAGAGAGAGGTACACCATAATCTACATATGGAAAATGATCGAAAAACTGGTACCAAACCTAAAACTAAACCCAACTACCATTCAAACAACACTGGAAAATAGGAAAGGCAGAATGTGTAGTGTTCCCAAATTAAAGGCCCGACAAGGGACCTCCTCAACTCTGAAGGAAAATAGCTTGGTTCTCAGAGGGCCAAGACTTTTCAACCAGCTTCCAAAGGACCTCAGAAACGTAACGGGGGTCAAAGTTGAAGTCTTCAAGAGAAGACTGTATGCCTGGCTCAGGACGGTACCAGATGAGCAGGGCGTGAATGGCTATGTACGGTGGAGAGCGCAAGAAAGCAACTCGCTCCTCCACCAAGCCATACCTAGAGGCGGGGCCACCAGCTTGACCTCCGTGTGAAGAGAGACCAACGCACGAAACATAAGGTAAGATGTATCTATATATATATATATATATATCCCCATTCTCTACGTATACATCATTAGTTTACAGTGCTAATGCGTGCGTTCATCTGATGGGTTGTGTGGACAACGGCTGCGTATTTTCGAATCAAGCCCTAGAGCAAGTGACGATTGTGTTAGTATTATGCAATTTGAAAACAGTCGATTGTTTTAAGGTGTGTTTCAACAACTCGTGCAACTTTTCTCCTACATAAAACCTCTTTTGAAATGAATAGCGCAATAATTTTTCTATTTTTCTATTTTAAAAGCCTGACAAGATCTTGCTTCGTTGCATGCTACAATACAAGGGCACGTTGGAGACCGCCGGCCTCGTCGGGTAAGAAACCATTTTTATTTTAAAATAATTACAAATGCGGTGACAGTTTGTTTGGAGGACGTACAAACCCCTTTAAACTATACTTTCCGCCTACGGCCGGGGCGAAGATTCACTACTATGATTTCTGCTCATTATACCCTTGCGTGATGAAGAACAAGCCGTACCCCGTAGGTACACCTGAAAAATTCGTGGGCCCCGCCATGCCTACCATTGAAGAGTTCTCAGCTAATGTGAATGAGAGCTACTTTGGACTTTCTTTCGTAGATGTGCTCCCCCCCTCGCGATTTATGGATGCCAATCTTGCCAGTTGTTATAAACCACAAACTCATGTTCTCTCTGTGTATGAGGTGCGCAGAGGAGAATTATGAGGACTGTAGTCACACAATCAACCAGAGGAAGATCAGCGACGTATATACAAGTCCTGAGCTGTCCCTTGCCCTTCGCCACGGGTGCAGAATACTGAAGATATACGAGGTGTGGAGGTTTCAAAAGTTCCCCAACCTTTTCACGCCGTATATAAATATTTTTCTGAAGGATAAAGTAGAAGCATCAGGATTCCCACGAGGAGTTGAGACCGAAGATGAAAAATCAGCGTATATTCAACGCTACCGTGATCGTGAAGGGATACACCTTGAATGTGCCCAAATTGTGATGAACCATGGCAAGCGCTTTAGTGCAAAGTTGTGCCTAAATAGCCTTTGGGTGAAGTTTGCTCAGAATACAGACAAGGGGAACGTACATCTAGCTCAAAGTTATAGTGAAGTCTGAGATTAAGCAAACGCCAACGATAAAGAAGTCATGGAAATCGTGAATGTGGGTAATACGTACATAAGGTACAACAGGACTGAATTGGCTACAGATACATCACATGTCACAAACATACCTGTAGCCGATTTCACGACAGCATACGCACGTATCAAACTATGGCATCTGCTGCATTCTCTCGGGCGACGGGTTTTGTACGCATATACAGATAGTGTGATATTCACGGAGAGGGAAGGTGAATATATGCCTCCTATTGGGGAATTACTTGGAGAGTTGACTGACAAGAGCAAGGATGAGTATGAAGGTATCGCCTACGCCGATTCTTTTGTCTCAAGAGGGCCAAAAACTTACGGGGTACGCGTGAGGGTGGGGGAGTACAAGTATATCGTGAAGGCTAAAGGCATCACGCTTAACCATGCCAACCGCCAGATCGTCAACTTTGATTCACTTAAAGATCTAGTGAACTTAGAAGATGATGGAAATGAGGGTGACCAACCACCCACCTGGTTGTAGGAACTCAACTTCCGGGCACAGAAATTAGGGGGCGTGAAGGAACTTAGGGTACGAAGGTTTGTCGTAACACTTACAGGAAACGATACCAGGTGCCTGGTACCTACGACACTGTTCCCTTTGGGTACCACGGTGCATGAATATTTGTTATACATATATATCATGAATTAGAGACTATTTACGTGTTGACGATGTTTTACAGTTTACTTATTTTTATATTTAAAATAAATCATGTTTCAGTTAGCATTCAATTTTCTCCTGTGTGTGTGTGTGTGTGTGTACAGGAAAAATCTAAGCACCACTCATTGTATGGTGCAGGCCAATCAAAAGAGTCACGTGACTCCTGCTACTAATTGGGTCATATCTCCGCCCTGCTTGTTCAGTTGGTCTCAGCAAGGCCTGGTTCTCAGACGTGTATTTAACCTGTTGATGAATTCACGCGTAGACAGAAAATAGTGATGGATACCTCTGATATTGCGTGCTCTACATTCATGAAGTGGTACTCGATAAAGTCTACAGATGTGGTGAACACTCAAAGAATCCCTAGTCATCCCTTCTTTGAAGATTTTAAGGCCACATTAAATCGTGCGAAGCGTGAGTAGCAAGACGTCCAAATATTCTACGGATATTCTGGTGAGAGCATTGCGGGCTTTCGTGGCTCAAACGATGTAATGGACTATGTTGTAGGATTAAACTGCGTAAGGAACACCTACACCGCGAAGTGAAAGAATTAACACGTGCAGAAGAAAAACAGTGGGTGTGGGTTGTGAACCTTGTTGATGATTGGTTGACAAGAGGTATTATGTCATATTACATCATACCGTACCGAATACGCGTACACTGTGATGGAGAATGGAGTGTAAATCTTGTGATTATGGACAGTTTAAAATATTTCTACCACTACATCCATATATGATGAGGTTAGCAGCGAAGTTGTAGCTAAAGGCTTGTGCGAGTTTTTAATAGAGTTTAGAGATAAGTATCGTTTGTTAAACAAAAAGGATAAGTATGGACACACGTTTCTCTCAAATAGATCGCCGGAGTGTTAATAAATGTGCATAGTTCGAGAAAATACAATGTTGAATACCCCTGAACGAAGATGTATGGTGCGCATTCCAGGGAGTGGGTGTGATGAAACATTGAAGCCGATATTACTTCATGTATGCAAATGGAAAAATTCTCTGAACGCATGCCCGGTATAATGGGATACAAATATTCGGTTGACTTACCAGCGCACCTCGGTTCTTTCATGTTCGAACAAACCCGTACACGAATCACTAACGATTGGCATCCCGTGTGACTCATTCCCCCACACCTCCCGCCGAGCCAAATAGCGCACCGGCGGCTCATAGTCACCTCAGAGCTTGACCCGACTGAACGTTCTCTCTTTACAATAGAAAACTAATAAAAGATGAAGCTTCCGTTGAGCAGTATACGATGTGTCCGTGTTGAAGTCAGTGCGTGTGTTCAGGCGTAATACCGGTGCTATTAATTATGTACTTGAAACGATATGTAGACAGTCAAACCCTGGTAAACGGAATGTCATTTATTAAGTGTTGAGGAAATGAACAGAATCATCGTGGTGGTTTAGAAGTTGGGTGAGGACCGTTATAAAATACCTGTGGGTGTAGGCACAAAAAGAGAACAGATTAATGATGCACCCTCATACGCCATTATTTGTACGCTGTGCATAAATCGGGATACAAACCAACCATGCATTGATATACGGCTGATGTGGAGGAATGCTGCTGGCAATAACGCCCTTATCCCCACGCGAAACCGTTTCATTCTGGAGAGAATGTTTGAGGTCGTCGGCTTCCGCAAACTAAAAACTATATTAGACGAACGTGTTGCTGATATGCGTTATTTTGACACGGTGCTTGAATACGCATACACCGCCCTGCTTGATGATTTTACCAAGTGTAGGAAGGAACAAGGCGAGAATGGCTTGGAACTGGATGTGTATTTAGAAGGCACAGACTTCTTGAAATATCACGAACTTTGGTACAAAGGACTTGAGCAGTGTAGGCCTGAACTCACCTTCACTGTTCACCCTGAAGAACTATTTCTTTATATAAGGCGCAGTTCTCGGCACGATTTAGATGATTTTACGGTTGAAAAGCTCGGCTCGGAAAGAATAAACCCCCATTTGGAAAGGAGTGTTTATAAACTTGAATTTAAAGATGTGGCAAACGATGCCATCTTTGTGCGTGCTTTTGATTGTATTCTATCCCCGTTTAAAGAGCGTGATGGTTTTACTCCCAATTTAAAGTGGGTACAAAAATAGTGTTACATGAGTTGAAAGCCCTTCATATTAAATATAGACATCCACATACTTTGAGTGGTGAATTAATGTTAAATCGTATTTGTTGTGTAGTACAAACAAGGAGGATGTGTAACTGTGGACTAGGGTGGCCCACTTTTCAATTTTTTTTGAAAAGTATAGGTGATCGTGGTTTTTTCCATTATTTGGCACTATACTAGCACATTGGTACCATTTTACAAAAATTGATCAATATTTAGGGGTCTCGCATCGACCTTGAAATTACTAGTTTTTTTTAAAAAAATGCGTACGTTTTAACCTTTTACTGAATCAAGATAACTCATTAAGTATAGGGATGTTTTCTGAATCCTCTTAATGAGAGAAGTCGTTTGTGTGCTGCCAATGTCATACGACTAACGGTTTAAAGGTTGTGCCTGTATACAGGTAATACCAATGTGCTAGTATAGTGCCAAATAATGGGAAAAACCACGATCACCTATACTTTTCAAAAAAAGGAGTCACCATACCCGGGCGGAATGTATAATGTATATAGGTAATTAGAAAATGCACTATGCCTGTGCCAGGTACCTAACCTATTTCTTTTTTTTGCAGATCATAACATTTTAATTCTGTCTGAGTTCCTCATCCTTTGTCATGGACAAATCGATGGCAACCATAACCGGAAGAACTCTTGAAGCTACAAATAGAGTCATCAAAGGAAAGGCGAAATAACATCGCTACCTTCTCTAAGATCGGCCTCGGAAATTTTTTAGTGGCCAACCGTCGTCCTCCATCAGTGGTAGCAAATTGCCAACACACGGCAGGTTTACAATACTTCTTCAGTGTTATCCAGTACACTGCTAACAGAAAGACGCATTCAAAGAAACCGTAAACACGTCTTAAAGTTTTGGAACATGGCCCGCATTAAAACAATCACAAAGCTCAAACTGCGAACGGAAGCTAGAGGCATTGTGGAAAGAGTGGCACTTACTCCAAAAGAGCAGAAAACGAGAAACTGACGCCGGAGGAAAACGGCAGAAGTTTTCGGACAGTGTGGACAAGCTGTGGGATATCGGAGCATCTGACGCTGTCGAATATAAAGAAGAATCGGCTGCTGTCCGACAAGGACAAGAAAGAAGACATTGACTTCTACCTCGATTAACGTGGTCCTCGGGTGGCAACGATGAGCGGGAACGATAAAGTTTTCGCTGTAAAAAGAAAGCTACAGGAAGGAAGAAAACGTCTTGCCAGGAGCCGCAAACCTCAAAGTGTGCATACGAAACCGGAGATGAGGCCATGGAGAATGATGATACTGGCATGTCAGGAGAGTCGGAGACAGAACTAGCGTTCCCCTGCCGAAAGAGCCAAGTGTGTCTGTCATCTTTCCTCGCCGCATCCTTAATGCACCTGCTGTCATGGAAGTGGCTGATCGTTTCCGCATGTCCAATAATCAGGTGCGTTTGTGTATAGTATTCATCGATAGCGTCAGTTTTAAAGTGTCCCGTAACCCACATGTATTCTTGACAGTTTCCTTTTCCACTTTCCATTCTCTACATAGGTAGTAAGGCATTGTGGCTGCTATCACACGTTCGGCGGATCCACCAGCAGACCTCAATCAGTTAGCATCTCGAAAGAACGGCTCGCCGGGGAAGAGTGTCACAATCGCCGTGAAGTGGCGACGGCTGTGAAGGACTCCTTCACGCCACCGAGAACACTGTTGTCCACTGGGATGGCAAAATGGTCAAGGTCAGTTGATTAATTTTTCATAGCTATCAATTTAGTAATGAGATTCATGAAGCATAATGTCAATTAAAAAGAGGACTGAATGTGAAACAAAAATAGGTTACTTTACAACCATGAAATTGAAATATATGGCATGTGTTTCAGAACTTCCTTGGAACGGTATCTGGTATCTGAGGCCTCAGACCGTCATCTCGCTCTATGCAGCAACAAGGTGATGGCACTGTGAAGCAACAGATGCAGAGAAGCTGTCCACCTCC